>JALMGF010000177.1:780817-1125817 GCA_023333645.1 Sceloporus occidentalis
GCGAACCAGGGCTGTCTCGGCCACCACGGCGTGATCAGGATCGCATCCGAACAGTCCGTTGTCATCTTGGACACCACCCTGATGATGAGAGGGAAGGGAGGGAAGGCGTAGAGCAGCTCTCCGGACCAAGGGAAGGTGAACGCGTCTCCGAGGGATCCATCCATTCGCCTCCTGGAGCAGAACTGGGGACAGTGGCTGTTCCATTCGGTCGCGAAGAGGTCGACTTGGGGGGTTCCCCACAGATCGAACAGGTCACTGACCGTCTCCAGATGGAGCCTCCACTCGTGGCACACCGAAGGGGATCTGCTTAGGCGGTCCACCAACTCGTTGTCCTCCCCTGGAAGGTGAATCGCCTGGAGGAGCACCTGTCTCTGGACACACCAGTCCCAGATGTGGAGAGGGATCTCAAGCAGGGTCTTGGATCTGGTGCCTCCCTGTTTGTTGATGTAATACATCACGGTGGTGTTGTCCGGTCTCAGGAAGACCACCTTGCCTACGACAGCGAATTCGAATGCCCTTAACGCCTTTTCGACTGCGAGCATCTCCAAAGTGTTGATGTGGGAATGCTTGTCCCGGGTCGACCACTTGTCCTTGACAACCAGGTCAAGCAGGTGCGTGCCCCAGCCTTCCAGGGAAGCATCGGTTGTCAAAGTCAATTGAGGCTGAGGTTGATGGAAGGGCATCCCGATGCAGACGTTGCGGCCGTCCAGCCACCATCTCAATGAAGCGGCCACCGGTCTCGGTACTGTGAGCCACTTGGACAGAGGGTCCTCCATCGGAGAGAAGACTGAGAGGAACCAGGACTGCAGCGGTCGGAGGTGAAGCCTTGCCCACGGTGTCACGAACGTCATCGACGCCGTGTGGCCCAGAGCCACTTGGACGTCCCTGGCCCTCACCCTTCTGTGAGAGATGCAAGGCGTCAGCAATGCCACCAACACCTGGAAACGGTTCGGAAGGAGAAAGGTGGAGCATCTTTCGGAGTCGAGGATGGCTCCGATGAACTTGGCCTGTCTGGTCGGAGTAAAGTGGGACTTCTCTTCGTTGACGACCAGTCCGAGGGAGTCCAAAAGGTGCAAGGTGAATAAGACTGCCTCTCGGAACTCCTGCTGTGAGTCGGCGGCAAACAACCAGTCGTCCAGGTATGGGAAGACTTTGTAGCCCTTCTGATGAAGGTATGCCACCACTGGTGCCATGCACTTCGTGAAGACCCTCGGAGCCGTGGCAAGGCCAAAGGGGAGCATGTTGTAGTGGTACGCGGTGGAGCCGACGGCGAAGGCGAGGAATCTCCGGTGGGACTCCCAAATTCCGATGTGGAAGTAGGCATCCTTCAAGCCGACTGTCGCGAACCACAGGCCCTGGAGAAAAAAGCCTTGGAGCATTGTTCAGGCGACAAAGGGGAGATTTCCCCCTTGTCCAGCAAAGTGCGCACTTCGTCGAGAAGGGTGTCCGAGGGGTGAGTGGACATGAAGGCTCCGGTTGGGGGGAGCTCTTGGAACTCGAGGGCATAACCCCTACGGACGATGTTGAGGACCCACGAGTCCGTCGTAATGGAGGCCCAGGTGGTGACAAAGAGCCTTCAAATGTCCAAAAAGAAAAAAGAAGGAGTGACGAAGCACGCTGCAACCCTTCAGGCTCTCTTCTTCCCCTGGTCGGTGTCCTGCCGGCGGGACTTTCGGTACCGGGAAGGAAAGTTGCGACGGCCAGAGGAGGAGGAGGACTGAGAGGGGTACCGGCGTCTCTGGGAGCCCTGCTGCTGAGGTTGCCGGTATTGTTGGAAGACCCCCTGTGACTGACCTTGCGGCTGCCACGGGCGTTGCCTCTTTCTAAAGGGCGAGATGGGAGCCGATGACATCCCGTGCTTCTTCACCACCGCCTTCATTCTGAACTTGCGGTTCAGGCGCTCGTCTCGGCGTGGAAGAGGCCGCTACCATCCAGGGGCATGTCCTCTATGGCTGACTTGACGTTGGCATTGAGGTCCGAACCCCTCAGCCACGCATGCCGGCGCAGAGCCAACGAAGCCGACATCGTCCATCCCGCACAGTCAGCCACGTTTCTGGAGGTGGTGATGAGCCAGCTGCCGATCGAGTGGGCTTCATCACAGATCTCTACCAGGCGTCGCTGGGTCTCGTCTGGGATGTCTGGGATGAGTGGCGAGATCCCCTCCATGAGGGTCTGGATGTACGCCGCCATGCAGGCGTTATAGTTGATGGCCTTGACTGCGAGGGCCACCGCCGAGTAGGCCTTCTTGGCCAGACCATCAACTTTCTTCGCTTCCCGGTCAACTGGGGAAGTTGCCTGTTTGGGGACAAAGCCCTGCTGAGCCCCCTCTACAATCACCGAGTTCTGCTTGGGGTGTTCAGCCAACTAAGAGCAACTCGACGGGGAGATCCGGTAGAGGGACTCGATCTTCCTGGACAATCCAATGAGGCAAGCTGGTGCATCCCACGACCTCTGGACAATGGACTCAAGGGAGGGCAGCAGCGGGATGGAGGGCGGCGTGGGCACCCGGCGTGGGCACCCGGCCATGTACCCGACGTTCGACAGGATCCTGAGCCTCCTCCTCGGGGCCCTTGCCATCTTAATGATGTGCTCGTTAAACGAGCGCACATCATCCTTCGAGGAAGAAGGCTCTGGGTGGTGCATCTGCTGCGGAGACACCTGGACAGAGGTGTCGTCGTCATCCGAGGACTCCCCCAACGGCAGCAAGGGCTCCTCCTCGGAGTCGGTGTCCGAGGTAAGCGGGATGTCCGGGACCCTGACTCGAGTTGCTGAATGCGCCGGGATCTGCAGGGCCGATGGCTCCGTCAGGGAGCAGCGCGGTGCGGAGGCTGAGGCCGTCACATGCGAAGGAGGAGGCTTGTCATCTTGGGGGGCCACCGGGCACAGGTTGAGCCGGGTGAACTCCCTGAAGGCAGTCTCCCTCGGCACTGACATGTAGTATCTCCCGGATTCGGCGTCAAAAAACATGTCAGTGTCCCTCTCCATCGGTTCGTCGACTTCCGAATGGATAGAAGGACGAGGTGACACTCTCCGAGGGAGCTCAGCTGCTTCCGCATCGGCACAGGCAAAGTCAACCATCGACGGCAGCGGTGTGTCCAGGAGAGCGGCCGCATGCGAGGCGGAGGAGCCATCAGGGTGCGAAGAGGCTGGTGTTGGAGCCTTCTTCATCGGGGAACATTGCTTGTGGGTCCTTGGAGGGCTTGGACCTCTTTGGTGTGGAGCCTTCAGCTGCCTCCTTGTGGTGCCTACTTTTAGACGACCGCGGCATCTCAGCCCGATCCTCGGGGGGGAAGAAAGGGTTGTCCGGCAGGTCCAGCAGGACGACGGCTCCCGTGGATTGAAGCTTAGATGTCTTTGCCTTTTCCACCGGTGCAGCCTTTCCTGAAGAGGGTGCCCCTGTCTCGGGCAGCTTGGAGGCGTGTCGAGATGCCTTCGACGATGCCTTGGAGGACGGAGTTGGGACCGATGAAACCTCCGTCTTCGCGCGATTCTTTGCGTGCGAGCCCTCTGGGGACGGCTTCCTCCCAGATTTTGCCCTGGGCTCGGTACCCTCAGTCCCCGACTGCTTGTGGGGGCACGTGGAGGGTTTGTCGGTGGCACTGGATTTATGTGAACCACGGGCCACATCGGTGGTGGTGGACGATCCTGCCATCGGCAGGGCAGACACCATGCTGGACACACTCGCCCGGGAAGATGGCCGATGATGGACGGGTGCCTCCCTCCTGAACCTTGTCCAGAGCGATGGCCGAAGTCAGCTGGGACTCACGGTTCTTGCGAGCCTGGGATGAGAGGGACTTGCAGAGCGGGTAAGCCTTCCTATCATGGTCCTTGCCCAAGCAAAGGAGGCAGGAGGAGTGCGGGTCTTGGATGGGCACCTTGCCCCCACAGACATCACACTTCTTAAATGGAGCAGGCATTTTCCGAAGTTGACAAGTTGAAAGGGAAAGTCAGAAACGAGGTCAACAGTCTGAGAGTTCGAAGTTACCAGGGGCGGGAGACAAAGAATGGTCAAGAGACGGTCCGAGGTCAAAAGTGAAAGTGATTCCGATTGCAAACTAAAGCGAGCGAAGTTCCCTGAAGCAGCTAGCGTGGCGGAAAAAAGGAACTGGGGAAAAGAGCAGGAAGGCAGGGGCCATATAAAGGGTGGGCGGAGTTACCGCCAAAAAGTTTCTATATGTTGCAAAGTAAACTTTGCCCAGTGATTCCATAAGTTTCCGAACAGCACTGCGCAGGAGCAGTGAAACCCATTTGTATGATTTGCAGAGACCACGAAGAAGAATGGTTCTTCTCTCCCTCAGAGCCCACAGCCGTGGCAGTTGGAATGGAGGGAGGGTGTCTCACCAGCTGCTGGGCCGGCAACGATGTTCTTCTCTCTTTCAGATCTCAGAGGATTGGCATTTGGATTGGAGGGAGGGTGCCTCACCAGCTGCTGGGACTGGGAACAATGTTCTTCTCTGCCTCGGAGCCCACAGCAGTGACAGTTGGAAGGGATGGAGGGTGCCTCACCAGCTGCTGGGACCGGCAATAATGGTTCTTCTCTCCCTCAGAGCCCACACCTGTGGCAGTTGTAATGTAGGGAGGGTGCCTCACCAGCTGCTGGGACCGGCAACGATGATTCTTCTCTCTGTCAGAGCCCACAGCTGTGGCAGTTGGAATGGAAGGCGAGTTCCTCACCAGTTGCTAGGACCGGCCACAATGGTTCTTCTCTCCCTCAGAGACCACAGCAGTGGCAGTTGGATTGGAGGGAGGATGCCTCACCAGCTGCTGGAACCGACAATGATGGTTCTTTTCTCCCTCATAGCCCACAGCAGTGGCAGGTGGAATAAATGGTGCCTCACCAGCTGCTGGGACCGACAACGATGATTCTTCTCTCCCTCAGAGCCCACAGCAGTGGCAGTTGGAATGGAGGGAGGATGCCTCACCAGCTGCTGGGACCAGCAAGGATGGTTCTTCTCTCCCTCAGAGCCCACACCTGTGGCAGTTGGAATGGAGGGAGGGTGTCTCACCTGCTGCTGGGACCAGCAAGGATGGTTCTTCTCTCCCTCAGAGCCCACACCTGTGGCAGTTGGAATGAAGGGAGGATGCCTCACCAGCTGCTGGGACCGGCAACAATGTTCTTCTCTCCCTTAGAGCCCACAGCAGTGGCAGTTGGAAAGGAGGGAGGGTGTCTCAGCAGCTGCTGGGACTGGCAAGGATGGTTCTTCTCTCCCTCAGATCCCACAGCTGTGGCAGTTGTTATGGAGGCAGGGTGCCTCACCAGCTGCTCGGACCAGCAACGATGGTTCTTCTCTTGCTCAGAACCCATAGCAGTGGCAGTTGGAATGAATGGTGCCTCACCAGCTGCTGGGACCTGCAACGATGGCGTTTATCAGACAGGGTCTCTGCCGCATGGAACTGGGGCTTTTGCGTACTGGGTGATTTGAATTCGCGTGCTAACACGAATGTACTTTCATACCTGGGAGTCCTTCCGCATTGGCAGGATTCGAATTGGCCAATCCACATTCGCGCAAAGTGCATTCCGTGCAGAATGTTTTACCAAACCGGAGCTTAACATGCAGATTGGCCGATTCGTATCGGCCGCCTCGCACATGCTCAGTGGTGCCCTGCATGCGTTGCAACCTTAAACGCTTCCGGGGTGCAAAGGGAGGTCACGTCCTTTTCCTGTTTTTTGTGCCTGGCATGACAGCCTGGTAAACAGCTGGAGAGCAAGCTCATGCATATTAACAATGCGATACAACGTGCCCGTTACTGTTTCCTCTCTACATTCCTGCTTGGTTTTAATGTAACAATTACCTTCCCTTGCAACAAATTAGCAATGCCCGGTTCTGCGTGTGTGTGTGTGTGTGTGTTTATGTATATGAACATAGGCATGGAAATATATATATGTTTTGCTCTAGGTGTGTGTGTGTAGATACACACACACACACACATATTATTACATATGCTCTGTGTGTGGGTGTGTGGGTATATATGCACACAAATAGTTGCATTTGTGCGGTGTGTGTATATATACATATATATATATATATATATATATATATATATATTAATATATATATTGATGTGTGTTTGTGTGTATATATATATATATGGACAGGTTGCTCACCTGTAACTGTGTTTCTTCGAGTGGTCATCTGCGAATTCACACAAATGGGTTATTTCTGCGCATGCACAGCAAACTCAGAAACTTCTAGAATCTCCAGGCAGAAAGTCATGTAACTTTCTGCAGCCTCTTGCAACTTTTTGGTGGTAGCCCCGCCCATCCGTATATAAGACCCCTACCGGCCCGCTCTCCTTCAGTTCCGAATGAGCCGCAGACAGCGCGGCAGCAAGCGTTATCAAATGAGCAAACACTGAGGGGATGGATGGGTGGGTTTGTGTGAATTCGCAGATGACCACTCGAAGAAACACAGTTGCAGGTGAGCAACCTGTCCTTCTTCTTCGTGGTCTCTGCGAATCACACAAATGGGTTAGACTAGCGAGCTATAGTCAGAGGAGGAGGGAGTGTCAATCATGAAAAATCAAACAGAGAATAAAGTATGTAAATCAAACAACTGTGTTATTTATTTACAGTGTAAAATACTCAATGTATGGCAGAAAGTAACACTGCCCTCCCAAAGGCTGCATCCTGCCTGGCCCTGGCGTCCAGCCTATAATGTTTAATGAATGTCATTGGTTGTGACCAAACAGCAGCCTTACACACATCCTCGAGCGGGATCCCAGCTAAAAAGGCCGAGGATGCTGCTACCGCCCTAGTTACATGGGCTCTAACCCGTCCTGGTAGGGGCTTCTTTGCCAGTTCGTAGCAGAGGTGAATGGTACTGGCAATCCACTTGGAAAACCTCTGCGGTGAAACCGGCAGACCCCTCCTGGCCTCGGAGTAGCATACAAAAAGTCTCTCCGACCGTCTGGTGGCAGCAGTTCTGTCTAGATAGAACGCCAGTGCCCTGCGAACATCCAGGGAGTGAAGCTGGCGCTCTGAGTCCGTGGTCGGGTTAGGGGCTAAGGTTGGCAAAACAAGGTCCTGGTTAACATGGAAAGCAGACACCACCCTTGGTAAGAATGAAATGTCTGTCCGGAGGACGACCTTGTCCCTGTGAAAACGTAGGAAGGGCTGGTCCATTCTGAGTGCACACAGTTCACCGGCCCGAGGGGCTGACGTGATCGCTACCAGGAAGGCCGTTTTCCATGTCAGGAGTCTCAGATCTGTGGTAGCTAAGGGTTCAAATGGCTTGGACATCAGAATTGCCAAAACGGTGTCCAGGCTCCATTGTGGAGAAGGATCTGCAACTGGTGGATGTCAGTTGTTGAGTCCTTTGAGGAACCTTTTTATGAGAGGATCCCTAAACAAGGACGGTTTGTCTTGCAATAAGTAATGGGATGAGATAGCAGACAGATAAGACTTTATGGAACTCAAAGAGAGGCCTGCGGTAGTCAATGTCATAAGAAAGTCCAGGACTACCGGGATGGAAACATTAGACGGTGAAACATCACTGGTTCGTAGGAAGGTAAGGAACTTGTTCCATTTATAGGCATAAGACCTCTGTGTAGACGGTCTTTGTGCTGCTTTGATAATGTCTCGCACTCCGGATGGTAGTGATCTCAGGATTGAATCCTCCATGCCACCAATTGGAGGGATTCCATCTCGGGGTGGTGAACTTGTCCGCCGTGAAGCAAGAGCAAGTCTGGTCTGTGGTCCAGTTGGAGATGCTCTTGGGCTCGTTGCAACAAAGGGGCGAACCAAGGTTGTCTGGGCCACCATGGAGTGATCAGAATGGCATTCGTGGAATCCATCCACATCTTTGCTAATACCCTGGTGATTAGCGGGAAGGGGGGAAACAGGTACAGGAGACCGTTTGTCCATTGAAGTTGGAAGGCGTTCCCCAGGGAGCCAGCTGCACGAATCCGTGAGCAATAGGTTTGTAGTTGAGCATTGTTGGGTGAGGCGAACAGATCCACTATCGGGGTGCCCCACCGCTGGAAGAGAGTGGCAGTTACTTCTGGGTGTAACATCCATTCGTGGCATGTTGCCTGGGATCTGCTTAGCTGGTCCGCCAGCTCGTTTTCATCTCCTGGGAGGTAAACACACTGAAGCAGTATTCTGTGTTGTATGCACCAGTCCCATATTCTGAGTGTGATGTCCAAAAGAGTCTTCGACCTCGTACCCCCCTGTTTGTTGAGGTAGTACATGGTCGTGGTGTTGTCTGTCAGGAGGAGGACCACTTTGTTGGAGAGCAGGCTTTGGAATGCTCTGAGAGCTTTTTCCACTGCTAACATTTCCAACGCATTGATGTGGAGGTTTGAGTCTTCGTGGGACCATTTGTCTTTGACTGTGAGTCCCAATGCATGGACTCCCCAACCTTGAAGAGACGCATCTGTTGTCAGAGTTATGTCTGGTTGAGGTGGGGCAAAGGGCATGCCTGAACAGACGTTGTCTGGCTGGAGCCACCAACATAACGAGGCTTGGACTTTCCTTGGAATGGTGAACGTCTTGTCGGGTCGGTCCTTTACGGGATCGAAGACGGAAAGGAACCAAGATTGTACTGGTCTCAGACGTAGCCTTGCCCATGGCGTTACAAAGGTTGTTGAAGCCAAATGTCCCATTGCAACTTGTACCACACGGGTTGGTAGATGTCTGGAATGGAGGCAGGCCCGTATGGCCCGAGATAGAGTCAGGAATCTGGACGGTGGGAGGTAAGCCTTGGCAGCTTGTGAGTCCAGCAGTGTGCCTATGAAATCGATTCGTCTGGATGGAGTTAGATGTGACTTTTCGAGGTTGATGCAAATTCCCAATGACCGCAACAGGCTTTGTGCAAAGTCCATCTGGTGCTGTAGGGATTGTCTTGACAGTGCAGTGAATAGCCAGTCGTCCAGATATGGGAAGACTGCAATTCCCTTCTGTCGGAGGTATGCGACTACAGGGGCCATACACTTCGTGAAGACTCTTGGAGCTGACGAGAGACCGAATGGAAGGCCGTTGTACTGAAAAAAGTCCTGACCTACGGTGAAGGCGAGGAATCTGCGGTGATCTTCTCGAATGCCAATGTGGAAGTAGGCGTCTTTCAGGTCCAAGGTGGCAAACCAGGAGTCTTTCTGCAATAATGGCAGAATAGAAGCAAGAGTTACCATCCTGAAACGTTTGTATACTATGAAGGAGTTTAAGGCACGCAAGTCCAAGATGGGTCTAAGGCCGTCAGGTTTTTTTAGGGACTATAAAGTACTTAGAGAAAAAGCATGATAGAGCCCGTGATGGATGTACAGGCTCGATAGCTCCTTTATCTAAAAGGGAGCGCACTTCGTCGAGAAGGGTGTCCGAGAGGGTAGTAGAAATGACAGCTCCAGTGGTAGGGAGCTCAGAAAACTCAAGGGCGTAACCCCATCGAACGATGTTAAGGGCCCAAGAGTCTGAAGTAATAGAGGCCCAGGTGTTAAAGAAAGGCCATAGGCTGTTTACAGTGGTGACGAAATGCGCTGGGGAACTTCAAAAGCGTTTCTTGCCTCTGGCATCCTTCTTTTTATAGCCCTGCTGGTAGCGGCCCTGAGATGGTTGACGTCGGTCCTGATGAGAAGAAGGGGACCTTGACGGCCTGCCCCGTTGAGGGGTGTCCTGAGACTGAAACTGACGGTCCGGCTGGTTGTAACGTTGTTGACCATGATGGAACCAAGAGTGCTGGCCAGTGTATCTCTGTCGAGTTGGTCTAGATGGAGGAGCTGACATGCCATGCTTTTTGGCGGCAGTTTTCATTCTGTATTTGAAGCTTAACTTCTCATCAGTTTCTTTGTTGAATAAGCCGGAGTTGTCAAACGGCATATCTTCGATGGTGGATTTGGCCTGGGGTTCAGATCCGAGGAACATAGCCAGGAGTATCTGCGGAGGGCCACCGATCCGGAAAGGATTTTTGAAGCGCAGTCTGTGGAGTGGCGCGCTGAAATTATTTGCTGGCCTCCTACCTGGTGAACTTCGTTTCTGATGGCGGCCATAAGCCTCTTTTTGTCATCAGGGAGCTCGGCAATGACAGGGTCCATCTTTTCCATTAGGAGCTGGACATATGCCCCCATGCATGCTGCGTAATTAGCTATTTTAATGTCCAACGCAGCAGAAGCATAAAATTTTTTAGCCAAACCAGCTATCTTCCTGCTTTCTTTATCTATAGGGGAAGATGAGGGCTGAGCAGAGAAGGAGGTTTGAGAACCCTCTACGATAGCTGAATTCGGCTTCGGATGGTTAAATAGCCAAGTGGGTCCAGATGGTGTGACTCTATATAGATCTTCCTAGAGGTGGAGGCAATAGTAGCGGGAGTGACCCAAGACCTTCTAGCGATCTTTTCCAACGAGGGTAAAAATGCCAGGGAGGGAGGCACTGGGGCACAACCATGGATTCTCCGCTCCACTGGATCGAGTGCCACTTCTTCAGAGTGGGCAACCTCTAATTTAAGGGCATCAGCCATCCTAATTATCCTGTCCGAAAAGGAACGGACGTCATCCGTCGGGGAAGGTGCGTCCGGTTCGCCAAAGGAGAGAGGCTGATCGGCGTCCAACTGGAGGTAAGGGGACGCAGAGCTGATTTGGCCATTCTGGCCTCACGGTGGTCCTTAGAGGTCTTGGAGGTTTTTTGTTTGTCTCCATGAGTCCTCTTTGAAGCCTTTTCCGGCTTAGCCTTTGGGTCAGCGGCTGTTGATTGGGCAGCCGACTCTTGGACCGTCGCACTAGGGCAAAACGCTTTTTCATAAAGGGACGCCTTGAGTTTTTGGTCCCTATTTTTTAGCGCCTGGGCAGTCATGACCTTACAGTGCCTGCAGGCCCCAGGGATGTGCTCCTCTCCAAGGCAGAGGACACATCTATCGTGTCCATCAGACATGGGGATTTTGACCCCGCACTTGGTGCATTGCTTAAATGAAGCCATAAGGGTCGTCGTTACCGGTCCGCGTCGATGTCTGAGAGAGTTTGAGACAATGTCCAAATCGTGATCGAAGAGAGTGGTCAAAGGTCCAGTCCTGTTTCAATAACCAGTTTAGAGATTCAATGAAGTCAAGCGAAGTTCCTTGAGCTGCAAACGCGGCGGAATGAAGGAACTGAAGGAGAGCGGGCCAGTAGGGGTCTTATATACGGATGGGCGGGGCTACCGCCAAAAAGTTGCAAGAGCCTGCAGAAAGTTACATGACTTTCTGCCTGGAGATTCTAGAAGTTTCTGAGTTTGCTGCGCATGTGCAGAAATAACCCATTTGTGTGATTCACAGAGACCACGAAGAAGATATATATATATATATATATATATATATATATATACACATGCGCACATGTATGATTTCAATGCTCTGTGCATGCCTTGGCATGTATATGTATGTATATAATATTGTAACTAAATTTTCTCTGTGTGTGTTTGTGTGCGCATATATATATATATATATATATACACACACACACACACACACACACACACACACACACAGAGCTATGTATTCCCTGGATCTGTGTGGGTTTGTGTGACTGTATGTGTGTGTATACACACACATATATATGGAGATATATATGATTACATTAGCTCTAGGTGTGTGAGTGTCTGTGTGTAAGTACATATGCTCTGTGTGTGGATGTGTTTGTATGTATTTATATATGCACACATATATATGTACATGTTGGCTGTTTGCGTGTCAGTATATACACACACACACATATGCATATGCATATATATGTAGTTTCATGTGCTCTGTTTGTGGGTTTGCATATATATATATATATATATGTATGCATACGTATGTCTATAATTTTGTTACTACATGTTCTCTGTGTGTGCATGGATAGATAGATAGATAGATAGATAGATAGATAGATAGATAGGGGTATAGATATAGATATAGATATTTATATATTTATAAACACACACACACACACACACACCTACTTATTCCCTGGATCTGTTGGGGTCTTTGTGTGTGTGAGAGAGTGTAGGTATGGGTGTGAGTGTATGTATGCATGTATGTACACGTAGGTACGAAAATATATATATATGTATCTGTGTGTGTGTGTGTGTGTATACTTATATATATTCACACATATGAAATCACATATGCTCTGTGTCTGGTGGTTTATATATACATTTATATATGTATGCATATATATCCGGCAGTTTAGTAAATAGATAGACCAAAAATCATAATTAAAATCTTTTATTTAACAATTGCTTGTCTCCCGGGCTTTTGTACAAGTTGGTGCCGGGGAAGTTCGGAAGAACACACTGAGGATAGACCGGGCAAGGTATTCCCCCAAGCAAGTCCAGCAAAAAGTGGGGGTCCCAACTTCAGATGCTGCAGTGTCCAGAAATGTCATCCCCAGTGTGCTGCAGGATCAGAAAAGAAAGGCAAACAAAGAAATATTACTTGATATCATACTCAGAAACACTCATACATGTACAGGAAGGTCTACAGGCGGGTAGATAACTATAGCTAGGAGCGATCATATATATGCACATGCTAGCTATGGGAGGATTGTTCACATGGGGTTCACCATTTCCATCCTATGAGGCTGAGAGAGTGTGACTTACCCATGCTGCTCCATATAAATTTTGGTATAAATGATAACCCTTAATGACCCCTAGATGAACTCTAATAGCCTGTCCACCATTGCCAGCAAGGCATGAGGACATGTACACACACCCCTGAGGGGTACCCACATCATCATATCTAGAGAGTCGCATAAGAGGATTATCATATGACCAGGAAGAGCAAATGTTTGCCTTGCCTGAGGCTCTTGCCCCCTTCCCAGGTCTGTTGTCCGAGCAGCTTAAGACCACTAAGACAACCAGATAGGGACAGCCAGGTGAAAAGAAAGTAATTAAACACCTTTGTTCTCACCATCAAGCACCTTTGCCAGAAGCAAGATTTTGCCTATAAATACTCCCAGATTTGCCTGTTCACTGGGCCAGTCTGGATTTCAGGGGGAATCTATGTCCCTTTGAATCCTGGCTCCTGGCCAGTCATTCCATGGCTGAGCCTCATGCCATCCTCATCATATTCCATTTGGATTCCTGGAGGGAGTCTACATTCTGGTACGTATCACCCCAGTGATGCCTAAAATCATATTCCATGCTAACCTATGCTTTTCCTGAGCCTTGAATGCATGTGTGTGTGTGTATGCGCAGCAAATGTGTTTCCCCTATTTCAATAAATTAGACATCTAGTTATTAAAGTCTGTCTCAGCTCCATTTATTGGGATCCCCTGGTCTACTCCGTATACACATCGGGAGACGATTCTGCAAGGGCTGTCGTAGCAAGCCCTCCTCTTGCAATATTTGAGCTAATAACAATAATAAAATTCCCCTAAACGGACCCTTGGCTACATTACTTGTCCAAGGGTTTTCTCTGGGAGGGTTGCAGGTCAAATTAGGGGGGCAGATAGGGGGCCTAGGAGAAGACAGTGGATGATGGGATTGGTGGCAGGCAGAAGGAGAGGTGCAGAAGGGCCCCAGGGAGAAGGCAGAGGATGATGGGATGGGTTGCAGGTCAAATAATGGGGGCAGATAGGGGGCCTAGGAGAAGGCAGTGGATGATGGGATTGGTGGCAGGCAGAAGGGGAGGTTCAGATGGGCCCCTGGGGGAAGGCAGTGGATGATGGGATTGGTGGCAGGCAGAAGGAGAGGTGCAGATGGACACCCTGGGAGAAGGCAGTGGATGATGGGATCAGTGGCAGGCAGAAGGAGAGGTGCAGAAGGGCCCCAGGGAGAACGCAGAGGATGATGGGATGGGTTGCAGGTCAAATAATAGGGGCAGATAGGGGGCCTAGGAGAAAGCAGTGGATGATGGGACTGGTGGCAGGCAGAAGGTGAGGTTCAGATGCACACCCTGGGAGAAGGCAGTGGATGATGGGATTGGTGGCAGGCAGAAGGAGAGGTTCAGATGGGCCCCTGGGGGAAGGCAGTGGATGATGGGATTGGTGGCAGGCAGAAGGAGAGGTGCAGATGGACACCCTGGGAGAAGGCAGTGGATGATGGGATTGGTGGCAGGTAGAAGGAGAGGTTCAGATGGGTCCCACGGAGAAGGCAGGGGATGATGGGACTGGTGGCAGGCAGAAGGAGAGGTGCAGATGGACACCTTGGGAGAAGGCAGTGGATGATGGGATTGGTGGCAGGTAGAAGGAGAGGTTCAGATGGGCCCCTGGGGGAGGCAGTGGATGATGGGACTGGTGGCAGGCAGAAGGAGAGGTGCAGATGGACACCTTGGGAGAATGCAGTGGATGATGGGATCGGTGGCAGGTAGAAGGAGAGGTTCAGATGGGTCCCACAGAGAAGGCAGGGGATGATGGGACTGGTGGCAGGCAGAAAGAGAGGTGCAGATGGACATCTTGAGAGAAGGCAGTGGATGATGGGATCGGTGGCAGGTAGAAGGAGAGGTTCAGACGGGTCCCACGAGGGAGGCAGGGGATGATGGTGAAGGGGGAGGGTAGCAAGCCCTCCCAACTTATGCTGGAAGGGTCCTTGGAGCACCCAGCAACAAAGAGAGTCAAGAGTCCGAACTGTGGTCCAAAATAAGCACACCTTTATTTTCCGTACGGGGTGACAGCTGCCTAAATGGCGATTCCAAGACTGTCACACCCAATTGTCTTTCTTCAAACCTTTTATACATTCTAAAAATGCAAGCATAGGTTTAAGCAACATCTTCTCCAAGTTACCTTTTAACATTTCTCAATAATTTCCCAGAACCAGTTTATTGGCTCATTCCTGCCTTCCTGCCTTCCTGGCAAATTTCCACAGTTCTGGTTAATATTTCACAATCCCCATTGTTCCTCCTATCTCTAGTTTGGATTGCTTGTCCATGCTATGCTGTAATCATTAAGCTGCTCAACTGTCCTTTAGCCTTTCTAGGTGGCTGTCCCTCTCAATGGGATCGGTGGCAGGTAGAAGGAGAGGTTCAGATGGGTCCCACAGAGAAGCAGGGGATTATGGGATTGGTTGCACACCAAAGGAGGGGAGCAGAACGAACATTGGAAGAACCCACACACACACACACACACACACAAGTGGGTAAATTTAAACCCCACTTTGCAGACAAACCCCTGGAAGGACTGCAAGCTTACCTTCCCTCTGCACCAAGAGCGCTCCTCCCCCGGCTTCTCTGGAACCGGCAAGAGGAAAGACGCACCGGAAGGAAAAGTGAGGCAAACAGGGCATCATGGGAGAGTTGGAATCTGGGGGCCTTGCGACGGAGTTCAGGACTGGGAATTCATACCAGACCCATTCGCACTGAGATCGAACAGAGCCCCAATCCGGATATCACCAATAGACTTACTAAGTGCACTCGCCAACACTCTCCAAAAAGAGGAGCCAGTACGCACTCAGTTCAGAAGCCCCGTGGAAGGGGCGCACTTCGCGCGAATGCGGATTGGGCAATTCAAATCCAGGTATGAAAGTACATTCGCGTTAGCACGCAAATTCGAATTGCCCAGTGCGCAAAAGCCCCAGTTCCACGCGGCAGAGACCCCATCTGATAAATGCCGATGATTCTTCTCTCCCTCAGATCCCACAGCAGTGGAAGTTGGAATGAATGGTGCCTCACCGGCTGGTGGGACCGGCAACGATGATTCTTCTCTCCTTCAGGGCCCACAGAAGTGCCAGTTGGAATGGAGAGAGGGTGCCGCATCAGCTGCTGGGACCGGCAATGATGTCCTTCTCTCTTTCAGATCCCAGAGGATTGGCATTTGGATTGGAGGGAGGGTGCCTCACCAGCTGTTGGGACCGGCAACAATGGTTCTTCTCTCCCTCAGAGCCCACAGCTGTGGCAGTTGGAATGAATGGCGCCTCACCAGCTGCTGGGACCGGCAACAATGCTTCTTCTCTCCCTCAGAGCCCACAGCAGTGGCAGGTGGAATGAATGGTGCATCACCAGCTGCTGGGACTGGCAACAATGATTCTTCTCTCCGTCAGAGCCCACAACAGTGGCAGTTGGAATGGAGGGAGGGTGCCTGGCCAGCTGCTGGGACCGGCAACAATGGTTCTTCTCTCCCTCAGTGCCCACAGCAGTGAAAGTTGGAATGGAGGGAGGGTGTCTCACCAGCTCCTGGGACTGGCAAGGATGGTTCTTCGCTCCCTCAGAGCCCACAGCTGTGGCAGTTGGAATGGAGGGAGGGTGCCTCACCAGCTGCTCGGACCAGCAACGATGGTTCTTCTCTCGCTCAGAAACCACAGCAGTGGCAGTTGGAATGGAGGGAGGGTGCTTCACCAGTTGCTGGTACTGGCAACGATGGTTCTTCTCTCCCTCAGAGCCTACAGCAGTGGCAGTTGGAAGGCATGGAGGGTGCCTCTTCTTCGTGGTCTCTGCGAATCACACAAATGGGTTTATTCTGCGCCTGCGCAGCAATGCTCGGAAACTTCTAGAATCTCCAGGCAGAAAGCAATGTATCTTTCTGCAACTTTTTTGCGTTAGCCCCGCCCACCCATATATAAGGCCCCTGGTGGCCCGCTCCTCTTCAGTTCCTTCATTCTGCCACGCTAAGCAGCTCGAGGAACTTCGGGAGCCTCTGGAGGGTTGGGCGATGCTAATCTCAAGTCCTCAAGGAAGAAGGGAGACAAACGCTCCGACCGCGATATAAAACGGGCACGTTCATCCTCACCGCCCACCAAAAATCGGCGTAAAGGCCCCCCAAGCACGGTCTCAATGCCTCCGCCAGAGTCGAGGCCAGTACCTGCTCTGTCTCCTGACATAGGGTCCATTAAGACCCCGACGCCATCTGTACCGGCATCCTCACAAACGGTGCCTCTAGAGCCCAAAATTCTCCTCGCGGGCCACCTCTCTGTACCAGCGGACAGCCTACAGATAGTCAACATGGACTCTGAATCTGAGGGCGAACTCCTAGATTCAGATGCGCCTCTATCCTCACAGAGGCCGAGATCAAGATCCCGCTTGCCTTCCCAAAGGAAGGGATCCAGGCCACGCTCTGCTT
This sequence comes from Sceloporus occidentalis, assembly GCA_023333645.1. NCBI lineage: Eukaryota > Metazoa > Chordata > Lepidosauria > Squamata > Phrynosomatidae > Sceloporus > Sceloporus occidentalis. The sequence continues at coordinate 797,750 of JALMGF010000177.1, forward strand.
CAAGGAGCAGGGAGCGCCCACGTTCCTCCCCACGAAAGGACCGGGCCGCCTTGGGGATGGAGGCTGATGAGGCTTTGGACTTGGAGCATCCTGACACGGTCGAACGAGACCAGGACCTGTTTGAGGCGTTTCCGGACCTCGTCTACGACCAACGCACGGGACAGTACCTACTCCCAGTGGCACCTTCCCATCTGCACCGAAACATTCATGGCCCCACATGGGTGCGCCTTCTCTCTCAAACGGTTGACATCACCCAAGGGCTTGACGACTTCGACGCAGCCGATTTTTCCTCCAGACGTCAGAGCCTGTCTCGTTCGAGGTCCAGATCGCGGTCTCCTTCCCGTTCAGCATCAGCCCCCTCGGACAGAGACACGTCCTTCGTTCCTGAGTGTCCGGCAGTCCCATCACCTACGGACGACATCTGGGCCTTTGCCGACAGGGTTATACGGATGGCCGATGCCCTCAAACTGGAGGTTGCCCATCCTGAGGACGACGCCCTTGACCCGGTTGAAAGGAGGATCCATGGAGCTGCCCCAGCACCGCCGGCCTTGGCATACCTTCCATCCCTGGAGAAGATAGCCAAGCGATCATGGGAGACTCCGGCTACCATCCCGTCAACTTCTCGCAAGATCGAGAACTTGTACCGAGTCACCCCGTCTGCTCCGTCCTGGCTCTCTAACCATCCCATACAGTGAGCCCAAGAATTCGGCTATTGTGGAAGGAGCCCAGTTCACCTTTGCTCCTAGGACATCTTCCTCGCCAGTGGACAAAGACAGCAAGAAGCTGGATGGTCTGGCTAAGAAGTTTTACGCCTCGGCGGCTCTCGACCTCAAAATAGCCAATTATGCAGCCTGTATGGGGGCCTATGTACAATTCCTGGTGGATAAGATGGATCCCACCATCGCGGACCTCCCAGATGACAGGAGACGCATGATAATCGCTCTCCGGAATGAGATCCATCTGATGGCTGGCCAGCAGATCATCTCCGCCAGGCACTCCATGGACTGTGCATCCAAGGTGCTGTGTGGATCCATAGCCCTCCGTTGCTATGCGTGGCTTCGGTCCTCCAACCTCAACCCCTGAGCAAAGGTGGCTATTGAAGACATGCCCTTTGATAACTCGGGCCTCTTCAACAGGGACACGGAAGAAAAGCTCAGCTTCAGATACTGGATGAAGACTGCAGCCAAGAAGCACGGTATGTCGGCTTCTTCGTCTAAGTCCCCAAGACATAGATATCCTGGTCAGCGCCCCTGGTACCCTGGTAACCAGTACCGCTTCCAGCCTCAGGACCGTCCTTACCACCAGGATAGACAGCCCCAAGGTTGGCCTTCCCATTCTCCTGTTCCTTCCGCAGACAGGCGACAGCCGTCCCAACCCAGATACCAACAGGGTTATAAGAAAAAGGATGGCCGGGGCAAGAAGAGGTTCTGATGTGTTCCTGCGCACCTCGTCAGCCCCCTCTCCAGCAGATTAAGCCCTTTCTACAACATCTGGACTTCTATCACCACTGATTCCTGGGCACTTAACATCGTCCGTAGGGGTTATGCCCTAGAGTTTTCTGAGCTCCCACCAACTGGAGCATTCATTTCAACTGTCCCCTCGGACACCCTTCTTGACGAAGTGTGCATTCTTTTAGACAAAGATGCTATTGAACCCGTTCCCCCTTCTGCGGTGCAACGGTGCTTTTTCTCCAGATACTTCACTGTACCCAAGAGAGACTCGGGCCTCCGCCCCATAATGGATCTTCGGGCCCTGAATGCCTTCATTGTTTGCAAGAAGTTCAGGATGGTAACCCTTGCTTCTATTTTGCCACTCTTGCAGGAGAACTCCTGGTTCATGACGCTGGACTTGAAAGATGCTTATTTTCACATTTCGATATTGGAGGACCACCGGAGGTTTCTCGCCTTCGCTGTCGGCGACAAGACTTATCAGTACAAAGTCCTCCCTTTCGGCCTCTCTACAGCTCCACGGGTCTTCACCAAATGCATGGCGCCCGTGGTGGCCTACCTGCGCCAAAGAGGAATCACAGTCTTCCCATACCTAGACGACTGGCTCTTCCCGGCGTCTTCCAGAGACACTCTCCTCAAGCACCTCAACTTTTCCCTCGCGCTTCTTCATGCTTTGGGCCTGCAGGTCAATTTCGACAAGTCCAACTTGACTCCCACCAAACTCATCGACTTCATAGGAACCACGCTGGACTCCGTGGCACTGAGAGCATACCTTCCAGACGCAAGATTTCAGACCCTCTGTACATCCCTGCGACCTTGCCTCGACCGGAGGCGCCTGCAAGCTCATTTGGTACAAGTTGCCATGGGACATCTGGCCTCCACCACCTTTGTCACCCCATGGGCCAGACTGCACTTCAGACCTCTCCAGTTTTGGTTCCTCTCCGTGTTCGATCCCATCCGAGACGCGCCTTCCAAATTGCTCACCATCCCAAGGACTGTACAGAGATCCTTACGATGGTGGCTCCAGCTCGACAATGTCTGCGTGGGGATGCCGTTCCTGCCTCCACAACCAGATCTCTCCCTGACCACGGACGCCTCTCTACAAGGTTGGGGCGCCCACACTCTGGACCTTACCATAAAGGACAAATGGTCACCTGCAGAAGCTGCTCTCCACATCAACGTCTTGGAGATGCTAGCCGTAGAAAAGGCATTCAGAGCCTTTCAAGTTGTCCTCTCAAACAAGGTAGTACTTCTCCTGACAGACAACACCACCGCCATGTACTACCTCAACAAGCAGGGAGGAACGAGGTTGCAGACCCTGCTAGCCGTCACCATTCGCATTTGGGAATGGTGCATACAGCACAAGATTCTCTTACAGTGCATCCACCTGCCCGGCGATCAAAATAACCTTGCAGACCAGCTCAGCAGGTCATCTTCCACCTGCCACGAATGGAAGTTGCATCCGGATGTGGTAAATCAACTCTTCGCCCACTGGGGAACCCCTCTCTTGGACTTATTCACTTCCCTGTCAAATGCTCACACCCTGAGATTTTGCTCTCGAACCAGAGAGCCAGGATCGGAAGGAGATGCCTTCCAGCTCAGGTGGACTCAAGGCCTACTATATGCCTTTCCCCTGTTCCCCCTGATCACGAGAGTGCTCTCAAAGATGCTGGCCGACCAGATAGACGCAATCCTGATAACTCCGTGGTGGCCCAGACAGCCTTGGTTTGCCCCTCTCCTACAGTGAGCCCAAGAATATCTACTCTTGGAACACCGGCCCGACTTGCTTTCGCGCCACGGCGGGCAAGTCCACCATCCCGAGATGCAATCTCTCCCATTGGTGGCATGGAGGATTCGATCCTGACAACGCTTCCAACCGGTGTCCAAGAGATAATCAAGGCAGCTCAGAGACTGTCTACCCAGAGGTCATATGCCTACAAATGAAACAAGTTCCTTGCCTTCCTGCAGACCAAGGACATTCCACCATCCCGTGTCTCCATCCCTGTGGTCCTGGTCTTTCTCATGACACTGACTGAGGCAGGTCTCTCTTTGAGTTCTGTAAAGTGCTACCTGTCTGCCATTTCATCCCACTACTTGTTTCGGGACAAGCCTTCTTTGTTTAGGGACCCTCTTATAAAGAAGTTCCTTAAAGGATTCAACAATCTGCATCCACCTGCTATGGTTTCTCCACCACAGTGGAGTCTAGACACCGTCCTGGCACATCTGGTGTCTAAGCCCTTTGAACCCTTAGCTACCACGGACCTGAGACTCCTGACCTGGAAGACAGCCTTCCTGGTAGCTATCACGTCAGCCCACCGGGCTGGTGAATTGTGTGCTCTTAGGATGGACCAACCCTTTCTCCGTTTTCACAAAGACAAGGTTGTCCTCCGCACAGATATTACTTTCTTGCCAAAGATGGTGTCTGCTTTTCACATCAATCAGGACATTGTCTTGCCAACTTTGGCTCCTAATCCGACCACGGACTCCGAGCGTCAGCTCCATGCCCTGGACGTTCGGAGGGTGCTGGCGTTCTATTTGGACAGGACATCTGGTTCCAGGCGTTCGGAGAGACTTTTTGTGCGCTACTCCGAAGCCAAGAAAGGGCTGCCGGTTTCACCGCAGAGGTTCTCCAAGTGGGTGGCCAATACCATCCGCCTCTGCTACGAACTGGCTGGAAAGCCCTTGCCATGTCAGGTTAGAGCCCATGCAACTAGGGCGGTAGCCGCATCCTCAGCCTTTTTGATGGGGATTCCCCTTGAGGATGTGTGTAAGGCTGCTGTCTGGTCCCAACCATTGACATTCATCAGACATTACAGGCTGGACGCCAGGGCCAGACATGATGCGGCCTTTGGGAGGGCAGTGTTACTTTCTGCCATGCACTAAACCTGTTGCACTGTTAATAAATAACAAACGTGTTTGGTTTATATACTTTATTGATTGTTACCTTTATTGATTATGTTTGACACTCCCTCCTCCACTGACTACAGCTCGCTAGTCTAAACACATTTGTGTGATTCGCAGAGACCACGAAGAAGAAGAACAGGTTGGTCACCTGTAACTGTGTTTCTTCGAGTGGTCATCTGCGAATTCACACAAACCCGCCCATCCATCCCCTCAGTGTCTGCTCATTTCACAACGCTTGTTGCCGCGCTATTTTGCGGCTCATTCGGAACTGAAGAGGAGCGGGCCACCAGGGGTCTTATATATGGGTGGGCGGGGCTACCGCCAAAAAGTTGCAGAAAGATACATTGCTTTCTGCCTGGACATTCTAGAAGTTTCCGAGCATTGCTGAGCAGGCACAGAATAAACCCATTTGTGTGAATTCGCAGATGACCATTCGAAGAAACACAGTTACAGGTGAGCAACCTGTCCTTCTTCTCTCCTTCAGAGCCCACAGCAGTGGCAGTTGGAAGGGATGGAGGGTGCCTCACCAGCTGTTGGTTCTGGCAACAATGGTTCTTCTCTCCCTCAGAGCCCACAGCAGTGGCAGTTGGAATGGAGGAAGGGTGTCTCACCAGCTGCTGGGACAGGCAAGGATGGTTCTTCTCTCCCTCAGAGCCCACAGCAGTGGCAGTTGGAATGGAGGGAGGGTGCCTTACCAGCTGCTGGGAAAGACAACAATGTTCTTCTCTCCCTCAGAGCCCAGAGCAGTGGCAGTTGGAATGGAGGGAGGGTGTCTCACCAGCTGCTCGGACCAGCAACGATGGTTCTCCTCTCGCTCAGAACCCACAGCCGTGGCAGTTGGAATGGAGGGAGGGTGCCTGACAAGCTGCTGGGACCGGCAACGATGGTTCTTCTCTCCCTCAGAGCCCACAGCAGTGGCAGTTGGTATGGAGGGAGGGTGCCTCACCAGTTGCTGGGACCGGAAACAATGGTTCTTCTCTCCCTCAGAGCCCACAGCAGTGGCATTTGGAATGGAGGGAGGATGCCTCACCAGCTGCTTGAACCGGCAATAATGTTCTTCTTTCCCTCAGTGCCCACAACAGTGGCAGTTGGAATGAATGGTACCTCACCAGCTGCTGGGACCCGCAACAATGATTCTTCTCTCCCTCAGAGTTCACAGCAGTGGCAGTTGGAATGAATGGTGACTCACCAGCTGCTGGGAACGGCAATGATGGTTCTTCTCTCCTTCAGAGCCCACAGCAGTGGCAGTTGGAATGGAGGGAGGCTGCCTCACCAGCTGCTGGGACCGGCAAGGATGGTTCTTCTCTACCTCAGAGCCTACAGCAGTGGCAGGTGGAATGAATGGTGCCTCACCAGCTGCTGGGACCAGCAACGATGGTTCTTCTCTCCCTCAGAGCCCACAGCAGTGGCAGATGGAATGGAGGGAGGGTGCCTCACCAGCTGCTGGGATCGGCAAGGATGGTTCTTCTTCATGGTCTCTGCAAATCACACAAATGGGTTATTTCTGCACATGCGCAGCAAACTCAGAAACTTCTAGAATCTCTGGGCAGAAAGTCATGTAACTTTCTGCAGTCTCTTTGCAATTTTTTGGCGGTAGCCCCGCCCATCCCGTATATAAGGCCCCTGGTGGTCCGCTCCTCTTCAGTTCCTTCATTCCGCCGCGTTTGCAGCTCGAGGAACTTCGCTCTCTACTATTCTTAGAATCTCTGACGGACTGACCAATACTGGCTATTGACTACGGACTGGGCTGACCAATTCTTGGATTGCGATTCGGACACAGACGACTCCCCTTCTACGGGTTGACTCCGACTGGTAATGGACATTTGCCCCAATGGCTTCCTTTAAACAATGCGCCAAATGCGGGGTCAAAATCCCTATGTCCGATAGACACGATAAATGTGTCCTTTGTCTTGGCGAGGGCCATATTCCAGGGTCTTGCAGACACTGTAAGGCAATGACCGCTCAGGCTCTAAAAAACAGAGACCAGAAACTTAAAGCGTCTCTCTACGACAAAGTCTTTCGCCCCACGCCGACTGAAAGCCAGCCCTCGTCTTCAGAAGCCCCGAAAACTAAACCGGATAAGGCCCCGAAAAGGGCTCATGGCGATAAGCAGAAGCCCCCTAAACCATCCGAGGAGGGGTGAGGATCTAGGTGGGCTAGGTCAGCATCTCCGCCGCCAAAGACCAGGAGTAGAGGGCCTCCAAGCACCGTCTTGGTGCCGCCTGTGGAGTCATGGATCACAGCGACTCCCATCCCAGAGCTTACCTCCGGTTCGGCGCCTCCACCTCCATTAGAACCAAGAATCCTTATTTCCTCCAATCCATCTGTCCACGACAGAGCACTGGAGATTGTGCATTTGGGCGACTCGTCGGAGTCCGAAGGCGAGATTCCGGACTCTGATGTTCCACCGTTCCCACAGAGGCAAAGACAGCCCTCTCGCTCACCATCCCGTCCCACACGGGATAGAGAGTCACCACAGAGGAGGGATAGAGCTGCCTTGGGAACTGAGGCAGATGAAGCCCTGGATAGGGACCGCCGTGATCGTTCCCCTCTGGATAGAGTCCTACCGGACCGTGCACTCTTTGATACTTATCCGGACCTGATTTTCGACCACCATACTGGACAATACTTGCTTCCAGTAGACGTGGACCATCTCTGTCGTAATGTTCCAGGCCCTACAAGAGTGAGGCTTCATTCTCCACAGCACAGGTCCCTCCGTTCAAGGGCGGACGACCTCGACAGACATCGCTCCCCTAGTAGAGAGGCCTCTCCCTTAAGTCACAGGGATAGCAGATCCCTATCTGCTTCACGCTTCCGCTCGGCCTCCCCATCTCTCCAGATGGATGTGGATCAACCCTTGGCCTTTGGCATACCAGATGCCCTGTCTCCTACTGACGACGTCCGCTCCTTCTCTGATAGGGTAATCAGGATGGCGGATGCCCTCAAACTGGAGGTCACCCACCCCGAGGAAGACGCCCTCGATCCAGTAGAGCGCAGGATTCATGGGTGTGCTCCTGCACCACCTTCCCTAGCATTTTTGCCTTCCCTAGAAAAGATCGCTAGAAGATCTTGGGATGCCCCGGCGACTATCGCCTCTACCTCTAGGAAAATAGAAAACCTTTATAGAGTCACACCGTCTGGACCGTCATGGCTGTTTAACCATCCCAAGCCGAATTCGGCCATTGTGGAAGGCTCACAGTCCTCCTTCGCCGCCAGGCCTTCCTCTTCTCCAATGGACAAGGAAAGCAGGAAAATCGACGGCCTGGCCAAAAAGTTCTATGCCTCTGCTGCTTTAGATATTAAGATTGCAAACTACGCAGCATGCATGGGGGCTTACGTCCAGGTACTCATGGAGAAGATGGACCCGGTCATCAATGAGCTTCCGGATGATAAAAAGAGGATCATGTCGGCCATCCACAATGAAGAACACCTAGTGGGTGGCCAACAGATAATCTCAGCTCGGCATTCCACAGATTGCGCTTCCAAGATCCTCTCCGGCTCGGTGGCTCTTCGCCGTTATGCTTGGCTGCGTTCATCTGACCTGACCCCGCAAGCTAAATCCGCTATTGAGGACATGCCGTTTGACAACTCTGGCTTGTTCAATAAAGAAACTGATGAAAAGCTGAGTTTCAGGTACAGGATGAAAACGGCTGCTAAAAAGCATGGCATGTCGGCTTCCACCTCTAGACCGCCTAAACAACGTTACAGTGGTCAACGGAATTGGTTCCACCATGGCCAACAATGATTCTACCAGACCGATCGTCAGTTCCAGCCCCAGGATACGACTCACCAAGGCGGACGGACGTTCAAGATCTCCTTCCCATCAGGACCGTCACCAACCGTCCCAAAGCCGCTACCAGCAGAGCTACAAGAAAAAGGACACCAGAGGCAAGAAGAAATTTTGAAGTTCTCCTGTGCACCTCGTCATCCCTCCTGCAGATAGCTTAGGGCCATTCTTTAACACCTGGGCCTCTATCACTACAGACTCTTGGGTTCTCAACATAGTTCGAGGAGGTTATGCCCTAGAGTTTTTGGAGCTCCCTACCACCGGAGCCATCATTACCACCGTCCCCTCGGACACCCTTCTCGACGAAGTGCGCTCTTTCTTGGACAAAGGTGCTATCGAGCCCGTTCATCCCTCTTGGGCCCAATACTGCTTTTTCTCTAGATACTTTATTGTCCCTAAAAAACCTGAGGGCCTTAGACCCATTTTGGACTTGCGTTCTTTAAATTCGTTCCTAGTGTACAGACGCTTCAGGATGGTAACTCTTGCTTCTATTCTGCCACTCTTGCAGAAAGATGCCTGGTTTGCCACGCTGCACCTGAAGGACGCTTATTTTCACATTGGCATACGGGACGATCATCACAGATTCCTCGCCTTTGCCGTCGGACTGGACTTCTTTCAGTACAAGGTCCTCCCATTCGGTCTGTCTTCAGCCCCGAGAATCTTTACAAAGTGTATGGCCCCTGTCGTCGCTTATCTCCGACAAAAAGGAATCGTAGTCTTCCCGTACCTGGACGACTGGCTGTTCACTGCGCCGTCGAGAGAGTCCCTTCTGCACCAGATGGACTTTGCTCAAGACCTTCTGGCATCATTGGGGCTTCACATCAATCTCGAGAAGTCACATTTGACTCCATCCAGGCAGATCGACTTTATAGGCACGCTTACCTCCCACGGTCCAGATTCCTGACCCTGTCGCTAGCCATACAGACTTGCCTCAGCTGCAGGCATCTGCCAGCCCATGTGGTACAGGTGGCAATGGGACACTTAGCCTCAACAACCTTCGTTACGCTATGGGCAAGACTGCGTCTCAGACCCGTACAGTCTTGGTTCCTCTCCGTCTTCGATCCAGTAAGGGACCATCCGGACAAGGTTCTCACCATCCCGAGAAAGGTCCAAAGCTCGTTACGATGGTGGCTCCAGCCAGACAACGTCTGTTCCGGCATGCCCTTTGCTCCACCTCAACCAGAGATAACACTGACAACAGATGCATCTCTACAAGGGTGGGGAGCCCATGCATTGGGTCTCACCGTCAAGGACAAATGGACTCACACAGAATCAAGCCTCCACATCAATGCATTGGAAATGTTGGCGGTAGAGAAAGCTCTAAGGGCCTTTCAAACTCTACTCTCCAACAAGGTGGTACTCCTCTTAACGGACAACACCACGACCATGTATTACCTCAACAAGCAAGGAGGTATAAGATCAAAGACACTGCTAGACATTACGCTTCGAATCTGGGATTGGTGTATACACCACAGCATTCTACTTCAGTGCATTCACCTCCCAGGAGACGAAAACGACCTTGCGGATCAGCTCAGCAGATCCCAGACAACGTGCCACGAATGGAGGCTTCACCCAAAAGTAGTCTCTCTCCTCTTCCGTCGTTGGGGCCTCCCGACAGTGGACCTGTTCGCCTCCCCCGACAATGCCCAACTAAACAAGTTTTGCTCACGGGTTCATGGAACAGGCTCCCTCAGGGACGCCTTCCAGTTTCAGTGGACAAACGGCCTGCTTTATGCATTTCCTCCATTCCCGCTGATCACCAGAGTGCTAGCGAAGATGTGGACAGACTCCACGGATGCGATCATGATCACCCCGTGGTGGCCCAGGCAACCGTGGTTTGCCCCTCTCCTCCAGTATGCACAGGACGACTATCTCCGTCTGGAATTCCGGCCGGATCTTCTCTCACTGTACGGTGGCCGGGTTCTCCATCCCAACATGCAATCGCTGCCGTTGGTGGCATGGAGGATTCGACGTTAACCTCTTTTCCCCCTGGTGTTTGCAAGGTCCTCCGAGCGGTGCAGAAACCGTCCACTCAAAAGGCCTACCGTTACAAATGGGACAAATTTGTTGCGTTTCTCGACAACAAGAACATTTTACTGTCCCAGGTATCTCTTGCCACTGTACTGGAATTTTTAATGTCTTTGTCAGACTTGGGCCTTTCGCTCAGCTCCATCAAGGGATACCTTGCTGCTATTTCGTCTCATTATGTTTGTGAAAATAAACCGTCTCTGTTTAGGGATCCGTTTGTGAAATGGTTCCTAAAAGGGTTAAACAATTTACACCATCCATGCTCCATGCCAGCTCCGGCATGGAGCCTTGACTTAGTTTTGTCCAAACTGACACTCAAACCCTTCGAACCCATGGCCACTGCTGACTTAAGATTAGTGACTTGGAAGACAGCATTTCTAGTGGCCATCACGTCTGCTCGCCGGGCCGGTGAGCTATGTGCCCTGAGGGTTGACCAGCCCTACCTTAGATTCCATAAGGACAAGGTAGTTCTCAGGACAGACATTTCTTTCCTTCCTAAAGTAGTGTCAGCCTTTCATACCAACCAGGACATTGTGTTGCCTACCCTTGCCCCGAACCCAACTTCTGAGGAGGAATGTCGGATTCATGCCTTAGATGTCAGAAGGGCTTTAGCCTTCTATTTAGACAGGACATCGGGTTCGAGATCTACCAACAGACTTTTTGTCTGTTATTCCAACCCGAAAAAAGGCTTGCTGGTTTCCCCTCAACGGTTTCCTAAATGGATAATGAATGTCATTCATCTCTGTTATGAGCTTTCAGGGAGACCCTGTCCCGAACAGGTTCGGGCTCATACAACTAGGGCGGTAGCGGCATCCTCTGCCTTTTTAATGGGGATCCCTTTGGAGGAAATTTGCAGGGCAGCTATATGGTCCCAGCCCTTAACATTTGTCAGGCACTACAGGCTGGATGCCAGGGCTAGACGGGATGCAGCCTTTGGGAGGGCAGTGTTGTTATCTGGATTACATTGAAATGATCATGGTGTCATTGAATATTGCACAATGATTACATTATGTTGTGTTATGTACAATAAAATTCATTTTTGGACACTCCCTCCTCCAGTGACTTAAGCTTGCTAGTCTAACCCATTTGTGTGATTCGCAGAGACCACGAAGAAGAAGGACAGGTTGCTCACCTGTAACTGTGTTTCTTTGAGTGGTCATCTGTGAATTGACACAAACCCGCCCATCCTTCCCCTCAGTGTCTGCTCCATTGACAACGCTTGTTGCAGCACAGTTTGCGGCTCATTCGGAACTGAAGAGGAGCGGACCACCAGGGGCCTTATATACGGGATGAGCGGGGCTACCGCCAAAAAGTTGCAAAGAGACGGCAGAAAGTTACATGACTTTCTGCCCAGAGATTCTGGAAGTTTCCGAGTTTGCTGCGCATGCGCAGAAATAACCCATTTGTGTGAATTCGCAGATGACCACTCGAAGAAACACAGTTACAGGTGAGCAACCTTTCCTTCTTCTCTCCCTCAGAGCCCACAGCTGTGGCAGTTGGAATGGAGGGAGGGTGCCTCACCAGCTGCTCGTACGAGCAATGATGGTTCTTCTCTTGCTCAGAACCCACGGCAGTGGCAGTTGGAATGGAGGGAGGGTGTTTCACCAGTTGCTGGGACCGGCAACGATGGTTCTTCTTTCCCTCAGAGCCCACAGCAGTGGCAGGTGGAATGAATGGTGCCTGACCAGCTGCTGGGAACGGTAACGATGATTCTTCTCTCCGTCAGAGACCACAGCAGTGGCAGTTGGAATGGAGGGAGGGTGCCTCACCAGCTGCTGGTACTGGCAACAATAGTTCTTTACTCCCTCAAAGCCCACAGCACTGGCAGTTTGAATGGAGGGAGGATGCTTCACCAGCTGCTGGGACCAGCAACGATGCTTCTTCCCTCCCTCAGAGCCCAAAGCTGTGGCAGTTGTTATGGAGGGAGGGTGCCTCACCAGCTGCTCGGACCAGCAATGATGGTTCTTCTCTTGCTCAGAACTCACAGCAGTGAGAGTTGGAATGAATGGTGCCGCACCAGCTGCTGGGACCGGCAAGGATGATTCTTCTCTCCGTCAGAGACCACAGCAGTGGCAGTTGGAATGAATGGTGACTCACCAACTGCTGGGACCAGCAACAATGGTTCTTCTCTCCCTCAGAGCCCACAGCAGTGGCAGTTGGAATGAATGGTGCCTCACCAGCTGCTGGGACCAGCAACGATGATTCTTCTCTCCCTCAGAGACCACAGCAGTGGCACTTGGATTGGAGGGAGGGTGCCTCACCAACTGCTGGGACCGGGAACAATGTTCTTCTCTGCCTCAGAGCCCACAGCAGTGACAGTTGGAAGGGATGGAGGGTGCCTCACCAGCTGCTGGGACCGGCAATAATGGTTCTTCTCTCCCTCAGAGCCCACAGCTGTGGCAGTTGGAATGAAGGGAGGAGGCCTCACCAGCTGCTGGGAACGGCAACGATGATTCTTCTCTCCGTCAGAGCCCAGAGCAGTGGCAGTTGGAATGGAGGGAGGGTGCTTCACCAGCTGCTGGGACCCGCAACGATGATTCTTCTGTCCCTCAGATCTCACAGAAGTGGCAGTTGGAATGGAGGGAGGGTGCCTCACCAGCTGCTCAGACCAGCAACGATGGTTCTTCTCTCCCTCAGAGCCCACAGCTGTGGCAGTTGGAATGGAGGGAGGGTGCTTCACCAGCTGCTGGGTCCAGCAACGATGGTTCTTCTCTCCCTCAGAGCCCACAGCCGTGGCAATTGGAATGGAGGGAGGGTGCTTCACCAGCTGCTGGGACCAGCAACGATGGTTCTTCTCTCCCTCAGATCCCTCAGCCATGGCAGTTGGAATGAAGGGAGGGTGACTCACCAGTCGCTGGGACCGGCAACGATGGTTCATCTCTTGCTCAGAACCGACAGACGTGGCAGTTGAAATGGAGGGAGGGTGCCTCACCAGCTGCTCGTACGAGCAACGATGGTTCTTCTCTTGCTCAGAACCCACGGCAGTGGCAGTTGGAATGGAGGGAGGGTGCCTAACCAGTTGCTGGGACCGGCAACGATGGTTCTTCTTTCCCTCAGAGCCCACAGCAGTGGCAGGTGGAATGAATGGTGCCTGACCAGCTGCTGGGAATGGTAACGATGATTCTTCTCTCCGTCAGAGACCACAGCAGTGGCAGTTGGAATGGAGGGAGGGTGCCTCACCAGCTGCTGGTACTGGCAACAATAGTTCTTTACTCCCTCAAAGCCCACAGCACTGGCAGTTGGAATGGAGGGAGGGTGCTTCACCAGCTGCTGGGACCAGCAACGATGCTTCTTCCCTCCCTCAGAGCCCAAAGCTGTGGCAGTTGTTATGGAGGGAGGGTGCCTCACCAGCTGCTCTGTAGCCAAGGGTCTGTTTAGGGGAATTTTATTATTATTGTTATTAGCTCAAATATTGCAAGAGGGGGCCTGCTACGACGGCCCTTGCAGAATCGTCTCCCGATATGTATACGGAGTAGACCAGGGGATCCCAACAAATGGAGCTGAGACAGACTTCTAGAATTAATAACCAATTTATTTATAAGGGGAAAAACACATACGATTCACTAGCATACACACACATATACAAGGCTCAGGAAAAGCATAGGTTAGCATGGAATAGGATTTTAGGCATCACTGGGGTGATACGTACCAGAATGTAGACTCCCTCCAGGAATCCAGATGGAATATGATGAGGATGGCAGGAGGCTCAGCCATTGAATGACTGGCCAGGAGCCAGGAGCCAGGTCAGGGTTCAAGGGGACAGAGCTTCCCCCTGAAGTCCAGGCTGGCCCAGTGAACAGGCAAATCTGAGAGTATTTATAGGCAAAATCTTGCTTCTGGCAAAGGTGCTTGATGGTGAGAACAAAGGTGTTTAATTACTTGCTTTTCACCTGGATGTCCCTGTCTGATTGTCTTAGTGGTCTTAAGCTGCTCGGACAACAGACCTGGGGAGGGGGTAAGAGCCTCAGGCAAGGCAAACATTTGCTCTTCCTGGTCATATGATAATCCTCTTATGCGACTCCCTAGATATGATGATGTGGGTGCCCCTCAGGGGTGTGTGTACATGTTCTCATGCCTTGCTGGCAATGGTGGACAGGCTATTAAGAGTTCATCTAGGGGTCATTAAGGGTTATCATTTATACCAAAATTTATATGGAGCAGCATGGATAACATTCTCCCCCGTCGGAAATTACGAGGACTCACAGGTGGGTATGAGTATTTTCCGAATTAATCTTTGCCATAGAAATTTTGGTTTGAGAATATTGGAGAGGGCATCCTATTAAGGGAAGTATCACACTTATGATGCCCAGGTAGGTTTTGGTTGTCTGGAACCCAATCATACACCATACATACCAAAGATTATTCAAAGTCAAAAGTGGGGGTGAAAAGGGGCACATGAAACATAAGCAACAGAAAAAGCCTTCAATAGGCCAAGAGAAAAGCAATAAGCAATCAATATGCAGTATGAAAAAGCAACAACCAATAGAAATGAGTCCAATGACTGAAAAGAGCAAATGAATGTGACATGAGTCCAAACAATTGGTGGTTTGTATATGGAATGACAGAGTCCATGTTAGGTTTTGTCCAGCAGGAGCCAGATGGCTCAGTATGGATATGAGAATGCGGGCATGAGGTATAGCTGTCCTGCAAGAAACAATTTCTTTGCAGCCAATGTCCATATGGCAACAGGATGATCCATAGGTCTTGTATGCGGGCATTGGTCATGGTGAGGTGGGCTAATGTCCATGAGATGGCAGTTTAAGTCCAGTGGCGAGTAGTTCCACATGTGGAACACTTGAATGCAGGCAATGAGCTTTTGGAAAACAGCGATGAAAGCTAACAGCGATAGGTCTGTGGAGCTTGTCAACTGGACAGACAGCAATAAGAAAGGCATTTGGATGTAGGTAGGGCCATGGAGGACCATCTGGAACAGGAGCAGAGGTGTGAGGACACCGGTTGTGTCTCGAATGAGCCTTTGGAGGGTGTCCATGGCAGCAGGGGATGGAGGACATCACAGGAAGGATGCAGGCAAAATAGTCTCAACCCTGGAGTGGGGAACATCACGAAGGCTGGGAAACAGCTTGGAGAGTCCTGTATCATGGCATCAATGGGATGACATCTGTGGGGTCTGGTCCGGCTTTTGGGAAGAATATTGGGGCTTACCTTCCCCATTAGGATATAGGAGAACAGAGCAAGGACAGGATAGAATTTTACATGCAGTGGGGGTGAAGGAAGACAGACTCCCCCCCCCCTCGCTTCCAATAGAGCGGGTCAGCTTTAAAAGGAGTGTAAAAGAGATATGGTTTTTACTTGCCTTGGAGGATGAAGAGGACAGTTTCTTCTCTCCCCCCCCCTGGCCTCCCGCAGAGACCAGGCTGGCTTTGCTACAGGAGTTTTGTAAGAAAAGGATAGGACCTCCAAATTATATCTATGTGCCATGGGAATTACTGAAAAAGATAGGAATTTTTCCCTGGCTTCCTGCTGGAGCCAATCCTGATAGGTAAAGGATGCGGAAGAGGTCAACATTTAAAGCAGTGGCAGAGAAGTTCAGTGAGGCCACTGTCCGGCACTTAAATAGGCAGACAGATAGTAAATAGAGGCCAGGGGTAGGACTGGCATACACATGCAGAGTATAGAAACACACAACATTAATAACAGAAAACCAAGGGGTTTGTAAGGCAATGGACTGAGGGCACTGCATTGTTTGGTTGTGGCCAATTTCTGGCTTGACCAAGGCTGCTGTGAAGATGTGCAAATTTAGTTCAACTTTTAGCAAAACCTACATCCAAAATAGCCAAATTATTCATTTTTGGATCCCAATGCCTGGGTATACTTGCACCATTTGAACAGAGTAGTCCAGCTATGGGTGCATTTTAGAAGCATTCCAAAAAAAAAAAAGATGAAAATAAACTGGAGCAGTCGTGGAGGAAGTTTTAGCTTTGGCAAAAATTCTAACCATTGGGCTTGCTGACCAGCAAAAATGAAAAAGGCAAAAGAAAAGCAAAAACAACAACAACTGTATCATTGGAAAGTACTTTGACTGGAAAATAACTCAAAATGAAAACACGATCACACAGTCAGGCGATTTGACCACTAGGCCTGCTGTTACCAAAATACTGTATGGGAAGTGGCATTAAAAGACCAATCAAAAGACCAAAACTCTGATAGCCAAAAAGGTGTGAAATCCAAAACAAAGGTATTGCATTGGAATGTGTGGGGCTGACAGCAAAAATAAAACAAAACAATAACAAAAATGAGAAGGCACAGCTAATTTTTGGGCTGAGAGAGTGTGACTTCCACTCAGTCTCAAAGTTGCAGAACAAAATGAAAACAAAACAACAGACATAAAAATACGTCACCGCCTTGTGGAAGAAATCACTCAGTTCTCCAAGCATAGGCCGAACAAAACTGGGTATATTTGCAGCATGATCCTAGCCTCTGATCATGTGCAGAGAGCAAAGTAAAACCTTTAGGAGGTGCTGTGTGGCATTATTGGCACTCACTCACAGCAAAGAACAGAGAACAGAGCAACTATGGAGAAATCTATCCTTCCCAATTCCTAGGAGAAAAGAAGAGGATTCCTGGGCATGCTTAGAGTGCATAGTCTCTGAGCATGGAAGGAGAAAAGCAGGAGAGCAACAACTTGTGACTGACAGGGGGCGCTTGTGAGACCAAAATGGTATGAACACACCTCAAATTAAACAGTGGATGTGCTGTCCTACATAAATTGTGGAGGACAAAAAAGGTAGACTGCTCTGCCAGTGAGGCTCATCTATGAATTCCAAGGCTCTGAAACAGACAGAGAGGAGGGAGTTCCTTCACACTCCCAAATCTCAAACAAGTACAAATACCAATTAATGTATGGAAACACCTTGGTTGAGAGTCAGCAGTCAAGATATTTTTCACAGATAGACTATGCTGACTTGAGGCTCTTTATAACTATTTAACAGACAAACAAAGACTCTTGGGATCATGAATTAATGCCTACAGACTTTAGACAAAGGAAGTTGCCTTCAGACTCCTGAATCCCAGGCAGTCAAGCAAGCAAACAAACAAACCAGAACAACTTTACAATGCCTGACCCTGCTTGCCAGCCAAATCTATGCAAATTAAGGCAAGGGAGACAAATGGGGCTCCCTTTTCAAGCAGGCTGAGTATGGAAAATGTAGTTTCCCAAGTACCTAAGTACCAGATTTATTTCACAAAATGCTATGTTTTCTTATCACAACCAAAACAACAAAAGTAGCCCAAATTTGGGTCAAGAGAAAAAACTAGAAAGTCCTGTCCCTTTACATAATTACAGAAGAGATCTATAGTCTAACCAAGTAACATCCAAATTAGAATCTAGGAGCATGTTGTAGAAGAGGGAGGGAGATGAAGAAAGGCACACAAAATCAGCTAAAAACATCTGAGGAAAAGACCAAAACTTTGGTTTGGGGCTGAGACAGTGTAACTCTGGTGAGTCCTACTCTCGGGAAGGAGGATGTAGGACAAGACTCATGGAAGATGACCACATCGGGCTTACACGAGCAAAAGAAAAACTTTTGGCTGAGCAGAAGGTCTACAAAACTTTACACACAGTACTGATTACTGAAGACACGACAAAGGAATAGATCTCTCCAACAATGCAAGAACAACAAAAGAGAAGATGGAGGTGTTGGGTGGCAGGAGGCCTCTGAGCATGTAAAGAGAGCAAAAAACTGAAACAGGAAACTACAGCTTAAAACCTATGTAGCCCCGAGCACATGGCAGCAGGGACCCACTCTGGGTCCAAACCATGTGTTCCTAAGAACTGGAGGGGCACAATAACATAGACTGCATGCCTTTACCCAAAAGACAAAATCCTAACAGCATAAACCTACACTAAAGAAAAGACAGATGGTGGGCTCTTGCCAAAAGTAGAATTAGAACACCAACACAACAAGAATATAGAACTGTTACAAACCCAGTACTATCTAAAACCTTAAAATACACAGAATAACTATACCAAACTATACCAAGAAACTCAAAAAGTGACCTATAATGAACAAACACAAGGGGGGAATGGGCTTGAAACCATATTTGCAATGGATTTCAAAATCCAAACTAGTTCCATGGAACAGGGGGTGCTGCAAACAACTTGAGCCTGCAGCTCTGAGCTTTTGTTCTGCATTGCATCTGAGCACATGCAGAGTGTAAGCAAACAGAAAACAATGAGACATTTCTCAGTCTCTAATTTGCAGAGCAGGAAAAGAAGAGGGGGAGGGAAGTCTTTCCTCCAAGCCTTCTCATACATGGTGTTGCAAATTTTACACAGATAAACCACTTTTCCCTTGTTGACAAACCTTCCACTCACACTAGAGTGGTATAAATCACAAAATGGGAAACAAAGGCAATTTGCCATTAACTGAATTTGAGTTCTAAGCTAACCAGGATGATGGGCTTTGCAACTTCCTTTGCCCATGATTTGGTTTTCTTGGCTTCTAGCAGTCAAATTTTCCATGTGGCTGTGGCATTATGCAAGCTAGGTTTATAGGAGAGAAAAAGAAAACTCCCTGTTTTCTAAAATCTCAACATTTACCAAAGTTCTCTGCACATGCCTGGCGTGCCTGCAGAGTTCTATGCTTCCTCAAAGGGCAGTCTCTAAGATTCCCTTTCGAAAGCTATTTTCTGGGGCCTTTCTTCCTTGCCATGCGGTGGGGGACAGGGGAACCGAGGCTGAGACAGTGTGGCTCACCTCTCGGTCAAGAAACTGGGCTGAGTCTTCTTGGGGGGACACATCTCCCAGTGCCATTCCAATTTGGACCGCGGGGATGGGATGAATGACCTCTAGGGTTTCCTTTTCCTGGCATGCTTGGCTGGAAAGGTTTCCAAGTCTTGGGGTATTTTTCCCAGGAGAAAGGGGGACCTTTCTGTTCTTGGATCCTGGCTGCCAAAGTGGAACTTTCCTCCTTGAGGAGGTTGACTTGGGCTATCAATTCTGTAATTTTTCTCTCCATACTACTGGGGGAGTTCATGGAATTTTGGAAACTTGGAAAGGCTTTTCCTTTGTACTGCCTGCTTATGGATTTGTCTAAGAGATCCATCAATTCTGCATTGGGCCTATGATCTAACTCTTGTTTGCTAAACCCCAACTCTCTGAGCTGTCTCCAGATGTTGTTTCGGATTTCCCGAAGCGATTGTCTGAGGGGTTCTGTTCTTTGGGGCTGGTTCCTGGGGTTGTTTATCCCAAACCTCCTGGGTTCTTTCTGCACTGGCTGGAAGTGGGGACCTGTGTTGTGATAGGTGACTGTATGGACTGGTTCTCCATCTCTTCCTCCCCTTTTCCTTCCTGCCCTGGGGGGTCTGCCAGATCCTGCATTCAAGTCCCTTTCTGCCTTTGTGCTCCAGAACATCTCTGAGACTGCACAGATATTTTCCATGAATTGGGCCCACGTGGAAGTGTGTAATTTTAGTGCCGCCGGTCCCAGATAGGTTTTGGCAGATACATGTAAGCCCTCATATACTTCAGCAATAAAATCGCGGTTATCGAGGATGGGCTGGCCCTCTGCATTGAGGCCAATTTCCCCTGAGAGAATTCCTAACATCTTCTTCCTCGCTACATAGGTGTCAGGGGCTTCATCTGGGGCTTGTCTTTCGAGTTGGTATTTGGTGTGCAGAATTGTTCCTGGCCATAGGATGCCTGCAACCTTGGACATCCATTCACTTATCTCTACACTGCTTAGATCAACATTTATGGCAGCAGCTTCGAAAGCTCCCATGTATGCTGGATCTAAACACATGCTGGCAACCTGGGTCAGGTCCTGTCCTTTGGCTTTGGGATAGCATATGTACACACTAGTCATCCATTGAAACCCAGTGTGGGCATCAAGTCTCCCTAGGTGGTCCGCTATAGTTTTTACTTCTGTTAGGGACCATGAGACAGTTTCAACTACTGTTTTAGTTACCGTCCTGTTTTCCTCTGTCTCTCTGGTTTCTACCATCCTTCTGGTTTTTACAGGGTTTATTGGTGCTGGTGTGTCTGAGGTGACCTTTTTGGGAGGATTTGGAGTTATTATGTCCTCCTGCTCACTTCCTTCCCACTGGGAATTATAAGGTGGCTGTGTTTTGGCTTTGGTGGGGAGTGGGGTCTCCTCATCCCAGTCTATGGTCCTTAAATACTGGGGGCTCACTGTGGCCACCACCGAGTGCCTGAGATCTAGGGCAGCCTCAAGCTCCTGAATGCGCTTCTCACACTTTGTGTGATCTGCTTTTGGGTTTCCCTTTGAGTAGCGGGCCAATACGTAATCGGCTGCCTGCTTTGCTTGCTTGAGCTTTCCTTCCAGATCCTTATTGTACTGTTTGAGCAGCTCAATTTCAAGCAGGGCCGTATCTAACTGTCGAGCTGCTTCCTCCCTTGCCCTAATGTGTAAGGCATTTTCGGCCACCTTTTCTTGTGTTTGGGCAACTGCTTCGTCCAGCAATTTTTGTCTGGTCTCCTCCCTTGCTGCTAGTTTTTTGTACTCCCTAGTGGCTTCATGGGCGAGGGTCCAGATCCCCCATGATGCCCATCTGTCTTTTTCTCCCGTGGACACTCTTTTGAACCCTTTCCTTTCGGTTTGTGAGTTGTAAACTTGCAGCAGGGTTGCAAAGGGGTCCTCAGTTAGAAAGCCCTCCGCTTTCCAGGGATTAGGTCCCTTCCCAAGGATCCATTTTTGCAACCGGTTCTGAGGTTGCTCTGTCCTGACCAGTCTATTGTCCTCTGATTGTGTGTCCATGCTGAGTCCTAGGCTGGGAAGGTTACGGAACCTGAACCTCCTTTCCCACCTAAACCTGGTGCAACTCTCTGTCCTACAGTGAGCTGCTGTCCTGGGATCCTCCCTGAGGTTCCCACAAATGGCACTCCTTGGAGCTGCCTTTCCCTCCCTTGACCCTGGGTTTTCGGCTTCCGGACCAGGACGTCTCCCTCCTTTGCCTACCTTACCCGTCCAAGGGGGATTTAAACTGTTGGGGTGAACCTAAAATGTACGGGGATTTTGAAGATCGGGGAATGGGGAGGACCTCTCCTCTGCTTTCCCACCCACGATAGCGAAAATAAAAATAGGGCGTCGGGCTGCCTACTCTGACAATCACGCCCAAGGGTGATTAGGGCCCACCACTGGATGGCGTACCGGAGCCAATGAGCAGGACACCTAACCAAAGCCAGAAATGGGATCAGCCAACCCAAGATAGCCCTTTGCCCTTATGGTCAAGCGCACAAGAACACACACACACCTCCCTATTTATTCCTGTCTGCAGCAGCTTCTTTGGAATCCCTGTTCTCTCTACGTTCCGAGATCTAGACAGCCCAAGTGATCAGTTTGGAAAGTCCAGATTTCGGGGGATAGTTCTATGCCCACATTCTCCAACAATTTGTAGCCAAGGGTCTGTTTAGGGGAATTTTATTATTATTGTTATTAGCTCAGATATTGCAAGAGGGGGCCTGCTACGACGGCCCTTGCAGAATCGTCTCCCGATATGTATACGGAGTAGACCAGGGGATCCCAACAAATGGAGCTGAGACAGACTTCTAGAATTAATAACCAATTTATTTATAAGGGGAAAAACACATACGATTCACTAGCATACACACACATATACAAGGCTCAGGAAAAGCATAGGTTAGCATGGAATAGGATTTTAGGCATCACTGGGGTGATACGTACCAGAATGTAGACTCCCTCCAGGAATCCAGATGGAATATGATGAGGATGGCAGGAGGCTCAGCCATTGAATGACTGGCCAGGAGCCAGGAGCCAGGTCAGGGTTCAAGGGGACAGAGCTTCCCCCTGAAGTCCAGGCTGGCCCAGTGAACAGGCAAATCTGAGAGTATTTATAGGCAAAATCTTGCTTCTGGCAAAGGTGCTTGATGGTGAGAACAAAGGTGTTTAATTACTTGCTTTTCACCTGGATGTCCCTGTCTGATTGTCTTAGTGGTCTTAAGCTGCTCGGACAACAGACCTGGGGAGGGGATAAGAGCCTCAGGCAAGGCAAACATTTGCTCTTCCTGGTCATATGATAATCCTCTTATGCGACTCTCTAGATATGATGATGTGGGTGCCCCTCAGGGGTGTGTGTACATGTTCTCATGCCTTGCTGGCAATGGTGGACAGGCTATTAAGAGTTCATCTAGGGGTCATTAAGGGTTATCATTTATACCAAAATTTATATGGAACAGCATGGATAACAGCTCGGACCAGCAACGATGGTTCTTCTCTCGCTCAGAACTCACAGCAGTGAGAGTTGGAATGAATGGTGCCGCACCAGCTGCTGGGACCGGCAAGGATGATTCTTCTCTCCGTCAGAGACCACAGCAGTGGCAGTTGGAATGAATGGTGACTCACCAGCTGCTGGGACCGGCAACAATGGTTCTTCTCTCCCTCAGAGCCCACAGCAATGTTAGTTATAATGGAGGGAGGGTGCCTCACCAGCTGCTGGGACCGCCAACGATGGTTCTTCTCTCCCTCAGAGCCCACAGCAGTGGCAGTTGGAATGAATGGTGCCTCACCAGCTGCTGGGACCAGCAACGATGATTCTTCTCTCCCTCAGAGTCCACAGCAGTGGCACTTGGATTGGAGGGAGGGTGCCTCACCAACTGCTGGGACCGGGAACAATGTTCTTCTCTGCCTCAGAGCCCACAGCAGTGACAGTTGGAAGGGATGGAAGGTGCCTCACCAGCTGCTGGGACCGGCAATAATGGTTCTTCTCTCCCTCAGAGCCCACAGCTGTGGCAGTTGGAATGAAGGGAGGATGCCTACCAGCTGCTGGGAACGGCAATGATGATTCTTCTCTACGTCAGAGCCCAGAGCAGTGGCAGTTGGAATGGAGGGAGGGTGCTTCACCAGCTGCTGGGACCCACAACGATGATTCTTCTGTCCCTCAGATCTCACAGAAGTGGCAGTTGGAATGGAGGGAGGGTGCTTCACCAGCTGCTGGACCAGCAAGAATATTCTTCTCTCCCTCAGAGCCCACAGCAGTGGCAGTTGGAAAGGAGGGAGGGTGTCTCACCAGCAGCTGGGACCGGCAAGCGTGGTTCTTCTCTCCCTCAGAGCCCACCGCGGTGGCAGTTGGAATGGAGGGAGGGTGCTTCACCAGCTGCTGGGACCAGCAATGATGGTTCTTCTCTCTCTCAGATCCCTCAGCCATGGCAGTTGGAATGAAGGGAGGGTGACTCACCAGTCGCTGGGACCGGCAACGATGGTTCATCTCTTGCTCAGAACCGACAGACGTGGCAGTTGAAATGGAGGGAGGATGCCTCACCAGCGGCTGGGAACGGCATTGATAGTTCCTCTCTCCCTCATAGCCCACAGCAATGGCAGTTGGAATGGAGGGAAGGTGTCTCACCAGCTGCTGGGAGCAGCAATGATGGTTCTTCTCTCCCTCAGAGCCCACAGCAGTGGGAGGTTGAATGAATGGTGTCTCACCAGCTGCTGGGAACGGCAACGATGGTTCTTCTCTCCGTCAGAGCCCACAGCAGTGGCAGTTGAAATGGAGGGAGGGTGCCTCACCAGCTGCTCGTACGAGCAACGATGGTTCTTCTCTTGCTCAGAACCCACGGCAGTGGCAGTTGGAAAGGAGGGAGGGTGCCTCACCAGCTGCTCGTACGAGCAACGATGGTTCTTCTCTTGCTCAGAACCCACGGCAGTGGCAGTTGGAATGGAGGGAGGGTGTTTCACCAGTTGCTGGGACCGGCAACGATGGTTCTTCTTTCCCTCAGAGCCCACAGCAGTGGCAGGTGGAATGAATGGTGCCTGACCAGCTGCTGGGAACGGTAACGATGATTCTTCTCTCCGTCAGAGACCACAGCAGTGGCAGTTGGAATGGAGGGAGGGTGCCTCACCAGCTGCTGGTACTGGCAACAATAGTTCTTTACTCCCTCAAAGCCCACAGCACTGGCAGTTTGAATGGAGGGAGGATGCTTCACCAGCTGCTGGGACCAGCAACGATGCTTCTTCCCTCCCTTAGAGCCCAAAGCTGTGGCAGTTGTTATGGAGGGAGGGTGCCTCACCAGCTGCTCGGACCGGCAACGATGGTTCTTCTCTTGCTCAGAACTCACAGCAGTGAGAGTTGGAATGAATGGTGCCGCACCAGTGCTGAGACCGGCAAGGATGATTCTTCTCTCCGTCAGAGACCACAGCAGTGGCAGTTGGAATGAATGGTGACTCACCAACTGCTGGGACCAGCAACAATGGTTCTTCTCTCCCTCAGAGCCCACAGCAGTGGCCGTTGGAATGAATGGTGCCTCACCAGCTGCTGGGACCAGCAACGATGATTCTTCTCTCCCTCAGAGTCCACAGCAGTGGCAGTTGGAATGAATGGTGACTCACCGGCTGCTGGGACCGGCAACAATGGTTCTTCTCTCCCTCAGAGCCCACAGCAATGTTAGTTGTAATGGAGGTAGGGTGCCTCACCAGCTGCTGGGACCGCCAACGATGGTTCTTCTCTCCCTCAGAGCCCACAGCAGTGGCAGTTGGAATGAATGGTGCCTCACCAGCTGCTGGGACCAGCAACGATGATTCTTCTCTCCCTCAGAGACCACAGCAGTGGCACTTGGATTGGAGGGAGGGTGCCTCACCAACTGCTGGGACCGGGAAGAATGTTCTTCTCTGCCTCAGAGCCCACAGCAGTGACAGTTGGAAGGGATGGAGGGTGCCTCACCAGCTGCTGGGACCGGCAATAATGGTTCTTCTCTCCCTCAGAGCCCACAGCTGTGGCAGTTGGAATGAAGGGAGGATGCCTCACCAGCTGCTGGGAACGGCAACGATGATTCTTCTCTCCGTCAGAGCCCAGAGCAGTGGCAGTTGGAATGGAGGGAGGGTGTCTCACCAGCAGCTGGGACCGGCAAGCATGGTTCTTCTCTCCCTCAGAGCCCACCGCTGTGGCAGTTGGAATGGAGGGAGGGTGCTTCACCAGCTGCTGGGACCAGCAATGATGGTTCTTCTCTCTCTCAGATCCCTCAGCCATGGCAGTTGGAATGAAGGGAGGGTGACTCACCAGTCGCTGGGACCGGCAACGATGGTTCATCTCTTGCTCAGAACCCACAGCAGTGGCAGGTGGAATGAATGGTGCCTGACCAGCTGCTGGGAACAGTAACGATGATTCTTCTCTCCGTCAGAGACCACAGCAGTGGCAGTTGGAATGGAGGGAGGGTGCCTCACCAGCTGCTGGTACTGGCAAGAATAGTTCTTTACTCCCTCAAAGCCCACAGCACTGGCAGTTTGAATGGAGGGAGGATGCTTCACCAGCTGCTGGGACCAGCAACGATGCTTCTTTCCTCCCTTAGAGCCCAAAGCTGTGGCAGTTGTTATGGAGGGAGGGTGCCTCACCAGCTGCTCGGACCGGCAACGATGGTTCTTCTCTCGCTCAGAACTCACAGCAGTGAGAGTTGGAATGAATGGTGCCGCACCAGTGCTGAGACCGGCAAGGATGATTCTTCTCTCCGTCAGAGACCACAGCAGTGGCAGTTGGAATGAATGGTGACTCACCAACTGCTGGGACCAGCAACAATGGTTCTTCTCTCCCTCAGAGCCCACAGCAGTGGCCGTTGGAATGAATGGTGCCTCACCAGCTGCTGGGACCAGCAACGATGATTCTTCTCTCCCTCAGAGTCCACAGCAGTGGCAGTTGGAATGAATGGTGACTCACCGGCTGCTGGGACCGGCAACAATGGTTCTTCTCTCCCTCAGAGCCCACAGCAATGTTAGTTGTAATGGAGGTAGGGTGCCTCACCAGCTGCTGGGACCGCCAACGATGGTTCTTCTCTCCCTCAGAGCCCACAGCAGTGGCAGTTGGAATGAATGGTGCCTCACCAGCTGCTGGGACCAGCAACGATGATTCTTCTCTCCCTCAGAGACCACAGCAGTGGCACTTGGATTGGAGGGAGGGTGCCTCACCAACTGCTGGGACCGGGAACAATGTTCTTCTCTGCCTCAGAGCCCACAGCAGTGACAGTTGGAAGGGATGGAGGGTGCCTCACCAGCTGCTGGGACCGGCAATAATGGTTCTTCTCTCCCTCAGAGCCCACAGCTGTGGCAGTTGGAATGAAGGGAGGATGCCTCACCAGCTGCTGGGAACGGCAACGATGATTCTTCTCTCCGTCAGAGCCCAGAGCAGTGGCAGTTGGAATGGAGGGAGGGTGTTTCACCAGCTGCTGGGACCCACAACGATGATTCTTCTGTCCCTCAGATCTCACAGAAGTGGCAGTTGGCATGGAGGGAGGGTGCCTCACCAGCTGCTCAGACCAGCAACGATGGTTTTTGTCTCACTCAGAACTCACACCAGTGGCAGTTGGAATGGAGGGAGGGTGCCTCACCAGTTGCTGGACCGGCAAGAATGTTCTTCTCTCCCTCAGAGCCCACAGCAGTGGCAGTTGGAAAGGAGGGAGGGTGTCTCACCAGCAACTGGGACCGGCAAGCATGGTTCTTCTCTCCCTCAGAGCCCACCGCTGTGGCAGTTGGAATGGAGGGAGGGTGCTTCACCAGCTGCTGGGACCAGCAACGATTGTTCTTCTCTCCCTCAGAGCCCACAGCCATGGCAGTTGGAATGGAGGGAGGGTGCTTCACCAGCTGCTGGGACCAGCAACGATGGTTCTTCTCTCTCTCAGATCCCTCAGCCGTGGCAGTTGGAATGGAGGAAGGGTGCTTCACCAGCTGCTGGGACCAGCGACGATGGTTCTTCTCTCCCTCAGATCCCTCAGCCATGGCAGTTGGAATGAAGGGAGGGTGACTCACCAGTCGCTGGGACCGGCAATGATGGTTCATCTCTTGCTCAGAACCGACAGACGTGGCAGTTGAAATGGATGGAGGATGCCTCACCAGCTGCTGGGAATGGCATTGATAGTTCCTCTCTCCCTCATAGCCCACAGCAATGGCAGTTGGAATGGAGGGAAGGTGTCTCACCAGCTGCTGGGAGCAGCAATGATGGTTCTTCTCTCCCTCAGAACCCACAGCAGTGGCAGGTGGAATGAATGGTGCCTCACCAGCTGCTGGGAACGGCAACGATGGTTCTTCTCTCCGTCACAGCCCACAGCACTGCCAGGTGGAATGGAGGGAGGGTGCATCACCAGCTGCTGGGATCAGCAACAATGTTCTTCTCTTCCTCAGAGCCCACAGCAGTGGCAGTTGGAATGGAGGGAGGGTGTTTCACCAGTTGCTGGGACCGGCAACGATGGTTCTTCTTTCCCTCAGAGCCCACAGCAGGGGCAGGTGGAATGAATGGTGCCTGACCAGCTGCTGGGAATGGTAACGATGATTCTTCTCTCCGTCAGAGCCCAGAGCAGTGGCAGTTGGAATGGAGGGAGGGTGTCTCACCAGCAGCTGGGACCGGCAAGCATGGTTCTTCTCTCCCTCAGAGCCCACCGCTGTGGCAGTTGGAATGGAGGGAGGGTGCTTCACCAGCTGCTGGGACCAGCAATGATGGTTCTTCTCTCTCTCAGATCCCTCAGCCATGGCAGTTGGAATGAAGGGAGGGTGACTCACCAGTCGCTGGGACCGGCAACGATGGTTCATCTCTTGCTCAGAACCGACAGACGTGGCAGTTGAAATGGAGGGAGGATGCCTCACCAGCTGCTGGGAACGGCATTGATAGTTCCTCTCTCCCTCATAGCCCACAGCAATGGCAGTTGGAATGGAGGGAAGGTGTCTCACCAGCTGCTGGGAGCAGCAATGATGGTTCTTCTCTCCCTCAGAGCCCACAGCAGTGGGAGGTGGAATGAATGGTGTCTCACCAGCTGCTGGGAACGGCAACGATGGTTCTTCTCTCCGTCAGAGCCCACAGCAGTGGCAGTTGAAATGGAGGGAGGGTGCCTCACCAGCTGCTCGTACGAGCAACGATGGTTCTTCTCTTGCTCAGAACCCACGGCAGTGGCAGTTGGAAAGGAGGGAGGGTGCCTCACCAGCTGCTCGTACGAGCAACGATGGTTCTTCTCTTGCTCAGAACCCACGGCAGTGGCAGTTGGAATGGAGGGAGGGTGTTTCACCAGTTGCTGGGACCGGCAACGATGGTTCTTCTTTCCCTCAGAGCCCACAGCAGTGGCAGGTGGAATGAATGGTGCCTGACCAGCTGCTGGGAACAGTAACGATGATTCTTCTCTCCGTCAGAGACCACAGCAGTGGCAGTTGGAATGGAGGGAGGGTGCCTCACCAGCTGCTGGTACTGGCAAGAATAGTTCTTTACTCCCTCAAAGCCCACAGCACTGGCAGTTTGAATGGAGGGAGGATGCTTCACCAGCTGCTGGGACCAGCAACGATGCTTCTTCCCTCCCTTAGAGCCCAAAGCTGTGGCAGTTGTTATGGAGGGAGGGTGCCTCACCAGCTGCTCGGACCGGCAACGATGGTTCTTCTCTCGCTCAGAACTCACAGCAGTGAGAGTTGGAATGAATGGTGCCGCACCAGTGCTGAGACCGGCAAGGATGATTCTTCTCTCCGTCAGAGACCACAGCAGTGGCAGTTGGAATGAATGGTGACTCACCAACTGCTGGGACCAGCAACAATGGTTCTTCTCTCCCTCAGAGCCCACAGCAGTGGCCGTTGGAATGAATGGTGCCTCACCAGCTGCTGGGACCAGCAACGATGATTCTTCTCTCCCTCAGAGACCACAGCAGTGGCACTTGGATTGGAGGGAGGGTGCCTCACCAACTGCTGGGACCGGGAACAATGTTCTTCTCTGCCTCAGAGCCCACAGCAGTGACAGTTGGAAGGGATGGAGGGTGCCTCACCAGCTGCTGGGACCGGCAATAATGGTTCTTCTCTCCCTCAGAGCCCACAGCTGTGGCAGTTGGAATGAAGGGAGGATGCCTCACCAGCTGCTGGGAACGGCAACGATGATTCTTCTCTCCGTCAGAGCCCAGAGCAGTGGCAGTTGGAATGGAGGGAGGGTGTTTCACCAGCTGCTGGGACCCACAACGATGATTCTTCTGTCCCTCAGATCTCACAGAAGTGGCAGTTGGCATGGAGGGAGGGTGCCTCACCAGCTGCTCAGACCAGCAACGATGGTTTTTGTCTCACTCAGAACTCACACCAGTGGCAGTTGGAATGGAGGGAGGGTGCCTCACCAGTTGCTGGACCGGCAAGAATGTTCTTCTCTCCCTCAGAGCCCACAGCAGTGGCAGTTGGAAAGGAGGGAGGGTGTCTCACCAGCAACTGGGACCGGCAAGCATGGTTCTTCTCTCCCTCAGAGCCCACCGCTGTGGCAGTTGGAATGGAGGGAGGGTGCTTCACCAGCTGCTGGGACCAGCAACGATTGTTCTTCTCTCCCTCAGAGCCCACAGCCATGGCAGTTGGAATGGAGGGAGGGTGCTTCACCAGCTGCTGGGACCAGCAACGATGGTTCTTCTCTCTCTCAGATCCCTCAGCCGTGGCAGTTGGAATGGAGGAAGGGTGCTTCACCAGCTGCTGGGACCAGCGACGATGGTTCTTCTCTCCCTCAGATCCCTCAGCCATGGCAGTTGGAATGAAGGGAGGGTGACTCACCAGTCGCTGGGACCGGCAACGATGGTTCATCTCTTGCTCAGAACCGACAGACGTGGCAGTTGAAATGGATGGAGGATGCCTCACCAGCTGCTGGGAATGGCATTGATAGTTCCTCTCTCCCTCATAGCCCACAGCAATGGCAGTTGGAATGGAGGGAAGGTGTCTCACCAGCTGCTGGGAGCAGCAATGATGGTTCTTCTCTCCCTCAGAACCCACAGCAGTGGCAGGTGGAATGAATGGTGCCTCACCAGCTGCTGGGAACGGCAACGATGGTTCTTCTCTCCGTCACAGCCCACAGCACTGCCAGGTGGAATGGAGGGAGGGTGCATCACCAGCTGCTGGGATCAGCAACAATGTTCTTCTCTTCCTCAGAGCCCACAGCAGTGGCAGTTGGAATGGAGGGAGGGTGTTTCACCAGTTGCTGGGACCGGCAACGATGGTTCTTCTTTCCCTCAGAGCCCACAGCAGGGGCAGGTGGAATGAATGGTGCCTGACCAGCTGCTGGGAATGGTAACGATGATTCTTCTCTCCGTCAGAGCCCAGAGCAGTGGCAGTTGGAATGGAGGGAGGGTGTCTCACCAGCAGCTGGGACCGGCAACGATGGTTCTTCTTTCCCTCAGAGCCCACAGCAGTGGCAGGTGGAATGAATGGTGCCTGACCAGCTGCTGGGAACAGTAACGATGATTCTTCTCTCCGTCAGAGACCACAGCAGTGGCAGTTGGAATGGAGGGAGGGTGCCTCACCAGCTGCTGGTACT
Source organism: Sceloporus occidentalis (assembly GCA_023333645.1). Classification (NCBI taxonomy): domain Eukaryota; kingdom Metazoa; phylum Chordata; class Lepidosauria; order Squamata; family Phrynosomatidae; genus Sceloporus; species Sceloporus occidentalis. The sequence continues at coordinate 828,140 of JALMGF010000177.1, forward strand.
GGCAACAATAGTTCTTTACTCCCTCAAAGCCCACAGCACTGGCAGTTGGAAAGGAGGGAGGGTGCTTCACCAGCTGCTGGGACCAGCAACGATGCTTCTTCCCTCCCTCAGAGCCCAAAGCTGTGGCAGTTGTTATGAAGGGAGGGTGCCTCACCAGCTGCTCGGACCAGCAACGATGGTTCTTCTCTCGCTCAGAACTCACAGAAGTGAGAGTTGGAATGAATGGAGACTCACCAGCTGCTGGGACCGGCAACAATGGTTCTTCTCTCCCTCAGAGCCCACAGCAATGTTAGTTGTAATGGAGGGAGGGTGCTTCACCAGCTGCTGGGACCGCCAACGATGGTTCTTCTCTCCCTCAGAGCCCACAGCAGTGGCAGTTGGAATGAATGGTGCCTCACCAGCTGCTGGGACCAGCAACGATGATTCTTCTCTCCCTCAGAGTCCACAGCAGTGGCACTTGGATTGGAGGGAGGGTGCCTCACCAACTGCTGGGACCGGGAACAATGTTCTTCTCTGCCTCAGAGCCCACAGCTGTAGTAGTTGGAATGAAGGGAGGATTCCTCACCAGCTGCTGGGAACGGCAACGATGATTCTTCTCTCCGTCAGAGCCCAGAGCAGTGGCAGTTGGAATGGAGGGAGGGTGCTTCACCAGCTGCTGGGACCCACAACGATGATTCTTCTGTCCCTCAGATCTCACAGAAGTGGCAGTTGGAATGGAGGGAGGGTGCCTCACCAGCTGCTCAGACCAGCAACGATGGTTCTTCTCTCGCTCAGAACTCACACCAGTGTCAGTTGGAATGGAGGGAGGGTGCCTCACCAGTTGCTGGACCGGCAAGAATGTTCTTCTCTCCCTCAGAGCCCACAGCAGTGGCAGTTGGAAAGAAGGGAGGGTGTCTCACCAGCAGCTGGGACCGGCAAGCATGGTTCTTCTCTCCCTCAGAGCCCACCGCTGTGGCAGTTGGAATGGAGGGAGGGTGCTTCACCAGCTGCTGGGACCAGCAACGATGGTTCTTCTCTCCCTCAGAGCCCACAGCCGTGGCAGTTGGAATGGAGGGAGGGTGCTTCACCAGCTGCTGGGACCAGCAATGATGGTTCTTCTCTCTCTCAGATCCCTCAGCCATGGCAGTTGGAATGAAGGGAGGGTGACTCACCAGTCGCTGGGACCGGCAACGATGGTTCATATCTTGCTCAGAACCGACAGACGTGGCAGTTGAAATGGAGGGAGGATGCCTCACCAGCTGCTGGGAACGGCATTGATAGTTTTTCTCTCCTTCATAGCCCACAGCAATTGCAGTTGGAATGGAGGGAAGGTGTCTCACCAGCTGCTGGGAGCAGCAATGATGGTTCTTCTCTCCCTCAGAGCCCACAGCAGTGGCAGGTGGAATGAATGGTGCCTCACCAGCTGCTGGGAACGGCAACGATGGTTCTTCTCTCCCTCAGAGCCCACAGCAGTGGCAGTTGAAATGGAGGCAGGGTGCCTCACCAGCTGCTCGTACGAGCAACGATGGTTCTTCTCTCGCTCTGAGCCCACAGCAGTGCCAGATGGAATGGAGCGAGGGTGCATCACCAGCTGCTGGGATCAGCAACAATGTTCTTCTCTTCCTCAGAGCCCACAGCAGTGGCAGTTGGAATGGAGGGAGGGTGTCTCACCAGCTGCTGGGACCGGCAAGGATGTTTCTTCTCTCCGTCAGAGCCCACAGCTGTGGCATTTGGAATGGAGGGCGGGTGCTGCACCAGCTGCTGGGACCGGCAATGATGGTTCTTCTCTCGCTCTGAGCACACAGCAGTGGCAGTTGGAATGGAGGGAGGGTGCGTCACCACCTGCTGGGACCAGCAATGATGGTTCTTCTCTCCCTCAGAGCCCACAGCTCTGGCAGTTGGAACGGAGGGAAAGACAGGTTGCTCACCTGTAACAGTATTTCTTCGAGTGGTCGTCTGTGAATACATACAAATGCGTTTTACTGCACCTGCGCCGTGCTGTTCGGAAACTTCTAGAATCACTGGGCAAAGTTTACTTTGCAACATATAGAAAGTTTTTGGCGGTAACTCCGCCCACCCGTTATAAGGCCCCTGCCTTACCGCTCTTTCCCCAGTTCCGCAATTTTTCCGCCAAGCAGGCGATAGAAAGAGCCAATCAGAGCAGGACACTGAGGGGATGGACGGGTGGGATTTGTATGTATTCGCAGATGACCACTCGAAGAAATACTGTTACAGGTAAGCAACCTGTCCTTCTTCTTCGTGGTCTCTGCGAATCATACAAATGGGTTTAGACTGACAAGCTTACGTAAGCGGCGGAGGGAGTGTCCTGAGACCAAAGATATGGCAAACCAAAGGTATATTTATTGTAACAATAAAACCCTTTCACCATAAAATGAGTCAGTCTTGTTTGTGCACAAACACCTTAACAGCAAGATCATCCCTGAGAAGGGAACATAAGGTCATGCAGGGCCAGTCCCACGGCAATTGTGCAAACCAACATTCAACATGAATGAAAACTGGAGCATTCAACCAGAATGTGAAAAGACAGTGCATAGTCTACATAACTTGTCATAACAACATCAGCAGAGCAGTCAATGCAACCCTGAAACCAACACAGCCCTCCCGAAAGCTGCGTCTTGATGGCTCTGGTGTCCAACCTATAATGCTTAATAAAAGTCAGAGGTTGGGACCAGACAGCAGCCTTGCAGACATCCTCCAAGGGAATCCCCGACAGGAATGCAGAGGATGTTGACATTCCCCTTGTAGAATGAGACCGAACCCTGCCAGGGAGAGGTTTGCCCAACAGTTCGTAGCAGAGGTGGATGGTACCAGCCACCCATTTGGAGAACCTCTGTACCGACACAGGCAACCCCTTTTTCGGTTCCGAGTAGCACTGGAAAAGTCTCTCGGACCGACTGGAGGCAGCAGTCCTGTCCAAATAAAACGCCAACGCTCTCCTGACATCAAGGGAGTGTAGGCTACGCTCCGCTTCCGAAGTCGGGTTGGATGCAAGATTAGGCAACACAATATCCTGGCACATGTGAAAAACAGACACAACCTTAGGCAGGAAAGTAATGTCTGTCCGAAGGACCACCTTGTCCTTGTGAAACCTCAGGAAGGGTTGGTCCCTCCGCAAGGCACAGAGTTCGCCCACACGGCGGGCAGAGGTGATGGCCACCAGGAAAGCAGTTTTCCAAGTCAGTAGTCTCAAGTCCGCTGTGGCCATCGGCTCAAAGGGCTTGGATTGGATAGCGGACAGCACCGCCTCCAAGCTCCAAGCCGGCGCGGGTACCGACACAGGAGGGTGCAAGTTGGCACACCCCTTAAGGAACCCCTTCACCAAGGGATCCCTGGAAAAGGAGGCCCTCCCCCCAAATTTGTACTTGGAGCAAATGGCAGACAAATAGCACTTGATGGACACGAGGGATAACCCCTCATCCAAAAGTGACATCAAAAACTCCAGCACCACTGGAGTGGAGACCTGGGCACCCCTGCGGCTTTGGTCGGCACCTCACGGAAGATAGAATCACTCTACCGTGTCTCCCCAGCCTCCTGTGCATGGCTGTCGACCCATCCGAGACAGAACTTGGCCATTGTGGACGGTTCACAACTTGCCTCCACGCACAAACAGGCCACCTCTCCGGTAGAACGAGAGGCTTGCAAGATTGATGGGCTGGTGAAGAAGGCTTACTCAGCATCTTGCCTGGCTGTCAAAGCGATGAACTACACCGCCTGTATGGGGGCCTATGTGCAGGCTCTGATGGAGACCATCTCCCCCCGATCCCTGATGTTCCCGACGACGTCCAGAGGAAACCTCTTAATGATGTTCTCCAACGACGGAAGAAGGGGGATGGAGGGTGGTGTTGGAACCCGGCCGTGCACCCTCTGTTCCACTGGGTCCCGGGCCGCCTCTTCGGGGTATGCCAGTTCGATATCCAGGGCCCTGGACATCTTAATGACATGTTCGCTGAAGGATCGGCGGTCGTCGGTTGGCGACGCTGGCTCTGGATGGTGCAAGTCCTGCGGGGAGTCCTGCGGTGACAGGTCTTCATCGGAGGCTGAGGCCGGCGAGGCTGGGGACGGTACAGGTGCAAGATCCGACTTGGTATCTGAGTGGATCACCAAATCTTCCAGCCCGGTACGGATCCGAGAGGATATCGGGGAGCGTGGTCTGGGCTCCAACCTGGATGCTGACGACTTGACACTCGATGAGGTGGAAGGCTTGGGGGCACCAGTCACAGCTTTGTCCTTCGGGGCCTGGTGACGGTGCTTTTCATCAAACTTGCGCAGCGCTGTCTCTTGTGGGACCGCCATATAATAACGGTCCACCTCCGAGTCATAGAAGATGTCAAGGTCATCTCGGCAGACATCTTCAAGTGGCACTGCCACTGGGCATGGGGCCAGGCTCGGGGAACGGCGGGGTAGAATGGATCCCTTGTCGTCCGACTCTGCAAACTGGACGGTGGTGAGCCCCGAGAGTGTCGGGACGGGGTGCACCTGGCCACCCTGGAGTGAGGGTCTTGTGCCGGAGTCTGTAGGGTTGGTGCCGGAGTCTGCAGGGTTGGTGCTGGGACCGAACGCTCAGGAGTACGGAGTTCAGCCCCTTTTGGTTCTTTGCGCCTTTCCGAGGACTTAGATGACTCCTTGCGTGACTTCTTTTTGGCCGGCTCAGAGGAGGCGGGCTCAGTTGGCTTGGCCTTTTTAGCAGGTCTGGGTGCCTCCGGGGGAAAAAAGGGGTTATCCTGAAGTTCCCTCACCCGAGAGGACCCCGATGATGGGGTGGCACGGTACAGAGCGGAGGTAGGAGGGCTGGACACGGTGGCCGTGGAAGTGCTATGATCTCCTCCCTTAGCCTTTTTAGTGTGCTTAGGCTTGTGGGATGTAATGGAGGTCTCCAGGTCGGTCCCGACCTTGGAGGCGGAGCCAGCGATAGAAGTCGAAGCCGTCGAGCCCTCGGTCCCTGACAGTTTGTAGGGGCTCTTTGAGGGCTTGGTGGTGGTACTGGACCTATCTGGGCCGCTGACCACATGAGCCGACTTAACGGTGGTACTGGGCTTATGGGACCCGCGGTCCACCTTAGTGGGGGTCACCAACGCCGGCGGAGCAGAGGCAGCACTTGTGGGGCTTTCTCGCGGTCTTGGGAGAGAGGTGGCAGCCGGAAGGGAAGGAGCCAAAGTCGGGCGGGAGCTGTCTCCGTGGACCTTAACCTGGGCAATCGCTGAAGTTAAACGGGACTCCTGGTTCTTTCGCGCCTGCGACGTCATGGACTTGCAGAGCGAGCAGGATTTCATGTCGTGATCGCGGCCGAGGCAGAGAAGGCGTGAAGACTGGGGGTCCTGCACCAGGAGCTTGCCTACACAGATATCGCATTTGTTGAAGGGAGGCGACATCCTGACGAAGCGACACGGGGAACCGAAGCCGAAGTCAAGAACAGTCTGTGGTCGAGGTACAGTGGGAGAGGTGGTCAGTAAGATTGGTCAAAATGGTCCGAGGTCAAATAGCCACCGATCCAATAGACAAGCAAGAGCGAAGTGCCCTGAAGCAGCTAGTGTGGCGGAAAAAAGGAACTGAGGAAAGAGCGGGAAGGTAGGGGCCTTATAGCGGGTGGGCGGAGTTACCGCCAAAAAGTTTCTATATGATGCAAAGTTAACTTTGCCCAGTGATTCCAGAAGTTTCCAAACAGCACTGCGCAGGCGCAGTAAAACCCATTTGTATGATTCGCAGAGACCACGAAGAAGAATGTGCCTCACCAGCTGCTGGGACCAGCAACGATGGTTCTTCTCTCACTCAGAACCCACAGCGGTGGCAGTTGGAATGGAGGGAGGATGCCTCACCAGTTGCTGGGACCTGCAACAATGGTTCTTCTCTCCCTCAGAGCCCACAGCAGTGGCAGTTGGAATGGAGGGAGGATGCCTCATCAGCTGCTGGAACCAACAAAGATGGTTCTTCGTTCCCTCAGTGCCCACAGCAGTGGCAGTTGTAATGAATGGTGCCTCACCAGCTGCTGGGACCCGCAACGATGATCCTTCTCTCCCTCAGAGCTCACAGCAGAGGCAGTTGGAATGAAGGGAGGATGCCTCACCAGCTGCTGGGAACAGGAACGATGGTACTTCTCTCCCTCAGAGCCCATAGCAGTGGCAGTTGGAATGAAGGGTGCCTCACCAGCTGCTCAGAACAGCAAGGATGGTTCTTCTCTCGCTCAGAACTCACAGCAGTGGCACTTGGAATGGAGGGAGGGTGCCTCACCAGCTGCTGGGAAAGGCAACGATGGTTCTTCTCTCCCTCAGAGCGCACAGGAGTGGCACTTGGAATGGAGGGAAGGTGACTCACCAGTTGCTGGGACAGGAAACGATGGTTCTTCTCTCCCTCAGAACCCATAGCATAGTGTAAGTTGGAATGAATGGTGCCTCAACAGCTGCTGGGACCAGCAAAAATAGTTCTCTCTTCCTCAGAAACCACAGCAGTGACAGGTGGAATGGAGGGAGGGTGCCTCACTAGCTGATGTGACCGGCAACAATGGTTCTTCTCTCCCTCAGAGCCCATAGCAGTGGCAGTTGGAATGGAGGGAATGTGCCTCACCAGCTGTCAGACCGGCAACGATGGTTCTTCTCTCTATCAGAGCCCACAGCAGGGGCAGTAAGAATGGAGGGAGGGTGCCTCACCAGCTGCTGGGAACGGCAACGATGATTCTTCTCTCCCTCAGAGCCCACAGCAGGAGCAGTTGGAATGGAGGGAGGGTGCGTCACCAGTTGCTGGTACCAGCAACGATGGTTCTTCTCTCCCTCAGAGCCCACAGCTGTGGCAGTTGGAATGGAGGGAATGTCCCTCAACAGCTCATGGGACCAGCAACGATGGTTCTTCTCTCGTTCAGAACCCACAGCAATGGCAGTGGGAATGGAGGGAGGGTGCATCACCAGCTGCTGGGACCAGCCCAAAGCAGTGGCAGTTGGAATGGAGGGAGGATACCTCACCAGCTGCTGGAACTGGCAACGATGGTTCTTCTTTCCCTCAGTTCCCACAGCAGTGGCAGTTGGAATGAAGGGAGGATGCCTCACCAGAAGCTGGTAATAGCAACGAGGGTATTTCTCTCCCTCAGAGCCCACAGCAGTGGCAGTTGGAAGGGAGGGAATGTGGCTCACCAGCTGCTCAGACCGGCAGCGATGGTTCTTCTCTCGATGAGAGCCCACAGCAGTGGCAGTTGGAATGAAGGGAGGATGCCTCACCAGCTGCTGGTAACAGCAGCGATGGTACTTCTCTCCCTCAGAGCCCACAGAAGTCGCAGTTGGAATGGAGGATGCCTCACCAGCTGCTGGGAACAGCAACGATGGTATTTCTCTCCCTCAGAGCCCACAGCAGTGGCAGTTGGAATGGAGGGTGCCTCACCAGCTGCTCAGACCAGCAATGATGGTCATTCCCTCGCTCAGAACTCACAGCAGTGGCACTTGGAATGGAGGGAGGGTGCCTCACCAGCTGCTGGGAAAGGCAACAATGGTTCTTCTCTCCCTCAGAGCGCACAGGAGTGGCAGTTGGAATGGAGGGAGGGTGACTCACCAGTCACTGGGACTGGCAACGATGGTTCTTCTCTCCCTCAGAACCCACAGCAGTGGCAGTTGGAATGAATGGTGCCTCACCAGCTGCTGGGACCAGCAACAATAGTTCATCTCTCCCTTAGAGACCACACCTGTGGCAGTTGGAATGGAGGGAGGGTGCTTCACCAGCTGCTGGGTCCAGCAACGATGGTTCTTCTCTCCCTCAGAGCCGACAGCTGTGGCAGTTGTTATGGAGGGAGGGTGCCTCTCCAGCTGCTCGGACCAGCAAGGATGGTTCTTCTCTCGCTCAGAACTCACAGCAGTGGCAGTTGGAGTGGAGGGAATGTGTCTCACCAGCTGCTAGAACCAGCAACAATGGTTCTTCTCTCGTTCAGAACCCACAGCACTGGCAGTTAATAATAATTTAAGGAGAAATGGAAATTGCCCTTCCCTCAAAGATGTATTAATGATCCGTTGCAGCAACAAAGTTACTGCCGGTCCCCCCTGGGCTGCTAGCCACGAGGGACAGGGATCGAGAGAGCAGGTTGTCTTCCGAACACTTCCGAGGATCTTGTCCACATCATCGGTACTTACCAACTCAAACCGATCCAGTTTAACAAAGTCCACGGAGGCTCTGGATGCCTCTACCCTAGGTTCTGCCTGAATGTCAGCGTTAAGACCTTCGCTTATCCGAGAAGTTTTATCCGCGAAGAAGTTGTTAAATTGGTCACAGCAGGCCTTAGAAGGTTCAAGGATCTGGTTCAGGGCAGGAGGGAGCTGAGTTAGCTCTCTGACCACCCCGAACAACTCTGCTGGCTGCGACTCCGCGGACGCGATACGAGCACCATAGAACAAGTTCTTTGCTGCTCGTATCGCCTCTCCGTAGTCCTCTAACCGTTGGGCTAGGAGAGTCTTGTCGTCTAAGCGAAGGTGTTTCCGCCAACGGTACTCTAGCCGTCGCAGCTCCCGCTTCCTTGCCCGGAGATCTTCCGTATACCAGGGCTTACGTTTGGAAGCGGGTCTGAGAGGGCGCTTGGGAGCGATACTGTGTATAGCCCTCGAGAGACCGGTATTCCAAATACCAGTCAGGGCATCAACAGAGTCGCCGTCACTTCCAACCATGTATCCCTCTAGGGCTTCCTGGAACCTTTTGGGTTCCATCAGCCTTCGAGGGTGGACCATCCTAATAGGTCCACCAACCCCGGGAGGGATCTGGGTAGAGACCTTGATTTTTGCCTCAACCAGGAAATGATCCGTCCATGGCAGGGGGGAAATATTAGTTATTTCCGCCCACGGATTTTCCACATCAGAACAAAAGACCAAATCGAGAGTATTACCCGCACAATGCGTAGGACCCGAAATCAGCTGGGACAGGCCCATGGCCGCCATGGTATCCATGAATTCGTGAGCTGCACCGGGTGGAACATAGCTGGCCGTGAGGGAGATGTTGAAGTCGCCCAGGACAAGTAGCCTGGGCGTCTCCAGCATCAGTTCAGCGACCAGCTGTGTCAGCTCGTTAAGGGAGTCCGTTAGCGCACGGGGTGGCCGATACACCAACAGAATCCCTAGACTGTCCCTTGCCTTTAGGGTCAGGTAAATACACTCGATATAGGACGTCTGTCGGATGTGGTTCCTGGTGAGGGACACGGTGTTCCTATGTATCAAGGCCACACACACACACACACACACCGCCCACCTAAGTTGGAATGGAGGGAGGGTGCCTCACCAATTGCTGGGACCAGCAAGCATGATTCTTCTCTCCCTCAGAGGCCACAGCAGTGGCAGTTGTAATGAATGGTGCCTCACCATCTGCTGGGACCCACAACGATGATTCTTCTCTCCCTCAGAGTCCACAGCAATGGAAGTTGGAATGAAGGGAGGGTGCCTCACCATTTGCTGGGAACGGCAACGATGGTTCTTCTCTCCCTCAGAGCCCACAGCAGTGGCAATTAGAAAGGAGGGAGGGTGTCTCACCAGAATCTTGGACGAGCAAGCATGGTTCTTCTCTCCCTCAGAGCCCACAATTGTGGTAGTTGGAATGGTGGGAGGGTGCTTCACCAGCTACTGGGACCAGCCACGATGGTTCTTCTCCCCCTCAGAGCCCACAGCCATGGCAGTTGGAATGAAAGGTGCCTCACCAGTTGCTGGGACCGGCAACGATGGTTTCCTTCAGAGCCCACAACAGTAGCAGTTGGAATGGAGGGAGGATGCCTCACCAGCTGCTGGGACTGGCAACGATGCTTCTTCTTTCCCTCAGAACCCACAGCAGTGGCAGTTGGAATGAATGGTACGTCACTAGCTGCTGGGACCAGTAACAATAGTTCTCTGTCCCTCAGAACCCACAGCAGTGACAGTTGGAATGGAGGGAGGGTGCCTCACTAGCTGTTGGGACCGGCAACGATGGTTCTTCCCTCTCTCAGAGCCCAAAGCAGGGGCAGTAACAATGGACGGAGGGTGCATCACCAGCTGCTGGGAACGGCAACAATGATTCTTCTCTCCGTCAGAGCCCACAGCAGTGGCAGTTGGAATGGAGGGAGGGTGCGTCACCAGCTGCTGGGACCGGCAACAATAGTTTTTCTCTCCCTCAGAGCCCACAGCTGTGGCAGTTGGAATGGAGGCAGGGTGCTTCACCAGCTGCTGGGACCAGAAACAGTGGTTCTTCTCTCGTTCAGAACCCACAGCAGTGGCAGTTGGAATGGAGGGAGGATGCCTGACCAGTTGCTGGGACCGGTAACAATGGTTCTTCTCTCCCTCAGAGACCACAGCAGTGGCAGTTGGAATGGAGGGAGGATGCCTCACCAGCTGCTGGAACCGGCAACGATGGTTCTTCTTTCCCTCAGAACCCACAGAAGTGGCAGTTGGAATGAATGGTGCCTCACCAGCTGCTGGGACCAACAACAATACTTCTCTCTCCCTCAGAACCGACAACACTGACAGTTGGCAGGGATGGAGGGTGCCTCACTAGCTGTTGGAACCGGCAATGATGGTTCTTCTCTCCCTCAGAGCCCACAGCAGTGTCAGTTGGAATGAAGGGAGGGTGCGTCACCAGCTGCTGGGACCGGCAACAATAGTTCTTCTCTCCCTTAGAGCCCACAGCTGTGGCAGTTGGAATGGAGGGAGGGTGCTTCACCAGCTGCTCGGACCAGCAACGATGGTTCTTCCCTCCCTCAGAGCCCACAGCTGTGGCAGTTGTAATGGAGAGAGGGTGCCTCACCAGCTGCTCGGACCAGCAACGATGGTTCTTCTCTCCCTCAGAGCCCACAGCAGTGGCAGTTGTAATGAATGGTGCCTCACCATCTGCTGAGTCCTGCAACGATGATTCTTCTCTCCCTCAGAGTCCACAGGAATGGAAGGTGGAATGAAGGGAGGGTGCCTCACCATTTGCTGGGAATGGCAACGATGGTTCTTCTTACCCACAGAGCCCACAGCAGTGCCAGTTGGAATGGAGGGAGGATGCCTCATCAGCTGCTGGGACCGGCAAGAATGTTCTTCTCTCCCTCAGAGACCACAGCAGTGGCAGTTGGAATAGAGGGAGGGTGCCTCACGAGTTGCTGGGACCAGGAACGATGGTTCTTCTGTCCCTCAGAGCCCACAGCAGTGGCAGTTGGAATGGAATGAGGGTGCCTCCCCAGGTCCTGGGACCGGCAACGATGGTTCTTCTTTCCCTCAGAGCCCACAGCAGTGGCAGTTGAAATGAATGGTACCTTAACAGCGGCTGGGTCCCGCAACGATGATTCTTCTCTGCCTCACAGCCCACACCATTGTCAGATGGAATGGAGGAAGGGTGTCTCACCAGCTGCTGGGACCGGCAAGGATGGTTCTTCTCTCCAACAGAGCGCACAGCAGTGGCTGTTGGAATGGAGGGAGGGTGCCTCACAAGCTGCTGGGACCAGCAACGATGTTCTTCTCTCTTTCAGATCCCACAGCAATGTTAGTTGTAATGGAGGGAGGGTGCCTCACCAGCTGCAGGGACCGACAACGATGGTTCTTCTCTCCCTTAGAGCCCACAGCAGTGGCAGTTGGAATAGAGGGAGGGTGCCACACCAGCTGCTGCGACCGGCAACGATGATCTTCTCTCTTTCAGATCCCACAGCATTGGCATTTGGAATGGAGGGATGGTGCCTCACCAGCTGCTGGGGCCGGCAACCATGTTCTTCTCTGCCTCAGCACCCACAGCAGTGTCGGTTGGAAGGGACGGAGGGTACCTCACCAGCTGCTGGGACCAGGAACAATGGTTCTTCTCTCCCTCAGAGCCCAGAGCAGTAGCAATTGGAATGGAGGGAGAGTGTCTCACCAGCTGCTAGGACCAACAACGATGGTTCTTCTCTCACTCAGAACACACAGCAGTGGCAGTTGGAATGGAGGGAGGGTGCCTCACCAGGTGCTGAGAGCGGCAACGATGGTTCTTCTTTCCCTCAGAGCCCACAGCAGTTGTGATGTAAGGTACCTTTAAGACACAGCCCTTAGTGATATCAGCTGTAGTGTATATATACTATTAAGAGGGTTGGAGAGGGATTGATTGTTCTCTCTTCCTCATCTCACTCTCCTGGGACTGGCTGTGCTCAGTAGCCTAAGGATGAATAAACTTACTGCTCCTACATGAAGATTGGGCTCTGTGTGGATTCTTATAAGATTGGATTCCAACAGCAGACATCACATGGTGTCAGAAGTAAAACCTTCCTGTACTGCAACTTGGACTTTGTATATTTAACAGGAAGAGTGCATTAAGATATGGATTCACTTTAGCCTCCCCCTCCTCTGAATATGGAAGGTAACATGGCTCAGAATTGGAGAAAATGGGAACAGGCTTTTCAGTTATATATTACTGCTGCAGGACTTGACAATGTAGCAAAGAAGCGGCAGATAGCTATGCTGCTGCATTGTGTGGGAGAAGAAGGAATTTCTGTGTATAACACCTTTGTTTTTGCTGAAGAGAATCCAAAAGACATTTCAGAGGTTCTGGAACAGTTTAGAACCTATTTCTTGCCTAGAAAGAATGTTGTTTTTGAAAGATTTTGTTTCTGGAACCATATACAGAGTCCAGGAGTGAGAAATGAACAATTTATTGCTGAGCTTAAATTGAGAGCAGCCAGTTGTGAATTTGGAACTGCAATTAATGACATGATAAGAGATAAAGTTGTTTTTAGCATAAAGGAAGAAAGACTGAAAGAAAAGCTTTTGAAAGAAACAGACCTTACACTTGAGAAGGCTGTGGAGATATGCCGTGTTGATGAGATAACGAGAGCACAGCTGACAACTATGACAACAACTTTTGAAGGAGTGTGTGAATTACAGGAGGCTCATGGAGATATCAGAGGGACTGCAAACGGAGATAATGAAGAAATTGCAACTCAAGCTTTGAGAGTAAAAGACTTAAGAACTAGAGATAAATGGAAAAGTCAGAACAGGTGTGGCTGTTGTGGCACAATTCATGAACCTCAGAGATGCTTAGCATTTGGAAAAACTTGTAATAAGTGTGGCAAGAAAAACCATTATGCCAAGTTATGCAGGACAAAAATGGCTAATCCTGAAAACAGACAAACCAGACAACATATTCATGAGTTGTGTGTAAGTAACCTATTGATAACAGAATTAGACAAAGAACTGAACAATACAGGGTGGTATGCTGATATTTCTATAAGAGGCTATATAGTTAATTTTAAGTTAGATACTGGGGCTGAAGCAAATGTGTTACCATTCAAAATATTTTCTAGGATACCTGGTACAAAGCCACTGATTAAGGGCAATGCAGTTCTTGTAGCATATGGTGGGACAAAAATACAACCAATGGGAATGGCTGAGTTTGAATGCAGTACAGCAAAAGGAGTGCATAAATTATTGTTTTATGTAACAGATTGCTCTGCAATTCCATTACTAGGTAGACCAGCTTGTGAGAAGTTAGAGTTAGTTCGTCGGATAGATCTCATACACGCAGCTGGGTCGTTAACACAAGAAAAATTAGTCAGCTTATATCCTGAGATTTTTCAAGGTTTGGGTGAGTTTCAAGGATGTCATCACATATACATTGATCCGACAGTTGCTCCTGTTGTCCAAGGATGTAGGGGAGTGCCTTTTTCAATATATGATAAATTAAAGGATACACTCAGTCAGATGGAAAATACAGGAGTTATAACAAAAGTGATAGGACCTACAGATTGGGTGAGCAGCCTTGTTATCACAGAAAAAAAGAATGGCACTCTGCTTATATGTCTTGACCCACGAGATTTAAACAAGGCAGTTAGAAGGCAACATTATACCATTCCAACAGTTGAAGAAATCCTGAGTCAGTTAGCTGGAAAAAAATTGTTTACAATCATAGATGAAAAAGATGGTTATTGGCAGGTAAAACTGGATAAAGCATCATCCAGATTATGTACATTTAATACGCCATGGGGAAGGTATTGTTTTAATCGCTTACCATTCGGGCTTAAATCTGCAAGTGAGGTTTTTCAACAAAAGAACCAAGAAACATTTGGACATATAAGAGGTGTACATATGATAGCAGATGATATGATTATAGCAGCAGAAACAGTGGAACAGCATGATGAAATTTTACACCAGGTTATGAAAACAGCACGTGCCAACAACATTAAATTTAATAAAGAAAAGATCCAGTTTAAGGTAAACTCTGTAAAATACATGGGTCACATAGTGACTGCTGAAGGAGTCAGACCAGATTCTGAGAAAGTTAAGGCTGTCCAAGAAACAAAACCGCCCGAGGATAGACAGGGGGTCTGGAGATTTTTAGGGTCAGTACAATATTTGGCAAAGTATATTCCACAAGAGGCAGAGCTGACGGCCCCATTGAGAAACCTATTAAAAAAGAATGTAGTTTTTCAGTGGATGCCAGAACATCAAAAAGCCTTTGATGCTATCAAACAAAAGTTGTGTAGCACACAAAGCCAGTTGTAATTCAGGCAGATGCATCCAAAGATGGCTTAGGAGCATGTCTGCTTCAGGACAACAAGCCAGTGTCCTATGCCTCTAGGTCACTTAACTCAGCAGAAAAAAATTATGCACAAATAGAAAAAGAATTGCTTGCGGTTGTATATGCGGTACGAAAGTTTCATCAATATGTGTTTGGTAAAACTGTGTTAGTTCAATCTGATCACAAGCCTTTAGAGTCAATCTGTAAAAAACCAATAGGCAGTGCCCCTGCTCGATTGCAACGAATGCTTTTGCAGCTTCAAAGGTATCAACTTAACATTGTATATACCCCTGGTAAACTTATGTATCTGGCTGATACCTTGTCAAGAGCCACTGTAGATCCTCCTTTTAGTGAAGAGCATTCCATGGGAGATGAGAAAGTAATACATGAGGTGAATGCTTTAGCAATGCATCTTGACAAAGTGTGTATAATACAAGAGGCAACAAAATGTGATCCCCAGCTTAAGATGGTTCAAACATACCTAGATCAAGGATGGCCACAATATATGAGAGATGTAAGTCTGATAGCAAAATCTTTCTGGCCAGTTAAAGATCATGTGTGGTGCCAGGATGGAGTTCTTTTTATGGGAGAAAGAATGATTATTCCAACAAGTCAAAGACAAAATGTACTTACACAACTTCATGAGTCCCATCAAAGGATTCAAAGGACCAAAGAAAGAGCAAGGAAATTAATGTATTGGCCTGGTATGTCAAGAGATATTGAGCTGGCTGTAGGGAGCTGTAGTGTTTGTGCATGTTTTGCTCGAAACAACCAAAAGGAACCACTCAAACCACATGATATTCCTGAAATGCCATGGGAAAAGGTGGGGATAGATATTTTTGAACAGGATAGTTGTCCATTTCTGTTGATAGTTGATTACTTTTCAAAATATCCAGAAATAATAAGTCTACCTGATAAAACTGCCAAAACTGTAATTTTTAGGCTTAAGTCTGTGTTTGCTCGCCATGGGATACCAAGAATAGTGATGAGTGATAACATGCCATTTGCTAGTCAAGAATTTAAAACATTTGCTAAAGAATGGGGGTTTGAACAATGCTTTAGTAGTCCAGGATATGCACAATCTAATGGTACGGCAGAACGAGCAATTCAGTCTATTAAACAGCTTATGAACAAAGTAAAGAAGGCTGGTGGGGATTTACATCTAGCATTGTTGGAATATCGCAATACACCAGTCACAGGGTTGTCATATTCGCCTGCACAAATGTTGATGGGCAGGATGTTGAGAAGTAAACTTCCCATAACAACTGGTTTATTATGCCCTAAGATTCCTATTAATGTGCATCAGGATCTACAAAGAGTTCAACAAAGACAAAAACATTTTTATGATCAAACAGCTAGATCACTTCAACCATTACAAGAGGGAGATGCAGTTTGGATGCAATCTAATGACCACAAGGAAAGATGGCTTCCTGCCACAGTGATAGAAAAATGTAAACAACCACGGTCATACCAAATAAAGACTCTTAATGGTAGGATATATCGGCGTAATAGATGCCAATTAAGAAAACGGATGCCAGAAATTATCAGAGACAGAAGTGTAAGACCAGATGCATTAACCAATGGATATGGTGGGGCTCCTGAGAATAATGATGAGGTGCAAACATCAACAACAGATAGGCAACCAACATATATAACATCATATGGTAGACCAGTGTTTAGGCCAGAGAGATATACTCCTTGAAAATGCACCTTGGCCCTAAGATGGCTTTTTATGATTTGTGTAAGTCAGGTCAATGAGAAATATTGTATTCTTTGTATTTATATTTTCTACTTATGTTTTTAAAATTCTGTATACAATGTATTATTTTCTAAAGTGTATAATTGTTTTTATATTTCCATGAAAGGGAGATGTGATGTATGGTACCTTTAAGACACAGCCCTTAGTGATATCAGCTGTAGTGTATATATACTATTAAGAGGGTTGGAGAGGGATTGATTGTTCTCTCTTCCTCATCTCACTCTCCTGGGACTGGCTGTGCTCAGTAGCCTAAGGATGAATAAACTTACTGCTCCTACATGAAGATTGGGCTCTGTGTGGATACTTATAAGATTGGATTCCAACAGCAGACATCACAGCAGTAGCAGTTGGAATGAATGGTGCCACAACAGCGGCTGGGTCCCGCAACGATGATTCTTCTCTCGCTGAAATCCCACAGCAGTGTCAGTTGGAATGGAGGGAGGGTGTCTCACCATCTGCTGGGACTGGCAAGGATGGTTCTTCTGTCCCTCAGGGCCCACAGCAGTGGCTGTTGGAATGAATGGTGCCTCACCAGGTGCTGGGAAAAGCAACGATGATTCTTCTCTCCGTCAGAGCCCAGAACAGTGGCAGTTGGAAGGGAGGGAGGGTGCCTCACCAGCTGCTGGGACTGGCAACGATGGTTCTTCTCTCCCTCCGAGTCCACAGCAGTGGAAGTTGGAATGAATGGTGCCTCACCAGCTTCTCGGATTGGCAACGATGATTCTTCTCTCCCTCAGAGCCCACAGCTTTGACAGTTGGAATGGAGGGAGGGTGCCTCACCAACTGCTGGGACCAGCAATGATGTTCTTCTCTCCCTGAGACACCCCGGCAGTGGCAGTTCGAATGGAGGGAGGATGCCTCACTAGCTGCTGGGACGGGCAACAATGGTTCTTCTCTCCCTCAGAGCCCACAGCAGTGGAAGGTGGAATGCACGTATGATGCCTCATCAGCTGCTGGGACCGGCTACGATGGTACTTCTCTTACTCATAGCCCACAGCAGCGTCAGTTGGAATGGAGGGAGGTTGCCTCACCAGCTGATGGGACCGGCAATTATGGTTCCTTTCTCCCTCAGAGCCCACTGTAGTGGCAGTTGGAATGGAGGCAGGGTGCCTCACCAGCTGCTGGGACCGGAAACAATGGTTCTTCTGTCCCTCAGAGCCCACAGCAGTGGCAATTGGAATGGAGGGAGAGTGTCTCACCAGCTGCTGCGCCCAGCAACGATGGTTCGTCTCTCGCTCAGAACCCACAGCAGTGGCAGTTGGAATGGAGGGAGGGTGCCTCACCAGGTGCTGGGACCGGCAACGATGGTTCTTCTTTCTTTCAGAGCCCACAACAGTGGCAGTTGGAATGAATGGTGCCTCAACCGCGGTTGGGTCCCGCAACGATGATTCTTCTCTCGCTCAAAGCCCGCAGCAGTGTCAGTTGGAATGGAGGGAGGGTGTCTCACAAGCTGCTTGGACCGGCAACGATGGTTCTTCTCTCCCTCAGAGCCCACAGCACTGTCAGTTGGAATGGAGGGAGGGTGCCTCACCAGCTGATGGGACCAGCAATGATGTTCGTCTCTCTTTCAGATCCCACAGCATTGGTATTTGGAATGGAGGGAGGGTGCCTGACAAGCTGCTAGGAACAGCAATGACGTTCTTCTCTCCCTGAGAGCCCACAGCAGTGGCAGTTGGAATGGAGGGAGGGTGCCTCACCAGTTGCTGGGACCGGGAACGATGGTTCTTCTCTCCCTCAGAGCTGACATTAGTGGAAGTTGGAATGAAGAGTGCCTCACCAGCTGCTTCTCTCCCTCCGAGCGCTCAGAAGTGGCTGTTGGAATGAATGGTGCGTTACCAGGTGCTTTGACCGGCAACAATGGTTCTTCGCGCCCTCAGAGATCAAAGCAGAGGCACTTGGAATGAATGGTGCCTCACCAGCTGCTGGGAATGGCAACGATGGTTCTACTGTGCCTCCGACCCTAGAGCAATGGCAGTTGGAATGAATGGTGCCTCACCAGCTGCTGGGACTGGCAACGATGTTTCTACTGTCCCTGAGAGCCCACAGCAGTGGCAGTTGCAATGGAGGAACGGTGCCTCACCAGCTGTTCAGACCAGCAACGATGGTTCTTCTCTCCCTCAGAGCCCACAGTAGTGGCAATTGGAATAGAGGGAGGATGCCTCACCAGATGCTGGGACCGGCAACACCGGTTCATCTTTCCCTCAGAGCCCACAGCAGTGGCTGTTGGAATGAATGGTGCCGCACCAGCTGCTGGGACCAGCAACGATGTTCTTCTCTCCCTCAGAGCCCACAGCAGTGGCAGTTGGAATGGATGGAGGATGCCTCACCAGCTGCTGGGACCGGCAACAATGGTTCTTCTCTCCCTTAGAGGCCACAGCAGTGGCAGTTGGAATGGATGGAGGATGCCTCACCAACTGCTGGGACCGGCAACGATAACCTTCTCTCTTTCAGATTCCACAGCACTGGCATTTGGAATGGAGGGAGGGTGCCTCACCAGCTGCTGGGGCCGGCAACAATGTTCTTCTCTGCCTCAGCGCCCACAACAGTGTCGGTTGGAAGGGACGGAGGGTGCCTCACCAGCTGCTGGGACCGGGAACAATGGTTCTTCTCTCCCTCAGAGCCCACAGCAGTGGCAGTTGGAATGAATGGTGCCTCACCAGCTGCTGGGACCGGCAACGATGGTTCTTATCTCCCTCAGAGCCCACAGCAGTGGCACTTGGAATGGAGGGAGGGTGCCTCACCAGTTTCTGGGACCGGCAACAATGGTTCTTCTCTCTGTCAGAGCCCACAACAGT
Organism: Sceloporus occidentalis; assembly: GCA_023333645.1. Classification (NCBI taxonomy): domain Eukaryota; kingdom Metazoa; phylum Chordata; class Lepidosauria; order Squamata; family Phrynosomatidae; genus Sceloporus; species Sceloporus occidentalis. Next base: position 847,130 of record JALMGF010000177.1, read on the forward strand.
GGCAGTTGGAATGGAGGGAGGGTGCCTCACCAGTTTCTCGGACCGGCAACAATGGCTCTTCTATCCCTCAGAGCCCACAGCAGTGGCAGTTGGAATGAATGGTGCCTCACCAGCTGCTGGGACCGGCAACGATGGTTCTTATCTCCCTCAGAGCCCACAGCAGTGGCACTTGGAATGGAGGGAGGGTGCCTCACCAGTTTCTGGGACCGGCAACAATGGTTCTTCTCTCTGTCAGAGCCCACAACAGTGGCAGTTGGAATGGAGGGAGGGTGCCTCACCAGCTGCTGGGACTGGCAGCAATGGTTCTTCTCTCCCTCAGAGCCCACACCAGTGGCAGTTGGAATGGAGGGAGGGTGCCCACCAGTTGCTGGGATCGGCAACAATGGTTCTTCTCTCCCTCAGAGCCCACAGCAGTGGAAGTTGGAATGGAGGGAGGGTGCCTCACCAGTTTCTGGGACCGGCAACAATGGTTCTTCTATCCCTCAGAGCCCACAGCAGTGGCAGTTGGAATGAATGGTGCCTCACCAGCTGCTGGGACCGGCAACGATGGTTCTTCTCTTCCTCATAGCCCACAGCAGTGTTAGTTGGAATGGAGGGAGGGTACCTCACCAGCTGATGGGACCGGCAATTATGGTTCCTCTCTCCCTCAGAGCCCACTGTAGTGGCAGTTGGAAAGGAGGCAGGGTGCCTCACCAGCTGCTGGGACTGGTAGCAATGGTTCTTCTCTCCCTCAGAGCCCATAGCAGTGGCAGTTGGAATGAATGGTGCCTCACCAACTGCTGGGACCCTCAACGATGATTCTTCTTTCCGTCAGAGACCACAGCAGTTGTAATTGGAATAGAAGGACGGTGCCTCACCAGCTGCTCAGACCAGCAACGATGGTTCTTCTCTCCCTCAAAGCCCACAGCAGTGGCAATTGTAATGGAGGGAGGATGCCTCACCAGCTGCTGGCACCGGCAACGCCGGTTCATCTTTCCCTCAGAGCCCACAGCAGTGGCTGTTGGAATGAATGGTGCCTCACCAGCTGCTGGGACCCGCAACGATGACTGTTCTCTCTCTCAGAACCTACAGCAATGTTAGTTGTAATGGGGGGAAGGTGCCTCACCAACTGCTGGGACCAGCAGCGATGTTCTTCTCTCCCTCAGAGCCCACAGCAGTGGCAGTTGGAATGGAAGGAGGATGCCTCACCAGCTGCTGGGACGGGCAACAAGCGTTCTTCTCTCCCTCAGAGCCCACAGCAGTGGCAGTTGGAATGGACGTATGATGCCTCACCAGCTGCTGGGACCGGCAACAATGGTTCTTCTCTTCCTCATAGCCCACAGCAGTGTCAGTTGGAATGGAGGGAGGGTGCCTCACCAGCTGATGGGACCGGCAATTATGGTTCCTCTCTCCCTCAGAGCCCACTGTAGTGGCAGGTGGAAAGGAGGCAGGGTGCCTCACCAGCTGCTGGGACCGGCAACAATGGTTCTTCTCTCCCTCAGAGCCCACAGCAGTGGCTGTTGGAATGAATGGTGCCTCACCAGCTGCTGGGACCAGCAACGATGATTCTTCTCTCCCTCAGAGCCCACAGCAGTGGCAGTTGTAATGGAGGAAGGATGCCTAACAAGCTGCAGGGACCGGCAAGGATGCTTCTTCTTTCCCTCAGAGCCCACAGCAATGGCAGTTGGAATGAATGCTGCCTCACCAGCTGTAGGGACCAGCAACAATGCTTCTTCTCTCTGTCAGAGCCCACAACAGTGGCAGTTGGAATGGAGGGAGGGTGCCTCACCAGCTGCTGGGACTGGCAACAATGGTTCTTCTCTCCCTCAGAGCCCACACCAGTGGCAGTTGGAATGGAGGGAGGGTGCCCACCAGTTTCTGGGATCGGCAACAATGGTTCTTCTCTCCCTCAGAGCCCAGAGCAGTTGCAGTTGGAATGAATGGTGCCTCACCAGCTGCTGCAGCTGGCAACGATGGTTCTTCTCTCACTCATAGCCCACAGGAATGTCAGTTGGAATGGAGGGAGGGTGCCTCACCAGCTGTTGGGACCAGCAGTTATGGTTCCTCTCTCCCTCAGAGCCCACTGCAGTGGCAGATAGAATGGAGGCAGGATGCATCTCCAGCTGCTGGGACCGGCAACAATGGTTCTTCTCTCCCTCAGATCCCACAGCATTGGGATTTGGAATGGAGGGAGGTGCCTCACCAGCTGCTGGGACCGGCAACAATGTTCTTCTCTGCCTCAACGCCTAGAGCAGTGTCGGTTGGAAGGGACGGAGGATGCCTCACCAGCTGCTGGGACCAGCACAATGGTTCTTCTCTCCCTAAGAGCCCAGAGCAGTGGCAGTTGGAATGGAGGGAGAGTGTCTCACCAGCTGCTGGGACCAGCAACGATGGTTCTTCTCTCCCTCAGAACCCATAGCAGTGGCACATGGAATGAATTGTGCCTCACCAGTTGCTGGGACAGGCAATGATGATTCTTCTCTCCCTCAGAGCCCACAGCAGTGGCACTTGGAATGGAGGGAGGATGCCTCACCAGCTGCTGGGATCAGCAACGATGGTTCTTCTCTGCCTACGAGCCCACAGAAGTGTAAGTTGGAATTAATGGTGCCTCACCAACTGCTGGGACCGGCAACGATGGTTCTTCTCTTCCTCATAGCCCACAGCAGTGTCAGTTGGAATGCAGGGAAGGTTCCTCACCATCTGATGGGACCGGTATTTATGGTTCCTCTCTCCCTCAGAGCTTACTGTAGTGGCAGTTGGAAAGGAGGCAGGGTCCCTCACCAGCTGCTGGGACTGGCAACAATGGTTCTTCTCTCCCTCAGAGCCCATAGCAGTGGAAGTTGGAATGAATGGTGCCTCACCAGCTGCTGGGTCCGGCAACGATGATTCTTATCTCCCTCAGAGCCCACAGCAGTGGCACTTGGAATGGAGGGAGGGTGCCTCACCAGTTTCTGGGACCGGCAACAATGGTTCTTCTCTCTGTCAGAGCCCACAACAGTGGCAGTTGGAATGGAGGGAGGATGCCTCACCAGCTGCTGGGACTGGCAGCAATGGTTCTTCTCTCCCTCAGAGCCCACACCAGTGGCAGTTGGAATGGAGGGAGGGTGCCCACCAGTTGCTGGGATCGGCAACAATGGTTCTTCTCTCCCTCAGAGCCCACAGCAGTGGAAGTTGGAATGAATGGTGCCTCACCAGCTGCTGGGGCTGGCAACGATGGTTCTTCTCTCACTCATAGCCCACAGGAGTGTCAGTTGGAATGGAGGGAGGGTGCCTCACCAGCTGTTGGGACCAGCAATTATGGTTCCTCTCTCCCTCAGAGCCCACTGCAGTGGCACTTGGAATGGAGGGAGGGTGCCGCACCAGCTGCTGGGACCGGCAACGATGTTCTTCTCTCTTTCAGATCCCACAGCATTGGGATTTGGAATGGAGGGAGGGTGCCTCACCAGCTGCTGGGACCGGCAACAATGTTCTTCTCTGCCTCAGCGCCTAGAGCAGTGTCAGTTGGAAGGGACGGAGAATGCCTCACCATCTGCAGTGTAAGGCACCCTCCCTCCATTCCAACTGCCACTCGTGTGGGCTCTGAGGGAGAAAAGAACCATGCTTGCCGGTCCAAGCAGCTGATGACGCACCATTCATTCCAACAGCCGCTGCTGTGGGCTCTGAGGGAGAGAAGAACATTGGTGCCAGTTCCAGCAGCGGGTGAGGCACCATTCATTCCAACTTCCATGGCAGTGGACTCGTAGGGAGAGAAGAACCATTGTTGCCAGTCCCAGGACTTGTGAGGCACCCTCCCTCCATTCCAACTGCCACTGGTGTGGGCTCTGACGGAGAGGAGAATAATCGTTGCCTTTCCCAGCAGCTTGTGGGGCACAATTCATTCCACAAGCCACTGCTGTGGGCTCTGATGGAGCGTTCTTCTCTCCCTCAGAGCCCACAGCAGTGGCAGTTGGAATGGAGGGAGGATGCCTCACCAGCTGCTGGGATCAGCAATGATGGTTCTTCTCTCCCTACGAGCCCACAGCAGTGGAAGTTGAAATTAATGGTGCCTCACCAGGTGCTGGGACCGGCAAAGATGGTTCTTCTTTCCCTCATAGCCCACAGCAGTGGCAGTTGGAATGGAGGGAGGGTATCTCACAAGGTGCTGGGACCGGCAAGGATGGTTCTTCTCTCCCTCAAAGCCCAGAGCAGTGACAATTGGAATGGAGGGAGAGTGTCTCACCAGCTGCTGGGACCAGCAATGATGATTCTTCTCTCCATCAGAGCACACAGCAGTTGCAATTGGAATGGAAGGAGGGTGCCTCGCCAGCTGCTGGGACCGGCAACAAGGGTTCTTCTCTCCCTCAGAGCCCACAGCAGTGGCAGTTGTAATGGAGGAAGGATGACTCACAAGCTGCTGGGACCGGCAACAATGGTTCTTCTCTCCCTCAGAGCCCACAGCAGTGGCAGTTGGAATGGAGGGAGGGTGCCTCACCAGGTGCTGGGACCGGCAACAATGTACTTCTCTGCCTCAGCGCCTAGAGCAGTGTCGGTTGGAAGGGACGCAGGATGCCTCACCAGCTGCTGGGACCGGCAACAAGGGTTCTTCTCTCCCTCAGAGCCCACAGCAGTGGCAGTTGTAATGGAGGAAGGATGACTCACAAGCTGCGGGGACCGGCAAGGATGCTGCTTCTTTCCGTCAGATCCCACAGCAGTGGCTGTTGGAATGAATGGTGCCTCACCAGCTGCTGGGACCCGCAACGATGATTCTTCTCTCCCTCAGACACCCAAAGCAATGGCAGTTGTAATGGAGGAAGGATGCCTCACAAGCTGGGGGACCGGCAAGGATGGTTCTTCTTTCCCTCAGAACCGACAGCCACAGCCGTGGCTGTTGGAATGGAGGTAGGGTTCCTCGCCAGCTGCTGGGACCGGCAATGATGCTTCTTCTCCCCCTCATAGCCCACAGCAGTGACAGTTGGAATGGTGGGAGGGTGCCTCACCAACTGTTGGGACCAGCAACGATGTTCATCTCTCCCTCAGACCCACAGTAGTGGCAGTTGGAATGGAGGGAGGATGCCTAACCAGCTGCTGGGACTGGCCACAATGGTTCTTCTCTCCCTCAGAGCCCACAGCAGTGTCAGTTGGAATGGAGGGAAGGTTCCTCACCATCTGATGGGACCGGCAATTATGGTTCCTCTCTCCCTCAGAGCCCACTGTAGTGGCAGTTGGAAAGGAGGCAGGGTGCCTCACCAGCTGCTGGGACCGGCAACAATGGATCTTCTCTCCCTCAGAGCCCATAGCAGTGGAAGTTGGAATGAATGGTGCCCCACCAGCTGCTAGGTCCGGCAACGATGATTCTGCTCTCCCTCAGAGCCCACAGCAGTGGCTGTTGGAATGGAGGGAGGTGTTACCCATGCTGTTTTATATAAATTTTGGAATCAATGATAACCCTTGGATGACCCCTGGCCAGACTCCAAGCCTGTCCTCCATTACTGGCAAAGTGAGAGGACATGTGCACCTCCCCTGAGGGGAGAAGCCCCATTTACATCTTAGAAGGTCTGGGAAGTCGCATGAAGGGATTATCTTGAGTCAGGAAGAGTAAATGTTTGCCTTGCCTGAAGCTATCACCCCCTCCTCAAGTCTGTTGTCCGAACAACTTAAGTCAGTGATATTATCAGATCCAGACATCCAGGTGAAAGAAAGCAATTAAACGCCTTTGTTCCAATCACCAAAACTCTTTGCCCTCAGGCGAGATTTCGCCCTTAAAAGGTCCCAACTTTGGCTGCTCAGCGCGCCATCCCAAAGGTCTACTTACTCCACGTCAGTCAGACCTCTGTTCTGGTAGCCGGCATTTCTGCTCAAACCCAGGTTGCGGAGCAGACTTGTCTCACTGTCCCACATCCCATTCGCTTCTCGGAGGAAGACTACATCTTGGTGAGTATACCATTAGCAAAGCCTAAACATCTTTTCCATAATTCCAACCTACCTTCCTGAGCCTTGAATGTGTGTGTGAGTGTGTGCATTGTGTGTGTTCCCCCTGTTTTCAATAAAGTAGACATTTAAGTATTGCAATCTGTCTCAGCTTCAGTTATTGGGAGGCCCTGGTCTACTCCGTATACATATCGGGAGACGATCTCGGTGGGCTTTTGTAGCCAGCCCCCCTCTTGCAATATTTGGACTAATAACAACATAATAAAATTCCCCTACGGACCCTTGGCTACAAATTGGTGGAGAAAGCTTGGGCATAGAACTCTCCCCCGAAATCTGGACTTTCCAAACTGATCACTTGGGCTGTCTAGATCTCGGAACGTAGAGAGAACAGGGATCCCAAAAGAAGCCGCTGCAGACAGGAATAAATAGGGAGGGGTGTGTGTGTGTTCTTGTGCGCTTGGCCATAAGGGCAAAAGGGCTATCTTGGGTTGGCTGATCCCATTTCATCTCTTTGGTTAGGTGTCCTGCTCATTGGCTCTGGTATGCCATCCAGTGGTGGGCCCTAATCACCCTTGGGCGTGTTTGTCGGAGTAGGCTCCCGACCCCCTATTTTGGTTTTCTCTCTCCGTGGGTTGGAAAAAGTTACTAGGGACACCCTGGCCAGGCATCCTGAAAACTTTCCCACTCCAGAACCTAAGCTTACAGTTAAGAGTTGGTGCAAGGAACCACTACAGCCAAATCCAGGCATTTTGGCTGCAGTGCAAAAAGGAGTCCCAAGGCAAACCTCCAGGTTGAGGCATCCCTCACATGGAAGAGCCTGTTTTAAAATGGTGAGCCAAGGAACCTTTAAGGTCTTGGCATGTTTGTTTTGAAGCCAGTGGGTCTTAACTCCTAGCTTCCCCCAGGTGTGTACCTCTTAAAGGTCACAGCCCATCCAGCTAAGTGGGTTTAAAACCCATAGCTTTCTTTTCTGGTGTGCCTTTTAAGGGACACCCCTTCTGGCTGCATTGGTTTTAACCCCAGCCTGTCACCACTAAAGCTACAGTATTGTGGATTGGAAACAGACATATCCCTTTCCATTGTGTTATCCCAAAACAAAGCCAGAGAATAAAGGTCCCATAAAACATAACCCAAAAATCACAGTCACAAATCCCCCTTGAACGGGTGAGGTAGGCAAAGGAGGGAGACATCCTGGTCCGGAAGCCTAAAGCCCGGGGTCAAGGGAGGGAAAGGCAGCTCCAAGGAGTGCCATTTGTGGGAGCCTCAGGGAGGTCCCAGGGAAGGAAAACTCAGGCAGGAGTCTAGCTGGGGGCCAAAGTTTGGGTTGTTAGCCAGGCCACGCCGGAGTGGAGCTACAGCATCTGAACTCCCCAGTGAAAGTGAGGCAGGGCTGAACTGACTTCTGACCGGGTCTAAATGGAGGATCACCCCTAAGTCGCTACCTGCAGGAGCGCCGGGCCCTCGCATGAATTGGGCGGCGTCCCTGACCCAGAGTTACATTTAGGAGTTCTGTGGAGTCCTCAGGGAGGATCCCAGGACAGCAGCTCACTGTAGGACAGAGAGTTGCACCAGGTTTAGGTGGGAAAAGAGGCCCCGGTTCCATAACCTCTCCCAGCCTAGGATTCAACATGGACATACCATCCGTAGAATAGCATAGTATAGAAGAAGGACCCCAAAAGTCAGAACCCTAAAGGTTGCCTGGCTTTGAACTTCTCCCTTAGCAAAAAGAGGAGAAAAATAGCAAGACGCCCCCTAAGGGTCTTGCAGTTTTGAGCAAGTGGTTTTAACCCAAGCTCTGCTGTGGAGAAACCTCTTAAGGTCTCCACCAACTCGGGCTACAGTTGGGTCAAAACCCTTAGCCCACCACACCGAGGAGACTTTCCAATTTTGCAACAGCCTTGGAGGACGATCCTCCAGAGAAAAGAAAAGAGCAGCCAGGTCCCAGCTGATTGTCCTCTCACTGGAGGTCAAGACACTGAGAGTTCCTCCTAAGATCCCAAGGACCCCACCACTAAAATGGAGGAAAAAATTAGAGAATTGGTAGCCCAAGTCAACTTCCTCAGCGAGGAAAATTCCACTCTGGCAGCTAGGATCCAGAAATTGGAAATAGCCTCTAAGCAAGAACCATCCCTTTTCCCCATCACAGAAGCTTGTGTGATGGCAGAATTGTTGGGCCCCCTGAATCAAGAGACCAGCCTCAAATGGATGCTTCAAGCCACAAACAGCCTCCCATCCGCCACAGGCTTCCATTTAACACAGCTAGCCAGATTATGCATGTCTCCTGCACACAGAGATATGCTAGAATCAGCAGTACTGTTTAGGAACCTTGTGTCCAGAGATATGTACTGTTGCATGGGAGAAATCTTGAACCTATTGTGGCCAAAAGAAGGTGTCAGGTCTCTGTACCATAGTCTAAAGCAAAAAACAAATGAGGATCCAGAGGCATACATTGCCAAAAAGATTTTGCTGGCAAGGGTAGCTCTTTCCCCCGAGGAGAAGGAGACAGAGTTTCTCAGTGATTTACTTGAGGGATTCCATCCCAAGAGCAAAGTGGCTTTGGACGTTCTAAACGAAGTACAATATGGGGGAGTGAATGCCCTTCACCCGAAGTTGGTGATGCTTTCCCTAATGTTCCGTTCTCGGGTAAGAGAAAGGCAAGAGAAGGCCCTAGCTCAAAAGAGAGAGAACAAAAAGAAAAGTAGGGTGAGTGCCCCAAGAAACCCCATTCAGCCTGCTCCCACTCCTCAAAGGGAGATGGCAACATCAGATGGTGCAAATCTTCCCAGCGTACAGCCCCCAGAAACCCCCCAAGGACCCCATTCCCCTCATTCCCAAGGGACTGACACCAGCAGTTGTCCTGCAAACCTCCGGCAGACAACCCCTCATTGCCCACGTAAAAAGGAAAATGTCCCTCTTCCTTCTAGAAACACTTCTGCTGCAGTTCGGACTACAGTCCACAAGCAGAAAGGTCACAGCCAGGCCCCACATGGGCACCCAGGGGCCAGAGGAGTCAAAACCCCAGAAAGTAGGACATGGACTCCCTCCCAAAATCCCAAGACTTGGAAACCTTTTCAGCCAGGCATGTCAGAGAAAGGGAACCCTAGAGGTCATTCACCCCATCCCCGTGGTTCAAGTTGGAATGGCACTGGGAGATGTGTTCCCCCAAAGAAGCACAAGCCCAGCTCCTAGGAAGAAACAGCAGGAATGGGTGACACTGTTTCAGCCCAGTTCCTTGACCAAGAGGTGAGCCACACTGTCTCAGCCTCAGTTCCCCTGTCCCCCATCACATGGCAAGGAAGAAAGGCCCCAGAAAATGGCTTTCAAAAAGGTATCTTAGAGACTGCCCTTTGAGAAACATAGCACCCTGCAGGCCCTCCAGTCATGTGCAGAGAACTTTGGTCAATGTTGAGATTTTAGAAAACAAGCAGTTTTCTTCTCCTCTTCTATAGTTTGCCTAATGCCACAGCCTCATGGAAAATTTGGCTGCTAGAAGCCAAGAAAACCAAATCATGGGCAAAGGAAGTTGCAAAGCCCATCATCCTGGTTAGCTTAGAACTCAGATTCAGTTAATGGCAAATTGCCTTTGTTTCCCCTTTTGTGACTTATACCACTCTGGTGTGAGTGGAGGGTTTGTCAACATGAGAAAGATGGTTTATCTCTGTAAGGTATGCAACACCATGTTTGTGAAGGCTTGGAGGGAAAAGACTTCCCTCCCCCTCTTCTTTTCTGCTTTGCAAATTAGAGATTGAGAAATGCTTCATTGTTTCCTGTATGCTGACACTCTGCATGTGCTCAGATGCAATGCAGAACAAAAAGGTCAGAGCTGCAGGCTCAAGTTGTTTGCAGTGCCCTTGTTGTACGGAACTAGTTTGGATTTTGAAATCCATTGTGGATATGGTTTCAAGCCCATTTCCCCCTCGTGTTGTTCATTATAGATCTCTTTTGGAGCTTCTTGGCATAGCTTGGTATAGTTAGGATTGTCATTCTGTGTGTTTTAAGTTTTTGAAATATTATTGTTGTGTTGGTGTTCTGATTCTACTTTTGGCAAGAACACACAATCTGTCTCTTCTTTAGTATAGGTTTATGCTGTTAGGATTTTGTCTTTTGGATATTGCTGTGTCTATGTCATATTGTGCCCCTCCAGTTCTTAGGAACACATGGTTTGGACCCAGAATGTATCTGCTGCCATGTGCTCGGGGCTGCATAGGTTTTAAGCTGTAGTTTCCTGTTTCAGTTTTTTGCTCTCTTTACATGCTCAGAGGCCTCCTGCCACCCAACACCCCCATCTTCTCTTTTGTTATTCTTGCATTGCTCAAGAGATCTATTCCTTTGTCTTGTCTTCAGTAACAGTGCTGTGTGTAAAGTTTTTGTAGACCTTCTGCTCAGCCAAAAGTTTTTCTTTTGCTCTTATAAGTCTGATCTGGTCATCTTCCATGAGTCTTGTCCTACATCCTCCTTCCCGAGAGTATGACTCGACAGAGTTACACTGTCTCAGCCCCAAACCAAAGTTTTGGTCTTTTCCTCAGGTGTTTTTAGCTGATTTGGTGTGCCTTTCTTCAGCTCCCCCTCTTCTAGTGAGTACAACAGGCTTTCAGACTGTAATTTGGATGTTACTTGGTTAGACTATAGATCTCTTCTGTAATTATGGAGAATGCAAAGGGACAGGACTTTCTAGTTTTTTTCTCTTGATCCAAATTTGGGCTACTTTTGTTGTTTTGGTTGTGATAAGAGAACATAGCATTTTGTGAAATAAATCTGGTACTTAGGTTCTGGAAAAACTAGACTTTCCATTAGCCTGCTTCATCAGGAAAAGGGAGCCCCATTTGTCTCCCTTGCCTTAATTTGCATAGATTTGGCTGACACAGCAGGGTCAGGCATTGTAAAGTTGTTCTGAGAGGAACAAATACCTAAAGGTTAAAAGGACAGTTGGGCAGTTTAATGATTACAGCATAATATGGCCAAGCAATCTGATAAAGAGGAACAAGAGGATTGTGAAGGATTAACCAGAACTGTGGAAACTTGCCAGGAAGGCAGGAAGACAGGAATGAGTCAATAAACTGGTTTTGGGAGATGTTGAAAGTTAACCCAAAAGAAGATGCTGGTTAAGCTATGCTTGCATTTTAAAATGTATAAAAGGTTTGAAGAAAGACAATGGGGTGTGACAGTCTTGGAATTGCCATTTAGGCAGCTGTCACCCCGTACGGGTAATAAAGGTGTGCTTATTTTGAGCTAAAGTCGGACTCTGGATTCTCTTTGTTGCTGGGTGCTCCAAGGACCCTTCCGGCATAGGTTGGGAGGGCTTGCTACCCTCCCCCTTCATTTTCTGGTGCGGTTGGCCGGGAAGTGGAGCACCCTTGCCTGAGAGTTTCAGAGGAAGGTGTTAGCCTCACCCAGCTGGCACGACCCCGGCGGACGACGGTGACTGCTGTACGACGAGAGGGGCCCCACTTCTACTTGACCGTTGGCAGCTCTCCCGCCGTCCTACGAGGACGTCTCAGCCAGAGGTGCCGACTTTTCAAGTGGCCAAAATAACCGCATAAAAAGGGAAGACCAGCGTGCTGGAGGAGGCAAGTATCAGTGCACATTGGAAAGGGAAATATTGTTGGGAGGTTTTTGTGTGTTGAGTGAGTGATTTTATAAGCCTAATCACGATTCCTGTGAGCCTGCCGTCTGTGCAACCGGGGGCCCAGGCTGGTGGGTTGTGAGTCAAGCAGCTACTCCCCCATTTCCTTCAGTAGCTGTGAATCCCTGTTTTCCCTGTGTGTCTGTTGATTTTGTACCGCGGTTGGGTTATAGTAAAAGAAAAGTCTAGACTATAGATTTGGAGGGACATAAACCTCAGGAGCAATTGCATAGGAAGTCGGACTAGGTGAGGGTGCCCCAAGACCCTAGTTTCCGCAATGGGGGGGAGGACAGTCAAGAGGAAAGACTCCCCCAGAGAAAACAGTAGAAAACAGTTGTTAAGACAGGCTAGTGAGGGTGGGTGCCTCCACCCAAGACCTAGTCTGCAATAAGACAGACTAAATGTAGTCTGCAATGGGAAAAAAAAAAAAAGAAAAAAAAAGAAAAAAAAGGGTTCAAAAAGGCAAGACGTCTTTGGATTGTATGCTAGCAAACTTTGGAGAAAAACACTTTTTGGCAGGCACCGAAAAGCAGGGAAGTTGGGGGAAAAAAAACAAAAACTTTTGTATGTTAGAGTGGCCACTTTTCCCTTTAGATTCCCCCTGGCCAGCTATTGTGTCCTTGGACCTAGAACTTATAAGGAAAGTGTTAGCCTTTACAGCAAAGTACCAATCCAGATCAATGCTACTACAATGCTACTACAATGCTACCACAATGGTACAATGTTGTAAAAGAAAATCTGCCATGGACAATGTTGCGTGGTAGTTAAAACAGAAAAACCTAAAAGTAAAGAGACAGAAACCAAGGCCTCCACTTTATGTCCCGGTCTACCCAACCTTACCTAAGGAGGAAGCTATAAGACAATTACCATTTAATGAAGAAACACCACTAATCCATTTTGATGAGGAAATGCCCCCATTGGAAGGGGAAGAAGAAGAAAGGCCAAAGAATAAAATTGTTACCAGATCCAGTTGCTGTTGATGAAAAGGACATTTCCACATACAACAGCCGAGTCACATACATGTCCCCTTTACCAGTAGAGTGACCTTTTAAATTGGAAAACAAGCAGGCCACCATGGTCTGAGGACCCGACTGGCATGTCTACTCTCATTGAAGGAAAGAGGATTATCCTGATAGAATAACTCCCAAACCAAACAAAAAGAAGGAGGAAAACAAGCAGGAGTTTTTTCCCCCCTTAGAGTAGTCACTCAAATGGTTCCAGTTGGAATAACAGAGAAAGGCATTCCAAGTTATACTATTCAAAGTACTTATCAACATGTACTGTTCACCAGTAGTGATTTATTAAACTGGAAAGTAACCAGATTCCCATGGTCGGAAGATCCTACTGGAATGACCACTTTAATTGAAGGCATCATGGGCACCCATATGCCCACCTGGCTTGATAGCCAACAATTGTTAAATGTTTTATTAAGTCTGGAAGAGAAAACCATGGCATTAACTCAAGCCAGAGAACTATAAAGACTATACCAGACCGGAAGAAAATAAGACCCCTTTTGTCAACCTATTGGAAGAGACTAAAGTTTATACAAGCCATTGAATAGCCCATAAGTTCTAAAATGCTCCTAGATGCCCAGTACCTTTGAAATAGACTTTGCCTGAAACTAGAAATTTGCGATGAAATTTGAAAAAGCCTATGTCCGTTTGCTCTGAGGACTGTGTTTAAAAATTTTAAAAGGAGCAAACAGAAGATAAACCCAGGAGCATGGGCAGAAAAAAGAAGATTAAAAGCCTGGAGTGTTTAAAATGAAAGATGGGTGTTAGAATAATTTAAAAACACCCAAATGGACTGTGTATCATATAAGAAGAAAAATCACACTAATGAAATACCAGTTTGTGTGAAAAACACTCCTGTTAAAGAAAAATATAATCCCAATCTGTGTGAGTTTAAAGGAAATATTATTATTATTAACCCTTATTTATAAAGCACTGTAAAGTTACACAGTGCTATACACTATAATACATACAATGTACAAACAACAAACTTCCACAGATTGAGTTAGGAAACAACCTAAAGTAACAAAGACAAGCTTGAGATTTGGTTGTGAAAGCAGCAAAACAACCACATTTAAAGGGAAAAAGTTATTACTCACAAGAAGCCTTTGGATTGTGGGAATCCAACTTGAAGATGAGTGTATGCATAAGAATCCTGAGAGAGGAACCCAGAGATATAATAAATCCATTATGCAGAGGACAACAAAATAAAACCAGTGGAATAGGACTGCTAACAGCTTTTGCAAAACCTTACTGAGCAATTAAAAGGGAGAAGTTTCCTTCTAGAGAATGAAGCCTTTCTCGGCGCCCCTTTCCCTTGCTAGTGGAGACCAGAAAGGTACTTTCAGTTCCTCAAAACCACAGATGTGTGTGCTATACAGGAAACAAAGAAAGTTTGAGGGAGAGATAGAGTTCTTGCAATACCCTGAAAGTAAACACTGAGGAGTTAACAAAGATTAACTCTCCAGAGCATAACAAGAGTGCTATTTTAATGAAAAAGGAAATGAAGTTACCATTGAAGAATAAGAGTGTTTGGGACTGTTAGAATTTTGAATTTTGAATTTTTGGGGAAAAGGACACTGTTTCATCATTTTAGCATTTTTGAGTTTTTGGAGGTTGTGATCCTGAGTGAGTTTTAAATGTTTTGTAACCAGACCTGAGAAGATTTGGTAAAACCATTGAAATAAAGATTGTAAGAAAGGACAGAGAAATGATCTAGGAGAAGTCGTAGAAGGATTAAGGAATGTCCCAGCCTTAGCAGACAGAAAGTTTATAAAGGAAAAGAGAGAAGCGAAGGAGCAGATGCAAGAAAAAGCAAGTTTACTGGCCTAGCAGCACTGAACCAAGAGAAGAAAGGAGGACGACATGTCCCACTGGACTGAAGAGGCCAGATGAGAGTATGTGGAATGATGATATATGAGGAAGAGGAGGAAGACGTGGACTCAGGGAAGGGAAGCCATGAACTTAATGTTAGTGCTCCCCCTTCTACCCCACTTCCTAGGATGTTCCTGCTATGGCAATGAGAGATGTGGAAGAAGAAGATTAGTGAGAAAAAGAAAAGTCAGAAGTTTGTTTTGAATTAACCACAAGGAAGGAGCTTCCATTTGAGGTTATTGGAAGAGTAAAAGGATACATCCTCCCAGATTCATTAGTATGAATGCCATCCCAACTTGGCCCAGAAGTTGTCAGAAGAGACACTGAGATAATTGAATGAATAAACTTTATATATTGACTGGCTCTTAAATATGTGCAGAAATGCCCCAGAGGTTGTGTGATTAGAGCTAAGTCAAACCCCTGCAAGAAGTCTGAAGTGGTACTTGAAGAAAATCAGTCAGGAAATAGGATTGGGGTGGACACGGGTGTTACCAATGTGTTTGTTAGAAATCAGATGTACACCAACTAGAATGTTAGGATTGTCATCCTATGAAATGGTTTATGGAAGACCCCCCCTTGAAAAATAAAACAGTTAAGAGGAGATGTAACTATCTTGGGAAAACAAGCTTTGATTAATGAGGTTCAAGCATTGGGAATTGTGTTACACAAACTGAATCAATATGTGAGTGAGGCAAAGTACCCTTTCCCTTTTACTGCGCTACATTCTTTCTCTCCAGGAGAATCTGTGTGGCTAAAAGATTGGGAGACCACACCTTTGGGACCCAGGTGGAAAGGACCATTTGTGATTTTGCTGATGACTCCAACCGCAGTCAAACTAGAGGAAGTCAAGCCTTGGGTCCATTATACGAGAATCAAAGGAGACTACACCATCAAAGATCCTGAGTGGCAAGTTACTTTGGACAAAGACAATCCATTGAAGGTAAAACTTAAAAGGTTTGCAGGTTCCAGATGGAGGAAGGGGCAGCATCGCAACGTGAGCCCCCCTTCCGAGGTCATGATTCTAAGATCAGCCTCAAAGTAAGAGGAGGGGCTATTACCGGAATAGTCCTGAAAGAACCAAGGGACATTATAAACATTCAGGAACACAAACCACAAATTTGTTTTGGCCAGACCCACCAATTTGTCCCCCATCATCACAATTCACTTGTTTCACAGTTCAACACATGATTATTTGGTGTATTGTTATGATGTTTGCATTTCCTGTAGGATGTGATGGAGGGTGGGGACAAAACAGATTTCACCAAATGGTGAATAATATTTCTAAGGGATTCAACAGGAGCAGCTGTTGGATATGTTCACATGGCCCCTCACATCATGGTCAAGGTTGGCCAATCACTGTTTCAGCAACTCTAAACTTGACAGGGTGGAATGTAACCAAGATATATTTTGGGGAGGAGATCCCTCAACATTTGATAAGGCACAATTTTCATTAGAGCAGAATGACAGGCCCCAGGCAGCTTTATGTGTTCGCCATTTTCAGCAGTCAGAAATGGTAGAAAAAAACAATATGGATGGGAAATGTAAGCATGGGATATGGCACTAATGTGCTGGTAAGACGTGCAAACTTGGGAGATTATGATAAATGCAATCTCACGGTACATTTGAATAGTAGCGAGGTTTGCACAGGATTGCCCTATCCCTTAAGTTGCTCTATCCAAGGTAAACCCACTCTATTTGGACAAGTAGGAAGCCATACACTTTTGGGGGCCCTGAATAGACAAATGGGACTACTTGCTGGCCCAGGTAATTGGATAGGAGGGTTGCCCCCGGGTGTATATTGGGTTTGTGGACAATGGGCAGGAAAAATATTACCACCTGCATGGAACGGTACCTGCACTATTGGAACCCTTATGGCTGGTGAGTTGAAGTTTCACCCACAAGATCAACCCCCAGTAGCCTGGGACTGACAGTTTGGTTGGCATAGACATATGTTGAGAAAAAGGGTGTATGATGAAAAATATGGATATGACCCTGATAACACATACCTGACTGAAGGGGAAAGATTTTCGACTATAGGTATGCCTATGTTAGGTGTGGCATGGAATATAAAACAGCTTAGGATCCTGTCATACCAAATGGAAAGTTTAGCCAATCAATCTGCAGAAGGATTGGAGACTCTACAGAGAGAAGTAAACTCATTGGCAGAGGTTTTGGTCCAGCATAAAATCGCACTGGACTATCTGTTGAGTCGAGAAGGAGGATTATGTATGTGGCTAAATACTACTTGTTGTCATTTTATTAATGAGAATGGAATAATTCAGACGGATGTAGAAAAACTGCACAAGATAGCAGAAAGTGTGAGAAAAACATACCAACCAACTAGTGACTGGTGGTCATGGATAACATCTTGGCTACCAAATCTAGGATGGGTAAAAGGCATAGTCATAACAGGAGTCCTAATTTTGGTAATAGGACTGGTTTTATGTATGTGTATTCTCTGTCTAATGCAATATATGCAAAATATGGTAAATAGGATGCTTAATGTGGCTGTGGCCAAAGAAATGGTGATTTTAAGTTCTTATCAGAGGACCCCCAGTAATTCAGGAAGAAATTTGCCAGAAGAGAAGGAGTTCTGGTAGAAGCAAGACTGATAGTGTTACTCGTTGACACAAGTCACAAGAAAAAAATGGGGGAATGAGAGGAACAAATACCTAAAGGTTAAAAGGACAGTTGGGCAGTTTAATGATTACAGCATAATATGGCCAAGCAATCTGATAAAGAGGAACAAGAGGATTGTGAAGGATTAACCAGAACTGTGGAAACTTGCCAGGAAGGCAGGAAGACAGGAATGAGTCAATAAACTGGTTTTGGGAGATGTTGAAAGTTAACCCAAAAGAAGATGTTGGTTAAGCTATGCTTGCATTTTAAAATGTATAAAAGGCTTGAAGAAAGACAATTGGGTGTGACAGTCTTGGAATTGCCATTTAGGCAGCTGTCACCCCGTACGGGTAATAAAGGTGTGCTTATTTTGAGCTAAAGTCGGACTCTGGATTCTCTTTGTTGCTGGGTGCTCCAAGGACCCTTCCGGCATAGGTTGGGAGGGCTTGCTACCCTCCCCCTTCAGTTCTTGTTTGTTTGTTTGTTTGCTTGACTGCCTGGGATTCAGGAGTCTGAAGGCAACTTCCTCTTTGTCTAAAGTCTGTAGGGATTAATTCATGATTCTAAATGTCTTTGTTTTTCTGTTAAGTAGTTATAAAGAGCCTCAGGTCAGCATAGTCTATCTGTGAAAAATATCTTAACTGCTGACTCTCAACCAAGGTATTTTCATACATGAATTGGTATTTGTGCTTGTTTAATTGTTTGTTTGAGATTTGGGAGTGTAAAGGAACTCCCTCCACTTTGTCTATTTTCAGAGCCTTGGAATTCATAGATGAGCCTCACTGGCAAAGCAGTCTACCTTTTTTGTCCTCCACAATTTATGTAGGACAGCACATCCACTGTTTAATTTGAAGTGTGTTCATACCAGTTTGTCTCACAAGTGCCCCGTCAGTCACAAGCTGTTGCTTCTGCTTTTCTCTTTACATGCTCAGAGACTATGCACTCTAAGCATGCTCAGGAATCCTTTTCTCCTAGGAATTGGGAAGGATAGATTTCCTCATAGTTACTCTGTTCTTTGTTCTTTGCTGTGAGTGTTGCCAATGATGTCACACAGCACTTCCTAAAGGTTTTGCTTTGCTCCCTACACATGATCAGAGACTAGGATCATGCTGCAAATATACCCAGTTGTTCTGCCTATGCTCAGAGAACTGAGTGATTTCTTCCACAAGGCGGTGGCGTATTTTTATGTGTGTCGTTTTGTTTTCATTTTGTTTTGCGACTTTGAGACTGAGTGAAAGTCACACTCTCTCAGCCCAAACATTAGCTGTGCCTTCTCATTTTTGTTATTGTTTTTGTTTTATGTTTGCTGTCAGCCCCACACATTCCAATGCAATACCTTTGTTTTGGATCACACCTTTTTGGCTATCAGAGTTTTGGTCTTTTGACTGGTCTTTTAATGCCACTTCCCATACAGTATTTTGGTAACAGCAGGCCTAGTGGTCAAATCGCCTGACTGTGTGATCGTGTTTTCATTTTGAGTTATTTTCCAGTCAAAGTACTTTCCAATGATACAGTTGTTGTTGTTTTTGCTTTTTCTTTTGCCTTTTTCATTGTTGCCGGTCAGCAAGCCCAATGGTTAGAGGTTTTTGCCAAAGTTAAAACTTCCTCCAGGGCTGCTACAGCTTATTTTCACTGTTTAAAAGAAATGTTTCTAAAATGCACCCATGGCTGGACTACTTTGTTCAAATGGTGCAATTATACCCAGGCACTGGGATCCAAAAATGAATAATTTGGCTATTTTGGATGTAGTTTTTGCTAAAAGTTGGACTAAATTTGCACATTTTCACAGCAGCCTTGGTCAAGCATGGAAATTGACCACAACCAAACAATGTTGCTTCACAAACCCCTTGGTTTTCTGTTATTAATGTTGTGTGTTTCTATACTCTGCATGTGTATGCCAGTCCTATCCCTGGCCTCTATGTACTATCTGTCTGCCTATTTAAGTGCCGAACAGTGGCCTCACTGAACTTCTCTGCCACTGCTTTAAATGTTGACCTCTTCCGCATCCTTTACCTATCAGGATTGGCTCCAGCGGGGAGCCAGGGAAAAATTCCTATCTTTTTCAGTAATTCCCATGGCACATAGATATAATTTGGAGGTCCTATCCTTTTCTTACAAAACTCCTGTAGCAAAGCCAGCCTGGTCTCTGTGGGAGACCAGCGGGGGGGGGGGGGGGGAACTGTCCTCTTCATCCTCCAAGGCAAGTAAAAACCATATCTTTTTTCCACTCCTATTTTGAAGCCGACCCGCTCTGTCGGGAGCAAGGGGGGGGGAAGAGTCTGTCTTCCTTCATCCCCCACTGCATGTAAAATTCTATCCTGTCCTTGCTCTGTTCTCCTATATCCTCATGGGGAAGGTAAGCCCCAATATTCTTCCCAAAAGCCAGGCCAGACCCCACAGATGTCATCCCATTGATGCCATGATACAGGACTCTCCAAGCTGTTTCCCAGTCTTCCTGATGTTCCCCGCTCCAGGGTTGAGACTCTTTTGCCTGCATCCTTCCTGTGATGTCCTCCATCCCCTGCTGCCATGGACATCCTCCAAAGGCTCATTCAAGACACAACCGGTGTCCTCACACCTCTGCTCCTGTTCCAGATGGTCCTCCATGGCCCTACCTACATCCAGATGCCTTTCTTATTACTGTCTGTCCAGTTGACAAGCTCCACAGACCTATCGCTGTTAGCTTTCATCACTGTTTTCCAAAAGCTCATTGCCTGCATTCAAGTGTTCCACATGTGGAACTACTCGCCACTGGACTTAAACTGCCATCTCATGGACATTAGCCCACCTCACCATGACCAATGCCCGCATACAAGACCTATGGATCATCCTGTTGCCATATGGACATTGGCTGCAAAGAAATTGTTTCTTGCAGGACAGCTATACCTCATGCCCGCATTCTCATATACATACTGAGCCATCTGGCTCCCGCTGGACAAAACCCAACATGGACTCTGTCTTCCCATATACAAACCACCAACTGTTTGGACTCATGTCACATTCATTTGCTCTTTTCAGTCATTGGACTCATTTCTATTGGTTGTTGCTTTTTCATACTGCATATTGACTGCTCATTGCTTTTCTCTTGGCCTATTGAAGGCTTTTTCTCTTGCTTATGTTTCCCATAATCCCCTTTTTCACCCCCACTTTTGACTTTATATAAACTTTGGTATGTATGGTGCATGATTGGGTTCCAGATCAGCAAAGGCTCCCCAGGCTTTGCAGGGAGATACTCCCCTTGATAGGACAACCTCCTTAAATATTCACACCCCAAAATTTATATGGCAAAGAGTAATTCGGAAAATACCCATCCACTCGCCTGAGAGTCTGTGTAATTTCCGAGGGGGGGGGAGAATGTTACCCATGCTGTTTTATATAAATTTTGGAATCAATGATAACCCTTGGATGACCCCTGGCCAGACTCCAAGCCTGTCCTCCATTACTGGCAAAGTGAGAGGACATGTGCACCTCCCCTGAGGGGAGAAGCCCCATTTACATCTTAGAAGGTCTGGGAAGTCGCATGAAGGGATTATCTTGAGTCAGGAAGAGTAAATGTTTGCCTTGCCTGAAGCTATCACCCCCTCCTCAAGTCTGTTGTCCGAACAACTTAAGTCAGTGATATTATCAGATCCAGACATCCAGGTGAAAGAAAGCAATTAAACGCCTTTGTTCCAATCACCAAAACTCTTTGCCCTCAGGCGAGATTTCGCCCTTAAAAGGTCCCAACTTTGGCTGCTCAGCGCGCCATCCCAAAGGTCTACTTACTCCACGTCAGTCAGACCTCTGTTCTGGTAGCCGGCATTTCTGCTCAAACCCAGGTTGCGGAGCAGACTTGTCTCACTGTCCCACATCCCATTCGCTTCTCGGAGGAAGACTACATCTTGGTGAGTATACCATTAGCAAAGCCTAAACATCTTTTCCATAATTCCAACCTACCTTCCTGAGCCTTGAATGTGTGTGTGAGTGTGTGCATTGTGTGTGTTCCCCCTGTTTTCAATAAAGTAGACATTTAATTATTGCAATCTGTCTCAGCTTCAGTTATTGGGAGGCCCTGGTCTACTCCGTATACATATCGGGAGACGATCTCGGTGGGCTTTTGTAGCCAGCCCCCTTCTTGCAATATTTGGACTAATAACAACATAATAAAATTCCCCTACGGACCCTTGGCTACAGAGGGGGCCTTACCAGCTGCTGGGACTGGCAACAATGGTTCTTCTCTCCCTCAGAGCCCACAGCAGTGGCATTTGGAATGGACGTATAATGACACATCTACTGCTGGGACTGTCAACGATGGTTCTTCTCTTCCTCATAGCCCACAGCAGTGTCAGTTGGAATGGAGGGAAGGTGCCTCACCATCTGATGGGACCGGCAATTATGGTTCCTCTCTCCCTCAGAGCCCACTGTAGTGGCAGTTGGAAAGGAGGCAGGGTGCCTCACCAGCTGCTGGGACCGGCAACAATGGATCTTCTCTCCCTCAGAGCCCATAGCAGTGGAAGTTGGAATGAATGGTGCCCCACCAGCTGCTAGGTCCGGCAACGATGATTCTTCTCTCCCTCAGAGACCACAGCAGTGGCTGTTGGAATGGAGGGAGGGGGCCTTACCAGCTGCAGGGACTGGCAACAATGGTTCTTCTCTCCCTCAGAGCCCACAGCAGTGGCACTTGGAATGGAGGGAGGGTGCCTCACCAGCTGATGGGACCGGCAATTATGGTTCCTCTCTCCCTCAGAGCCCACTGTAGTGGCAGTTGGAAAGGAGGCAGGGTGCCTCACCAACTGCTGGGACCGGCAACAATGGTTCTTCTCTCCCTCCGAGCCCATAGCAGTATCAGTCGGAAAGAATGGTGCCTGACCAACTGCTGGGACCCGCAACGATGATTCTTCTTTCCGTCAGAGACCACAGCAGTTGCAATTGGAATAAGGGACGGTGCCTCGCCAGCTGCTCAGACCAGCAACGATGGTTCTTCTGTTCCTCAGAGCCCACAGCAGTGGCAATTGGAATGGAGGGAGGATGCCTCACCAGCTGCTGGCACCGGCACCGCTGGTTCACCTTTCCCTCAGAGCCCATAGCAGTGGCTGTTGGAATGAATGGTGCCTCACCAGCTGCTGGGACCCGCAACGATGATTGTTCTCTCTCTCAGGACCCAAAGCAATGTTAGTTGTAATGGAGGGAGGGTGCCTCACCAACTGCTGGGACCAGCAACGATGTTCTTCTCTCCCTCAGAGCCCACAGCAGTGGTAGTTGGAATGGAAGGAGGATGCCTCACCAGCTGCTGGGACCGGCAACAATGGTTCTTCTCTTCCACATAGCCCACAGCAGTGTCAGTTGGAATGGAGGGAGGGTGCCTCACCAGTTGATGGGACCGGCAATTATGGTTCCTCTCTCCCTCTGAGCCCACTGTAGTGGCAGTTGGAAAGGAGGCAGGGTGCCTCAAAGCTGCGGGGACCGGCAAGGATGCTTCTTCTTTCCCTCAGAGCCCACAGCAATGGCAGTGGGAATGAATCTTGCCTCACCAGCTGTAGGGACCAGCAACAATGCTTGTTCTCTCCTCAGAGCCCACAGCAGTGGCATTTGGAATGAATTGTGCCTCACCAGCTGCTGGGACCGGCAACGATGTTTCTTCTTTCCCTCAGAGCCCACAGCAGTGGCTGTTGGAATGAATGGTGCCTCACCAGTTTCTGGGACCAGCGATGATGGTTCTTCTCTCCCTCAGAGCCCACAGCAATGTTAGTTGTAATGGAGGGAGGGTGCCTCACCAGCGGCTGGGACCGGGAACAATGGTTCTTCTGTCCCTCAGAGCCCAGAGCAGTGGCACTTGGAATCAATGGTGCCTCACCAGCAGCTGGGACCGGCAGCGATGTTTCTACTGTCCCTGAGAGCCCACAGCAGTGGCAGTTGGAATTAATGGTGTCTCACAAGCTGCTGGGACCGGCAACGTTGATTCTTCTCTCCGTCAGAGCACACAGCAGTTGCAATTGGAATGGAGGAAGGGTCCCCAACCAGCTGCTGGAAACGGCAATGATGATCTTCTTTCTTTCAGATCCCACAGCATTGGCATTTGGAATGGAGGGAGGGTGCCTCACCAGCTGCTGGGACCGGCAACAATGTTCTTCTCTGACTCAGCGCTCACAGCCGTGTCGGTTGGAAGGGATGGAGGGTGCCTCACCAGCTGCTGTGATTGGCAACAATGGTTCTTCTCTCCCTAAGAGCCCAGAGCAGTGGCAATTGGAATGGAGGGAGACTGTATCACCAGCTGCTGGGACCAGCAACGATGGTTCTTCTCTCGCTCAGAACCCACAGCAGTGGCAGTTGGAATGGAGGGAGGATGCGTCACCAGGTACTGGGTCCGGCAACGATGGTTCTTCTTTCCCTCAGATCCCACAGCAGTGGCAGTTGGAATGAATGGTGCCTAACCAGCTGCTGGGTCCGGCAACGATGATTCTTCTCTCCCTCAGAGCCCACAGCAGTGGCTGTTGGAATGGTGGGAGGGTGTCTCACCAGCTGCTGGGACCGGCAAGGATGGTTCTTCTCTCCTTCAGAGCCCACAGCAGTGGCACGTGGAATGAATTGTGCCTCACCAGTTGCTGGGACAGGCAACGATGATTCTTCTCTCCGTCAGAGCCCACAACAGTGGCAGTTGGAATGGAGGTAGGGTGCCTCACCAGCTGCTGGGACTGGCAACAATGGTTCTTCTCTCCCTCAGAGACCACAGCAGTATCAGTTGGATTGGAGGAAGGATGCCTCACCAGCTGCTGGGACCAGCAACGATGGTTCTTCTCTCCCTCCGAGTCCACAGCAGTGGAAGTTGGAATGAATGGTGCCTCACCAGCTGCTGGAACTGGCAACAATGGTTCCTCTCTCCCTCAGAGCCCACTGCAGTGGCAGATAGAATGGAGGCAGGGTGCATCTCCAGCTGCTGGGACCGGCAACAATGGTTCTTCTCTCCCTTAGAGCCCACAGCAGTGGCAGTTGGAATGGAGGGAGGGTGCCGCACCAGCTGCTGGGACCGGCAACGATGTTCTTCTCTCTTTCAGATCCCACAGCATTGGGATTTGGAATGGAAGGGGGGTGCCTCACCAGCTGCTGGGTCCGGCAACAGTGTTCTTCTCTGCCTCAGCGCCTAGAGCAGTGTCGGTTAGCAGGGACAGAGGATGCCTCACCAGCTGCTGGGACCCGCAACAATGGTTCTTCTCTCCCTCAGACCCCACAGCAGTGGCAGTTGGAATGAATGGTGCCTCACCAGCTGCTGGGACCGGCAACAATGGTTCTTCTCTCCCTGAGAGCCCACAGCAGTGGCAGTTGGAATGAATCGTGCCTCACCAGCTGCTGGGACCGGCACCAATCCTTCTTCTTTCCCTCAGAGCCAACAGAAGTGGCACTTGCAATGAATGGTGCCTCACCAGTTGCTCGGACCGGCAGTGATGGTTCTTCTCCCCCTTACAGCCCACAGCAGTGGCATTTGGAATGGCAGCAGGCTGCCTCACCAGCTGCTGGTACTGGCAACGATGATTGTCAATGACTTGAGCATACATCGATTTTGTTATCCATGGAGATCTTGGAACCAAAACCCAGCGTATAACAAGGACCCACTGTATTTTTGTTTGCTCAAAAAAGAGATCAAGTTTGCATAAAAATGTTTCTGAAACCTGTTTTTTTTTATGGAAAATGGTTTTTTTCTTTGTTTGTTTTTGGAAATCTACTGATATTTATGTACAGAATTAATTCCCCAAAACATTTTTATGAGATATTTCTGAAAACTGTTTTGTATGGAAAACTTCTCCACATAAACCTACCAGTATTTTTTGGACAGAATTAGTTTCCCCCAAACATTTTTATGATATGCAAATATTCAGCGGAAAAAGCACAGAAGTATTTTCTCCCATAGTATGCAAAAAATCATGTAAATTGTTCATCCTTGTAGATGAGTAGTAGTCAAAGATCCCTACTCTGACACCTTCCAAATTAATTTAACTTGGATTCATGTGACATTGTAAATGTATCTAGGTGACAGGTGGACACCATTCAACTATCTATGGAGTCAGTGAGTTGCAACAAAGCTTATTTTGGTGTCAATAAGGGCAAATAAATATGCAATTGGCAAATAGCACTTTGTGCTTATTTAATTTTTTTGCCACAATAAATATATTTTGCATCCTCAGGAGTTCATGGCTTCCATGATGGCCATGGGCCTGTCCCAATTAGTCTCGGGTCCGACGCATTGCACAGGTAATACACTTGATATTATCTTTAGTACGGAATGGTATAGTCCATGCGCAGAGGTATTTTGCACCTCTGCTCTGTCATGGACGGACCATTTCCTGATCGAGGTCCGACATAAAACAGCTACCCAAATCCCTCCTGGGGGTGGAGGACCTGTTAGGATGGTCCACCCTCGAAGGCTGATGGAACCCAAAAGGTTCCAAGAAGCCTTAGAGGGGCTTATGGTTGGATCTGACGGCGATTCCGTTGATGCCCTGACTAACATCTGGGACACTGACCTTTCCAGGGCTATACACAGTATCACTCCTAAGCGTCCTTTCCGTCCCGCTTCAAATAAAAATCCTTGGTACACAGAAGATCTCCGGGAAATGAAGCGGGCTGCGCAACGACTTGAGCGCAGTTGGCGGATACATCAGAGCTGTTCAGGGTGGTCAGGGAGCTAACGTGGCTTCCTCCCGCTCTGAACCCTATATTAGTACCAACTAAGGCCTGCTGTGACGATTTTAACAACTTCTTCACAGATAAAATCTCTCGGATAAGGGCTGATCTCAACGCTGGCATTTCATCAGAAATAACACGAGAGGTATCCAGAGCTTCCGTGGACTCTGTTAAACTGGATCACTTTGAGTTTGTACATACCGATGAAGTGGACAAGATTCGTGGAAGTATTAGGAAGACGACATGCTCTCTCGATCCCTGTCCTTCTTGGCTGACCGCCCAGGGTGGTGATGCTGTAACATTGTTGTTACAACTTATAATCAATGCATCATTCAGGGAGGGAAAATTTCCATCAAATTTAAAGCTAGTGACAGTTAAACCATTGCTAAAAAAACCCTCCCTAGACCCCCTGGTAAGGAATAACTACAGACCGGTCTCGTTGTTGCCATTTCTGGGTAAGGTGATCGAGAGAGCGGTCACCTTCCAACTCCAAGCAGTCTTGGATGAAACCGATTATCTGGACCCATTTCAAGCTGGCTTCAGATCGGGATATGGAGTTGAGACTGCCATGGTCGCCTTAGTCGATGATCTCCGTCTGAGCATCAACAGGGGAAGTGTGACCTTGTTGGAGCTCTTGGTCATCTCAGCGGCTTTTGATACCATTGACCACGGTATCTTTCTGGAACGCCTGAGAGAGCTGGGCATCGGGGGCACTGCGCTCCAGTGGTTCCGGTCCTACCTCTCGGGCAGATTCCAGATGGTGCAGTTGGGGGACACTTGCTCCTCTAAGAGGGAACTGACATCTGGCGTCCCTCAGGGAGCTATTTTGTCCCCCACTTTATTTAACATTTACATGAAACCGCTGGAAGAGATCATCCGGAGACACGGGGCGCGGGGTTATCAGTACGCTGATGACACCCAAATATGCCTCTCTGTGTCCCCGACTGATGCAGTGACTAAGGATGGCGTCTCTCCTCTGAATGCCTGCCTGGAGTCGGTAATGGGCTGGATGAGGAAAAACAAACTCAGCCTGAATCCAGAGAAAACGGAAGTGCTGGTGATAGGTTTCCCAGGCCCGAGGAAGGAAATTTATCCACCTGTCCTGAATGAGGTCACACTTCCCCTGAAGGACAAAGTTCGCAGTCTAGGAGTACTTCTGGACTCATCTCTGCAGTTGACATCTCAAGTAGATGCGACAGCCAGAAGTGTTGCTATCAGCTTCGGTTGGTACGCCAACTGCACCCCTACCTGGGCCAAAGGGACCTTGAAACAGTGGTGCACACTCTGGTAACCTCTCGCCTAGATTTCTGTAAGGCGCTCTACATGGGGCTACCCTTGTACCAAGCCCTGAAGCTTCAGTTAGTACAAAACATGGCAGCCAGATTGGTCTCCCGTGCATCCAAGTTTGACCATATAACACCTATTTTGAAAGATCTCCACTGGCTGCCCATTCGCTTCCGAGCGCAATACAAGACGTTGGTTATCACCTATGAAGCCCTACATGGCTTGGCCCCGAGTTAATTAAGGGACCTCATCTCCCCATATAATCCGCCCCGCACACTCAGAACAACTGGGAAGAACTTGCTGGAAATTCCACCTTCTAAATATGTTATTACATCCCAGATGGCCTTCTCAGCAGCGGCCCCACAAATCTGGAATAGTCTCCCCAGGAGCTCCGCCTGATCGCCCCCCTGGAAACATTTAAAAAGAGGCTTAAAACCTTCCTCTTCTGTAAAGCCTTCCCCCCTGGAAAATGAAGTTATGTACTTGATCCCATCGACTCTCTGCCTCACCCTATTCAATGATTGTTTTTATATCTGTATATTGTACATTGTGTTATTGGTTTTTATCTATTTTATGATATGTTTGTAATTGGTTTTATTTCTTTGTAAACCACTTTGATCTTTTGGAAAAGCGGTATACAAATAAAATTTATTATTATTATTATTATTATTATTATTATTATTAAATATCGTGTATACATCAAATGTAACAATGACAATTAAATCCACTTAAGTTCCAGGTTGTAGCAGTGAGAGGTGAATACTTTTGCAAGACATTGTGTATGTGCCAGTGTCCATTTATTTCAAAGGAAGTATACTATGTTATTTACACAAGATGAGGGATAAAACTATGAAGCAAAATCTCTTCATTATAACACATATAATGTGTTGGGGGGGGGGGGGGCGCAAGAGAAATCAGTACAAACTTTCAAAAATCCCAAAGTGATCAGTTGTATCAGGCAAACCACAGAACAATGTTACAAGTGTCCTACACTTACATTAAAGTAAACTAATTTACAAATTTGGCAAGTGTTTTTGGACATGGAATTAAGAGCCGTGTTTGTAATGTGAAGTTGTCCTCCTCTCTAAGAAAAGGTTTTTTCAATTGTAAAAGAGAACATGTAAAATACGTAAAAGAAAGTTTCACATTGCAATCAAAAGTCTTTATTGCATGCTCAAAAACAATATTTATTTTTCACATTTGTATACCAAAAGGAGTTTAAGGAAACATGGTTGGAAGTAGGAAGTATCCAATTTTTTTTCCTAGTCATAACAACTCCAAGGCAGAATATACTTTACAAACATTTTCACAAACATTAAGGAAACAAAATGAAAATGACATTAGTGTAAATATTCAGCAGTGACACAAACAACCAGGGTCATTCAACAAGCCTCAGGACTGAGAATATGGAGATTATCACACCAACCTCTTTCTTGCTACGGTCATGTAATCAAAAAATAAAATGGAAACATTCCGATTTTACAGCAGTCACCACCTCACTTATTTCATTTACATGACCAGGACTGCTGCCCCCATCACGCTCCCTTCCTGCCCTGTCTGTCCCTTAACTTATGCCTTACCCACCATGCCTTTAGTATTTTCTTTGTGGTTTCCCCCCCTCTTTTTTGTGCAGTTATGGAGCTCTGCAGCCCCAATTTAAGCTTTTTAAAATGACTTTTTGAAACTTCAAGGCTTCAGAGTTCTGGAGTTGGGCAAAAAACTGATTTTAAAAAATAGTGAGGAGGAGGAGGAAGAGGAGGAGGAGGAGGAGGAGGAAAAGAGGGAGAGGTGACAGTGACACCATGTGTCTGTCAGTCATGCGAATGCCCTGGGAATGACTTTTCGCACCTGGGGAATTGTGCAATTGGCAGCTCATTCACAGATTTCCCCATGAATGAAAAGGAATGGATCAAGGACAGGGCAACTATGGGAGGGAAGTGATGTTATGTGATCAGCATTGCCGATGCTGCTTCCTTCTCAATGAAATCACGTTTTAAAAACTGGGTGTGATATTCTCCTATATCTGAATCCAGATTTCAACAGCACTGCACTGAGAATAGGCAGTACACTAAGCTTGACAAAGGTTAGAGATATTGAGATGCTCCACCTGCTAGAGATAAAATCAAAATACAAAACTAATAGGGAACAATATTGGTTGCAGTTTTGCTGCAAGCAAGGAAATAAAGAAAACCACTGATATTAATTAAACTGAAAAATCTTTTATTTGTATTATCAAGATATAAAGTGCTAGTAAACAGCAAAAGGTTTATGCTGGCATTCCATTAACAATGGTTTGCTCCATATGTCAAACTTTTGTTGCATTGAAGACAGTGAGTTCCGTCATGAGGGTTATATGATCCTGGACTGCAAATCACTATAATGAAAATATTAAAATATCATAAATTTAATCCAGAGTATGTATATGTTGTATTGTAATCTATCTTAATTATTCATATGAAAGTCCAGGTTCAAATCATGTCAAGTTAGTCATAGGATCTCAGTTTGGAAAGTCCACAGCCTTAGAGTTTGGAGAGCTACTGCCAGTTTGAGTAGTGGCATTGGCTAACTCCTTGCATCTTGATTTCCTTTTTAGCAGACAATCTACAAAGCTTTTAGAAGGAAAAGCATGCATCAGAAAAAAGAAGAGAAAAGCTGTGTGATAGATTTGCCACCTACAGATTACATAAAATGATTACTATAAAGGAGAAACAAAATATCCGACAACCAGGTAGTGCAGTTTTCAAAGCATGCATTATTAAAGGGCCTTTAGGAACAATATGGTTCAAAATTTGTACAATGAACACTCATCATCCAGCTTTCTACTGTTCTCATGGATTTATGGATGGGCTAAATACGCTGAAGCAACAATGTCTATAAAGGACATGCCATACCCTGTTCCCATTGCTTGCCACCAGCCTATTGTCTCAAAATACAAACAGAAAGCCATATGAATCTAACAGCTTTATACCTGTATATTCCATTCTAAAATATGCCAATAATGTAAGAAAAGCCAGGGGTTAGGCCAGCATGGTGTAATGGGACACTGGGAATCCTACTTGATTATGGAAACCCACTGGATGATTTTGGGCAAATCACACTCTCTCAGCCTAAGAGGAAGGCAAGGGCAAAACCTTTCTGAACAAACTCCCAAGAGAACCATGATAGTCATAAGTCAGAAATGACTTGAAGGCACATAACAACAACAAAAAGACCAAAGGCCTAATTTATCTAGTCCATCAGTTTATTAATATAGTTGTCAACCATGTGTGTATGGGAAACTCACAACAGCATATGGATGCTTGTGGTCATCTGCAACTGGTGTGCAGAAAGATATTGACTTTGACACTGGAGATACAAGAAAAGTCTTGACTATGAGCCATTGATAGCCTTATCCTCCGTTCATTTATTTAATCCAAAGTAAAGCTTTCTAATGGCAATCCTATTTATATTTATTTATGCATAATGTAAAGTGTAAACTATGTGAACATTACCCATTTATCTATATTGCATCACTCAACTTCAATGATAAACTTAGGTTTTAGCATTAACCACTTTGGACAACTGTTTGACAGTGGAATATGCTGCCTCAGAACGTGGTGGAGTCTGCTTCTTTGGAAATTTTTAAACAGAGGTTGGATGGCTATCTGTTCCAAGTGTTTTGACTGTGTATTCATGCATTGCAGGGGCTGAACTGGATGGCCCTTGTGGTCTCTTCCAACTCTATGATTCCCCACGCAGTAAGTTTGTATACCTGCTTCTCCTTTTCCCTCTATGTCCTTTCATTCCCAATAAGTGAAATTCCTCTTGGGGAATTTCTCAAACTCCTCAGTCACTCACCCCATCCTGAATCTTTTCCAATGCTATAATAATCTTTTCCAATGCACTGTACTGTATAGTCACTCTATAGACTGATATAAGGGCGGTGATACTGGAAACTTTATTTTCCATTCTTTTTTTATTTTCACCATGGAAGATCTCTTAAACACACACACACACACACACACACCACAGTCCCTGCTAGAGTTTCTCATTTAGAAAATAATATTTCAATTTCCATGTACTTAGGGAAAAGATACCCACATTTATTTTAAACAGTTTTATCCCACCTAGTAAAATAAATAAATAAATTTCTAGACTACTTTAAATGAAGCGTGCAAGGGTATAAGGTATCTGGCACACATCCCCATTAAATCTTTGCCTATAGGCTCTTCCAGGCAGGGCAAATGTGGTGGCAGATAGTGGTATTTCTTGCTATATATCCCACATTTTGGCTTTAAATGACATGTTGTCAATCACATATTTGGGGCTATTTCCACAGTATTCTGAAATATTTTGCTCCTATTCAAATGGCAGGGGATTTTTTTTCATATTTATTTTTATTAATATAACATTATATACATGCAGCATAATGTTCTTGTACTATTTGTGTACGTTTATGTTCATTATCCTGCTAATTATATTGATTATATTTATTATATTGAAATACATACATTTTCTACTTCTTACTAGTTACTATTTTCTTCTTCTTTTTTATTGTGTCTTTTATTATTATACTTCCATGGTAACATTTGTATTGCATGATTGTTTCTTGCACATTAATTCTACTTCAGCTTATTGTATTCCTGTTGTTTCCTTCATTTCTCTGGTCCTGTTATTATTAAGTTGTCATTCATTCTTTACTCTATTTCCACCTATTTTTGCAACATTTATTAAATGTTTCTCATTCCTTCTCACTCTCTTCTTCTGATTTTCCATATATCATGTTTGCTAAGCAATCCATTTTTGCTATGTCTTGTAACTTAAGTAACCATTCACCAGTAGTTGGTATATTACTTGTTTTCTAGTTATGTGCTGAAAATAGTTTTCCTGCTGTAATCATATACAGTATTTTTCCCTTGTTGTTTTCCGAGTTCTATTGGTAACTTATTTTATTTTTAAATGGCAGAGGATTTTTAACCAATACATTTGGTTGTCACGTGTCATCTTACAATTGAAGCAGGTGTGTGCAATCTCCTAGCCCTTCCTATTTTCAACATCCTTCTCTTTTCTCCCAAATGCCTCCTCATAATGTTTTTATTTTTAAAATAAAATTTGTGAGCTTGAAGGATGAAGTTGCCAAATAAGCTAGTCAATTTCAACTTTTGTTGAAGCTGCAAGATTGGGGGTAGGGGATCTTAGTGGAATTTAGGTTGACTAGTCTGTGTATGATGGCTGGTCTTTCTGAGAAGAGGAATCAACTGCTTTTGTACTGAAATGCTAGACTTTTCTTTTAAACATTCTATAGTTATAGTGCTAAGATGGTAAATCTGTAATGGTGTTATTCCTATGGAGTTATTTTTTATTCCCTTGAGCAGTAGCACCACCACCACTACCCTGATGCACACACATGCATTCACTTGCAGTGTGAACTACAGGACACTGTATATGGAGGAAGTGTGTATGTGATGGGAAAATATGCCTCCAAGAAAAAAACAAATAGAACAAACTTTTACAGTTCAACCCCTCAGGCAATATAGCTAGAAGATGGGAGGGGGGGAGAGATGGTGACAGATTAACAACCGATAAATTAACATCCCAACATTATCTTGCCTTATCACCTCCAAAATGGCACCCAAAGGCAAGAAAAGAATCCAGACCAGCTGCAGCAACAATACTGAAAATCAGGACTCCTCCAAAGCAGGGAAACAGATGAGGACAGACTCACTTTTTCCAGTGGCAGAGACAATACAACTTGTGAGTAACAGATCTCCAAATATAACTGTCTGAGTCTCAGAAATCTGATTTAAATAAAACAGTCTCCCCGATTCTTCAAAATATAAATATAAATGATTCTCCAGAACAGAGACATAACAAAGATAACAGAGAAAAACTCCCAGAACTCACTGGCAATAAAATTGCTTAGCCCTTCCATGAGATCTGGCTTTTGTCTGCAGAAACATTGATTCTTACTTTGCAGAGACTAAATGATATTGCAAACAAGTTGGATAAATTCCAATAAGCCTTTCATATGCAAAATCATCTTGGCAAACAGGGGGTTAAAATGCAGCTGATTTTTCTCACACAGAGGAAGACTGCCCAGTTTCATCAGGATGCCTGGATGTGGCCAAACATTGGCAGGTATCACAGAAAAAGCTGTTGGGGCATGTAGAATCTATATGCAAACATAGAAGATATGCACATGGAACAGAAATGCCACTGGAAGGCTCTGTTGTGTAGCTTTCGTGTAGGCTGTAAAGGAAAATTCCTCCCATGCAGAAGCTATTGGCCGGATAAAGAACTGCTGAACAATCAAGTTCTCACAAAGAGGACTTTAATCTTGAGGTTCTGATATTTACAATATAAACTATCAAAATGCTCCGCCAGAATCCTATATACAAACACCACCACACAGGAACCCACCTCATTCAATGCTCCAAAGACAGGACATTCTGTAGGCATCTATGATTGTCTCAGTCTTCAGACTAAACCTTTGTATCCTACATGCTGTTCTGAAAAGTGACTGTCCAGCTGAATTAACTTATCTCTCTGGGTCCAGAATGAGCGCCATTGTCTACGTAATCATCCTAAGGACCTTCTCCCCTATGCCAAGGAGACAGAAGTTATACCTAGGTTTGAAAGTGATCATCTTCCAATTTGGGTACAACTAAGCAACTTCACCCAGGAGACACATACAGTACCAAAGACTGCTACCAACTCCCT
Organism: Sceloporus occidentalis; assembly: GCA_023333645.1. Lineage (NCBI taxonomy): Eukaryota > Metazoa > Chordata > Lepidosauria > Squamata > Phrynosomatidae > Sceloporus > Sceloporus occidentalis. The sequence goes on from JALMGF010000177.1 coordinate 880,781, forward strand.
TTAAAGCCATCAGGAAGGACCTATAGGTGAGCAAAATGAACCCCCCCCCCAGCTAAATCAAACAATAAGTGAGGTATTGGCCTCATACCACCTTCACTGTCTTTGGAATAACCTGATGTCATGTAATGTCCTTTGATGAACTTCTGAAGAATTACAACAGTCTTGCCCAAGTGCTATTCCAATATCTAAACCAAAGAAATAGCGCACACTGGAGGCAACCACTCGCCAGGGATATGTATCCAATATTATGCCAGAAGCTGCAACAAGACTGCTTCAGCAGAAGACAGGCTACAAAAAATTGAAATCATGAAAAATGACTGGGCACAACCTATTCAGGCAGTCAAATCCAACAACTCAGCTTTATTCTGGCACATTATATCAAGTTCCCAAAGTAATGCACCAGCTACAGTGGATTGCCACATCCCCCCAGGGATCTGGGAGGAATACTTTCAAGCACTTTATAATGACACCTATGTTGAAAGTGAATCTGCAAGCTAAAATATAGAGAATAGAATCTTCCAAAGTGGGCACTGGTGACTCAGACAGAGATCAAGAAACTTGCAGAACTGAGAATGGAGAAGGCTCCAGGGAAAGAATTAATACCTTCAGAAGCCATTAAAAATAATTTGGAATTGTGGGTCTCTATTCTGGCATCTCTTTTCTTATGTATTAACAACTATGGTTGAGCACCTAAGGACCGGGGGGGGGGGGGGTGGCTTTCCTCCACCTGGCCAGAGACAGTGGCAGTGCAAGGGGGTGTCGGAGCAGGGCAACAAGCTTTAAAGCTGCTCCCTCCATCCCCTGAGCACACCTGGTTGCTAGCCCCAAGGACATTCAGCCTACCCTTCACTCCACGCTGAACCTTTCTTCCATCTGGGCCAGAGACAGCGATGGCAGAGGAGTTGGGAGGCTGCTTTCTCCCTTCTTTCATGTGGGACTCAGAGGGGAGATAAAGCATCTGGGCAGTGACTGGGTGAGAGGAAGATGATAAAGAAGGACAGCCCTGTCTGCCCTTAGCTGTCCTACTTCATTTTGCCTGTATAAATTGTTTTAATGGTGTAACTATTTTAACTGTTATTGTATACAGTATAATGTGACTACTGTTTGTATTTTTATTCTATGTTGTAATATTGTTCCTGTTGTAATCCGCCTTGATTCCTCCAGGAAAAAGGCGGAATATAAATAAATCATCATCATCATCATCATCATCATCATCATCATCATCATCGCCCCCACATTTAAAAAAGGAAAGAAGAATGATCCTGGCAACTACAGACCAATCTCTTCAACACGACCAGCAAACTTTACACAAGACACTTGCAGTGGAAACTCGAGGACTGGCTGGAACAAGAAAACATACTTGCAGAGGAACAAGCTGGCTTTAGGGAAGGCCGATCCACCAGCACCTCATTGAATAATATGCCACTTGCAACACAATCTCTATGGCCCGGTATATACGGGCCCTTTGCGACGCTCTCGTCACGTGGTAGGGTTGCCTGGGGGTGGAGTGCACACACGGATCACAACCCTAGCACGTGACGATGGTGAAACAATGGTGGCACCCTGTATACATAGGTGTTGCCATTGTTACGTAAGCACCGCACAGTATCCGCACGCTGCCACACGGCACTTACATAACCAGTGCGCCAGTGGTGTACTCGTTACACCGCCACTGCGGCTTTAAAGAACCCACTTTTTGCGGGTTCTTTTTCTGCTGGAAGGAGGCTGCAGCCGCCAAACCGTGTGGCTTCCCGCCGGCGGAAAAAAAAACACTGGGAGTCTGCCCTTTTGGGGCGGTCTGTCCCACGCCTTTGTTGCCTTTACAGACTTTAAAGCAGCTTTTTTCTCTGTATCTCGAACTAAACTATGGGAAAAACTGGAGACTTCCTCGATTGAGCGGCGTCTACTATACCTAATTCATATGCTGCATGTGAAGGGAACAAGGGTAATCTCACCAATGTCACTGTCACTGAGAAGGGCGTCAAGCAAGGTTGCGTGATAGTTCCACTTTTGTTCAACTTTTACATCAATGAAATGGTGGGTCATCTTGACAATACAAACTTCCATCCTCCAAAACTATATCGAAGTCAAATGTCAGCTCTGCTTTATGCAGATGATGCAGTAGTAATTTCAAGAATACCCATTGGTCTAAAAAGAGCACCAAAGAACACTAACAATATTGCAGAGAGGATCAGCTAGAACTCAACAATCCAAAAAACTAAAATCATGGCATTTGCTAAAAGGCCCAGGAACCATAACTGGAGTATAGATGACCACAAGATTAAACAGATCACCTGTTTCAAATATCTGGGGGTAATCTTCCATGCTACTGGTAATAGAAAAGTGCATGGGGACAGAGGAGCTCAACCGTCATCCTCAACTTTTTTATGACAAGTGGAGGCCATTATATATCGGTGGCACTCAAACTTTCTGAAGCCAAACTGATTGCACAATTGCTTTATGGATCCCAACTGGGAACTCATCCCAACCATAAACCATCACAACTTGTGCAATCCGAATTTTTAAGATCAGTATTCCAAGCTCCAAAATGTGTGTCTAATGTAAACCTGAGACTGGAGGCAGGCTTTATGAAAATGGAGGCCAGAGTATACTCAGTTACTAGCTTCTTTCCCACCAGCCTTGCTCCACTAACCCTGACTGATGAATTCCATTCTATGTGGAAGCAGATGGTGATGACTAAAATTTCATCACTGGACTTCTCTCCAGATCTTCTCCTCAGCATAGGCTATGATAAGGCTAAAGCAACCATCAAACAACAGGTGGTAGATACAGAGCGCCAAATAGATCTAGCTAGTGCCCCCAATTTTATTGCTAGTGACATTCTTAGCAAAACCCGAAGTACCTAAACACCGGAAAGCCTTTACTTTGACATGATGTCATGCCCTTCCCTTAGATATTCTTGAAGGCTGATATAAGAAGATCCCCTTTTCAAATAGAATCATAGAATCATGGAGTTGGAAGAGACCACAAGGGCCATCCAGTCCAACCCCCTGCCATGCAGGAAATCACAATCAAAGCATACCCAGCAAATGGCCATCCAGCCTCTGTTTAAAGACCTCCAAGGAAGGAGACTCCACTACACTCCAGGGGAGTGTGTTCCACTGTCAAACAGCCCTTACTGTCAGGAAGTTCCTCCTAATGTTGAGGTGGAATCTCTTTTCCTGGAGCTTGCATCCATTGTTTCGAGTCCTGTTCTCTGGAGCAGTAGAAAGCAAGCTTGCTCCCTCCTCAATATGACATTCCTTCAAATATTTAAACAGGGCTATCATATCACCCCTTAACCTTCTTTTCTCCAGGCTAAACATCCCCAGCTCCTTAAGTCGTTCCTCATAGGACATGGTTTCCAGGCCCTTCACCATTTTAGTCGCCCTCCTTTGGACACGCTCTAGTTTCTCAATGTCCTTTTTGAATTGTGGTGCCCACAACTGGACACAATATTCCAGGTGGGGTCTGACTAAAGCAGAATAGAGTGGCACTATTACTTCCCTTGATCTAGACACTATACTTTTATTGATGCAGCCTAAAATTGCATTGGCTTTTTAAACTGCCGCATTGCACTGTTGACTCATGTTCAATTTGTGGTCTACTTAGACTCCCAGATCTCTTTCACATGTAGTCTCGTTCAGCCAGGTGTCCCCCATCTGTGCATTTCATTTTTCCGCCTTAATTGAAGTACCTTACATTTCTCACTGTTGAAGTTCTTTTTGTTAGCTTGGGCCCTGCTTTCTAATCTATTCAGGTCATTTTGAATTTTGATCCTGTTCTCTGAGGTGTTAGCTATTCCTCCTAATTTGGTGTCATCTGCAAATTTGATAAATATACCCCCAATTCTGTAATCCAAGTCATTGATAAAGAAGCTGAATAGCACTGGGCCCAGGACAGAACCCTGTGGGACCCTGTTGGTCACTTCTCTCCAGGATGAAAAGGAATAATTGTTGAGGACCCTTTAGGTTTGGCCAGTCAACCAATTACAAATCCATGTAACAGTTGCTTTGTCTAGCCCCCACCCCATTTCACTAGCTTGTGTGCAAGAATGTCATGGGAAACCCTGTCAAAGGCCTTACTGAAATCAAGATATACAATATCCACAGCATTCCTTTCATCTACCAAGCTGGTAATTTTATCAAAAAAAGAGATTAGATTTATCTGGCATGACTTATTTCTCTGAAACCCATGTTGATTTTTTGTGATTCAACAACTTCCACTCCACTATCAACCTCTGCCTGGAACTATCTACTACACCATAGTGCAGTTACAAAATGGACATCTAAGCACCACACTATATATCCCTAAGAACACTGGGACTGACAAACCAACAAGATAGATCGGATCTGATGAGGACGTCACGCCTGAGAGCAAATTGGGAGCGGAAATTGAGGAAGATACAGCAACAGCAGAGTGAAATTTTGTTACAAAGCAAGGCAAGATCAATCTTTGGGAGCAATCCCACCTTCAGTTCACTCTGCTACCCAAAATGGGATGGGGAGCGTATCAACCGTACCACCAACCTTACTCTGCTCCTCTGTAATATCAGGTCAATCAAGAATGAGACTCATATTCTCATTCTTTTGGATGAGGAAGCCAACTTGGCATGCTTCGTAGAGACCTGGCTGGGAGATGATAATGCCATCACTTGGAATCTGAAGCTCCTCCAGCTGGGTACTCTGTCTGTGAGCAGGTAAGGGAAAGTGGGCAAGGGAGCGGAGTGGCTCTGGTTTATAGAGACAATCTCACTCTGACCAGAATACCTGTCTGGAAAACAGACTGCTTCAAATGTATGCACCTAAGCCTGAAGACAAGGGATAGTTTAGGGATTCTGTTGGTATACCATCCACCCCGTTGTCTAACAGACTCCCTATCCGAGCTGACAAAACTGGTCTCAGAGTTACTGCTGGAGTCACCCAGGCTTTGGTTCTGGGCGACTTCAACATTCCACTTGAGACCAGTTTATGGGAGTTTATGGAATCCATGGCAAGCTATGAAAGTGATTCTATGAGCCTATCCCAATAGTCACCGGGCCAACGCATTGTGCGGGTCATACCCTTGATGTGGTCTTTAGTACGGAACAGGAATATTAGTGGGTGGAGGTAGTGAATACCACTGCATTGTCATGGATGGATCATTTAGTGATCATGGCTGAACTGAGAGCCACTATTCGCCCTGTCGGGGGTAGAGGACCTATTAGAATGGTCCACCCTCGAAGACTAATGGAACCAGCTGGATTCCAGAAAGCCCTAGAGGGTTTAATGGTTGGTAACATTGGTCTCTGTTGAAGCCTGGCACACCTAACCATCATCAACGCATCCCTGAAGGAAGCGGTCGTTAGACCACTCCTGAAAAAAAACTTCCCTTGACCCCTTGGATATGAACATTTACAGGCCTGTTTCCTATCTGCCATTTTTGAATAAGGTAATCGAGAGGGATGTTGCTCTTCCACACCAAGTGGTCTTGGATGAAGCCGATTATCTAGATCCATTTCAAACCAGCTTCAGGACAGGATATGGGGTGGAGACTGCCATGGTTGCCTTGGCTGATGACCTTCGTCTAAGAAGAATGACCCTGTTGGTGCTTTTAGACCTCTCAGTGTCATTCGATACAATAGATCATGACATCCTCTTGGAACGCCTGAGAGAGTTAGGAATCGGAAGCATTGTATTGCATTGCGATGGTTCCGTCTCTTCTTCTCAGGCAGATTCAAGAGGGTGATGCTCAGGGACAGTTGCTCCTCAAAAGCATCCCTCAGGGCACCATCCTGTCCCCAATGCTATTTAATATATAAAGCTGCTGGGAGAAATCATTTCTCCATGTCTTGGTCAGCAGCCTCAACAACAGATGGCATTTCTTCCTTCAGTCAGTGTCTTGAAGCGGTAATGAACTGCATGAGAAAAAACAGAATCAAGCTGAATCTAGACAAAATGGAGGTACTTACAGTAAGGACCCCTAAACCGGGTATTGGGTTGCAACTTCCCCTCCTAGATGGGGTCACACTCTCCTCAAAGGACTGTGTTAGCAGTCTGGGGTGCTTCTTGATCCGTCACTACAGATGACCAATCAGGTAAATGTGACATTCAAGAGTGCCTGTTATCAGCTTCGGCTGATAAGCCAGCTGCTCCCTTTCCTGGAACCGGTAGACCTCGATACTGTAGTACATGCACTGGTAACCTCATGACTCAATTTCTGCAGTGCACTCTACATGGGGCTACCCTTGTGTTTAAATTGAGGATATAACACCAATACTGAAATCAGTCCACTGGCTGCCTATTAATTTCTGGGCACAGTACAAGGTGTTGGTTATCACCTTTAAAGCCCTACTTGGCTTGGGTCCAACCTATTTAAGGGATCGCCTACTTCCACATAATCCACCCGCAAACTCAGCTCCTCTGGGAGGAATTTATTGCAACCTTTAAAGACCAGAATAACTGCAACCTCCCAAAGGACCTTTTCCGCAACCGCTCCCAGACTGTGGAATGGGCTGCCGGACGAGATTCGTCAAATCACCAGCTTAGACAGCTTCAAAAAAGCTGTCAAGATGGATCTCTTCTGACAGGCCTTTCCTGAATAAAAGAACTCAGCCAGGATGGATCACTCCCTTATATCATGTATCATGCTGACTGTGCGGAAGGCGGGGGAGCCGAACCCTGACAGCTTTTGCAGAGAGAATGATTGCTGTATCTCCTCTCTGAATTTATCGTTGTACTGTGGGGGGAGGGGGAGGGTATGGATGTTGGGAGTGTTTCGGTCGGGGAGGCAGAGGGTAACTCTTTTGGCACGATCGGGGCTCCTATTGAGGTAATGTGGGGCAGGGGGAGGTATGGCGGTAGAAGAATGGATCAGCGTTACAGGGGAAGGCGAGATCCATGCTTAATATCTATCTCCCCTTCCTATCCCTCTTCTAACCAAAGAGATCTATGGGTCATTCCAACCGTACCACAAACCCTGTCTCTGCTCCTGTGCAATGCCAGGTCGGTTAAGAACAAGACCCACATTATCCACAACCTGCTCGAGGATAACAACTGCGACCTGGCTTGCATAACTGAGATCTGGCTTGGGCCTGAAGGGGAAGCTGTGTGGGCTCAGGCCCTACCTGCTGGGTACTCAGTGAAGGACCAGACCAGGTTAGGTGGGCGGGGGGTGGGGGGTGGGGTGTTGCCTTGGTTCATAAGAACACCTTGTCTCTAACCAGGAACCATGTTCGACAAACTTCCTTTATTGAGTGTATTTACCTGACCCTGAAGGCCAGGGACAGTTTGGGGATTCTGTTGGTCTATCGGCCACGCCGTGCGCTAACAGACTCCCTGACCGAGCTGACACAGTTGGTCTCGGAGCTGGTGCTGGAGGGACCTCAACATCCCCTTCGCGGCCAACTATGTTCCATCAGGTGTGGCTCGGGAATTCATGGATACCATGACAGCCATGGGACTGTCACAACTGGTCTCGGGGCTGACGCATTCTGCGGGTAATACACTTGATATGTTTTTTTGTACGGACATGGAAATTCCGTGGGCGGAAATAACTAATATTTCCGCCCTGTCATGGACGGATCATTTCCTGGTGGAGGCAAAAATCAAGGCATCTACCCAGATCCCTCCCGGGGGTGGCGTACCTATTAGAATGGTCCACCCTCGAAGGCTGATGGAACCCAAAAGGTTCCAGGAAGCCCTAGAGGGGTATATGGTTGGAAATGACGGAGACTCTGTTGATGCCCTGACTAACACCTGGGACACTGATCTCTCCAGGGCTATACCCAGTATCGCTCCCAAGCGCCCTCTCAGACCTGCTTCCAAAAGGAAGCCCTGGTACACGGAAGATCTCCGGGCAAGGAAGCGGGTGCTGCGACGGCTAGAGCGCGACTGGCGGAAATACCAGCTCCTAGCTGACAAGGCTCTCCTAGACCGTCTTTTGAAGGACTACGGAGAGGCAATAAGTGCAGCAAAGAACTCGTTCTTTGGTGCACGTATTGCGTCCGCGGAGTCGCATCCAGCAGAGCTGTTCAGGGTAGTGAGGGAGCTTACCCGGCTCCCTCCTGCCCTGAACCCTATTCTTGAACCATCCAAAGCCTGCTGTGACCAGTTTAACAACTTCTTCACGGATAAAACCTCTCAGCTAAGGGAAGGTCTTGATGCTAGTATTAGAGCAGATACTAGAGTAGAGGTCTCCAGAGCCTCCGTGGACTCGATCATACTGGATCACTTTGAGTCTGTTAGTACCGAGGATGTGGACAAGATCCTTAGAAGTGTTAGGAAAATGACTTGCTCCCTCGATCCCTGTCCCTCATGGCTAGCGGCTCAGAGGGGTACGGAAGTAACTTTTATGTTACACCGTATAATTAATACATCACTGAGGGATGGGCAATTTCCATCTAGCTTGAAATTGGCCATTGTAAAACCCTTGCTAAAAAAGCCCTCCCTCGACCCCCTGATGCATAATAATTATCAGCCAGTATCGCTGTTGCCATTTTTGGGGAAGGTGATCGAGAGGGCGGTTGCAATCCAGCTTCAATCGATCTTGGATGAAACAGATTATCTAGACCCATTTCAAACCGGTTTTCAGGCGGGTTACGGGGTTGAGACTGCCATGGTCTCCTTGGTCAATGATCTCCGTCTGGGCATGGACAGGGGTAGCGTGTCCCTGTTAGTGCTCTTAGACATCTCAGCGGCTTTCGATACCATAGACCATGGTATCCTTCTGGAGCGCCTGGAAGAGTTGGGAATCGGGGGCACTGTGCTCCAGTGGTTCCGTTCCTACCTCTCCGGGAGGTTCCAGATGGTGCAGCTGGGGGACGTGTGCTCCGATAAGAGGGCGCTTACATCTGGTGTCCCTCAAGGAGCCATTCTGTCCCCCATGCTCTTTAACATTTACATGAAACCGCTGGGAGAGATCATCCGGAGGCATGGGGCGCGGGGTTATCAGTACGCTGATGACACCCAAATAGTCTTCTGTATGTCTCCGACTGATGCAGTGACCAAGGTTGGCATCTCTCCTCTCGTGGACTGCCTGGAATCGGTAATGGGCTGGATGAGGGAAAACAGACTCAGCCTGAATCCAGAGAAAACGGAAGTACTCGTGATAGGTTCTCCTGGCCCAGGGATGGCGGTGTTTCCACCTGTCCTGAATGGGATCACGCTTCCTGTGAAGGACTCAGTACGCAGTCTGGGGGTGCTCCTTGACTCGTCGCTCCACCTAACATCTCAGGTGGATGCAACGGTCAGGAGCACCTGTTATCAGCTTCGGCTGATAGGCCAGCTGCGTCCCTACCTGGGCCGCGGGGACCTTGAAACAATAGTACATGCTCTGGTAACCTCTCGTTTGGATTTCTGCAATGCCCTCTACATGGGGCAACCCTTGTACCATACCTGGAAGCTGCAATTGGTGCAGAATATGGCAGCAAGACTGGTCACTGGCACATCCAGGGCCAGTCACATAACACCGGTCCTTAAAGACCTTCATTGGCTGCCTATTCGCTTCCGGGTGCAATACAAGGTGTTGGTTATCACCTATAAAGCCTTAAATGGCTTGGGCCCAGGGTACTTAGAGGACCGCCTCTCCCCATACAATCTGCCCCGCACACTCAGATCTGCCAGGAAGCATTTATTGAAGGTTCCAGAGGTCAGATTGGCTACCACCACCCAGAGGGCCTTCTCCAGCTCGGCCCCAAAACTCTGGAACTCGCTTCCCGAAAAGCTCCGCTCGGCCACCTCCTTCAAGAAGGGGTTGAAAACACACCTTTTCGAGCAGGCATACCCTGACTCCTGACTCCTGTGATGCTCCCCTTCTCCTCCAGACAGCATTGTTGAGCTGTCATGTGTTTTGGTTTTTATTGCTATTGATGTTATTGTTGCTTATGAGATGATGTAGATGTTTTTAATGTTTGATGTTGTTTTATTGTTGTGAATTGCACTTGTTGTTAACCGCTTTGATTTTTTAGAAAAGCGGTATATAAATAAAAATTTTATTTATTTATTTTATTTACCATTCTGCTACCACCCATTGTTTATGCCGTTATTAATAGATTATTTTAAATTAATAGTTTATTTAAAATTAATTGTAATACGTTTAATTTTTTTTAAGGGGGGATATTGTAATATTATATGTATTTAGTATTGTATCTTGGATGTTTTTTTAAACTATGTTAGCTGCTTTGATTGTTTTATTACAGAAAAGCGGGGTACAAATAAAAGTATTATTATTATTATTATTATTATTATTATTATTATTATTATTATATCGCAAATCCACAGACTGATGCAGATACTTACATGCCTCTGGTTTCCATCCTAAACACACCACCAGATCCATAGTCTACAACTAAGCCCTCTGTTACAATCGCATTTGCTCAAACCCACAAGACAGGGATGCCAAGGAATTATAACAAGCATTCCTCAGACTACAGTAATAATAATCAGATTTACCCATCACATGAAGTAAAAAACAAACAAACAAATAAACAAAGCAAGGCTTGTACCCAGGACTAATATATTACTGGACAATTTGAAGAGAGAAAATGACAGAATCCCTCTAGTGATCACATAGAGGTTCCAACTGGGATCTCTCGGGTGCATCATCAATAAACTACAACCCATTCTGAACAATAATACTACTCTTTCAAGGGCTCTGGGTGGCAGACCTTTACTTGCCTACAGACAGCCTCCAAACCTCAAATAGTTGCTCACCCACAGGAAGACACATGGCACATATGGGGACACAGGTAATAAGCCTTGCCATAAACCTAGATGCCAACTCTGTCCACACATTTATCCAGGAAATGTCATCACCCATAATATTAGAAGGACCTTTACATGCTCATCCTCCAATGTGATTTATGTCATACTATGGCGCTTTACAGAGCGCCCAAAAAGGGCGCTCTGCCGCCGCCTGTGTTTGGTGTGCCAGGGAACCGCAGCGGACAAACCGCGCGGTTCCCCAGCACAGCAAAAAGAACCCGCAAAAAGCGGGTTCTTTTTGCAGCGCGGTTATGACGCTGCAAGGCGCCAATGGCGCACTTGTGGCATCATTTCTGTGCTGCGACGTGCGGACGCTAAGCATCCGCTACGTCAAAATGGCGGCGCCCATGTAGAATGGGCTCCGCCATTTTGTACATGCTGGAAAGGACGCCCCTTCCTAACCCTAGTACGTGCTCAGCACGTACTTTTGGGCGATGTGAAACCCGCCCATGTCATCAATGCCCATCAGCACTCTACATTGGGGAAACAGGCCAGTCTCAACACCACAGGATAAATGGACATAAGTCAGACATTAGGAATGGAAATATCTTAAAATCGGTGGCAGAAATTACCAAAAAGCTTTTTCATTATTTTGGGAAATGGAAGTATGATCCAATCATTCCATTTACCCAAGTAATGATAAACTTTCTTCATTTTCTAAAGTGAGCTGAGTCCTTTGACATTCCATGATAAAAATTTTTATATAAATTAATTCAGGGATGAAGCAGACCAGCAATAAGGAGTGGCTGGAGGATACTCCAGCCCAAAACTGCAAAGCTGGTCCCAAAACTCCTGAAGCAGGGCACTGCCATGGTCCCGAATGGGCCAATGGCAGGAGCAGATTAAATCCACTCCTTTTGCTGGTGGGTTCAGACTATTACCGGGGGCATGTGTCATTTAAACACCACATCCCCAAAGTGGCCGGAAGCCCCTCTATTTGGCCCATCTGTTTCTGGCTGTAGGTTTTCAAGTTCTAGTTCAGTTTCCAATTCTTCCGTACCTTTCTCCTTCTTTTCTGTCTGATATGTGAATCAGATCCCGTTCTCTCAAGCCTTCTTCTGCTTGTTGGTATTGCACTGATCTTTTATTTACTTCATTTTGTACTTCTTTGACTTTTTATTTTTAAATTTCATCATTTGAATCTAAAGGATATTCCTTCTAATTTCTCCTATCTGTAAAGAATGCCACTTTGCTTTAGCAATGTAGTCAAGAAATTATAGCCCTTTCTCTTTTTCAGTCATCTCATACACATACAAGATCTTGTATTTTTGTTGATAGTTTAATCACAAAATCTTGTCTCTCATCTTCTTTCTTACACAATAAATCTAGAGACTGTTTCTGTTTCACAATCTGTGAATTTATTTAGGAAATTTTATCAATTTTTCATTTAAGCTGTTCCAAACTCTTTCCTACAGATTTTGCCAAATACAGGATCAGATATTCTTATAAATTCTCATTGAGTTCTTTTAAGCATCTTATTTTTAGAAATTTTCTTTTGGTTTTAATTCTTGCAATGCTCTTTCATTTAAAGCATGTTCCTGCTCAATTGCCATTTTAGTCATTTTCTCCTGCACTATTTGTTTTCTCTTCCAAAATTTCCAACCTATCATTTGTTTGTCTTCGCTCATTTTGTCCTTTGATTGTTTAATGCCTTAAAAAAAATGTTTTTATAACTTGTCGAATTTCTGATCTCATTCCCACATTTCATGATGCATAGATTTAATTTCCTCTAATATTGTTGTTTATTCTGTCATTATTGGGTTTTGTTTTTGTGATGGTCTTCTTTGGTACTGTTTGTTAGCTTTTCCCATTCCTGAATCCACATCTGCCTCCTTATGTTTTAAGACTCTTCCTCCTCTACCACCATCTTCTTTTTAATTTTTCTTCTTATGGTATTTTTGTTATTTTTAATTAATTTCTTATTTGGTTGTTTTATGGTATTTTAGCATTCACTTTGCTTTGATATATTTTCTTTCTTTCTTTCTTTCTTTCGTGTGTGTGTGTGTGTGTGTGTGTGTGTGTGTATTTGTTCTTGTGTTGTCATTTATTTCTTTTTCCAGTCTGCTTTCTTATTTAAATTGATTTTAGAAAGAGAAATTTTCTGAAATTGTGTACATTTTCCTTGTTATAATTTCTGTGAATTTGTGTGAATTTCTGTAAGAGAGTTCAACTATTTTTTGTATGTATTTTTGGATTATTATATTTCTTTGGGCCACTATGTCTCTCCATCTCTCTCTTGTAAATATATTCTATGGCAATTCAAGAGGATGTCATGATCTATAGTGGCAAATGCCGCTGAGAGGTCCAGAAGCACCAACAGGGTCACACTACCCCTGTTGGTGCCCAGACGTAGGTCATCAGCCAGAGCAGCCATGGCAGTCTCAACTCCAAATCCTGTCTTAAAGCCAGTTTGAAATGGATCTAGATAATCGGTTTCATCCAAGACAGCTTGGAGTTGAAGAGCAACCGCTCTCTCGATCACCTTGTTCAGAAATAGCAGTAAAGAGACTGGTCTGCAGTTCTTCATATCTAGGGGGTCAAGGGAGGGTTTTTTCAGGAGCCGCTTCTAACTGCCGCTTCCTTCAAACAAGATGGAACATGACCTTCTAATGATGATCTCCCTTAAGAACACCCTCAAGGCGTCTCCCCCGGATGGCCAGCCACGAAGGGCAAGGGTCGAGAGGGCAAGTTGTTTTCCTCACTCTCCCAAGGAGCTCGTCCACACATTGAAACTGATCCAGTATAACCACATCAGCGGAGTTGCTGGACACCTCATCAGTTGATTCTGTTGTAACTCCGGCATCCAAGTCGACTCTTATCTGAGAGATTTTATCTGCAAAGTAGTTGTTAAATGCATCACAGCAGGCTGTTGTTGGGTTATGTAAAGGGTTCTGCACAGGTGGAACCTGTGTCAGTTCCCTCACCACCTTAAACAGTTCTGCTGGACGAGACTCTGCAGACGCAATACGTGCAGAGGAGAAGGCTCTCTACGCTGCACAGGTTGCCTCTCTATAGGAACGAAGGAAATTCCTATGACGAGTCCTGTCAGATAAGAGTCGGGTTTTTCGCCAGACACGCTCTAGTCGTTGTCCAACCCGCTTCATCTTTCTAAGTTCTTTTGTATACCAGGGTCAGAGGTTTGAAGCGGGCTGGCAAGGACGCTTGGGAGCGATCGTGTCGATAGCCTTGGTAAGATCATTATTCCAGTTATTAACCAAAGCTTCGACAGAATCATTGGCTTTACCAACCAATGAACCCTCCAAGGCTTTCTGGAATCCATTTGGTTCCATTAGCCTTTGAGAGTGGACCATTCTAATGGGTCCTCCACCCCTGACAGGATGGACAGTGGCTCTGAGTTCAGCCTTGATCAGGAAATGATCTGTCCATGTCAATGGCCAGATTTTTGTTACCTCTACCCACGGATATTACTAAAGACCACACTGAGTGTATGACCCGCACAATAAGTAGGCCTGCTGACCAATTGGGATAGGCCCATGTTTGTCATGGATTCCATGAACTCCCAAGCTGGACCTGTAAGATTTAATAGATTGGTCTCGAGTGGGATGTTGAAGTCGCCTAGAACCAAAAGTTTGGGCGACTCCAACAGCAACTCTGAGACCAGCTGTGTCAGCTTGGTTAGGGAGTCTGTTAAACAACGGGGTGGACGGTATACCAACAGAATCCCCAAACTATCCTTGGTCTTCAGACTCAGGGACATACACTCGAAGTGGACCGCTTTCTGGACAGGTATCCTGGTCAAGGTAAGGTTGTTTTTGTGAACCAGAGCCACTCCAACCCCTCGCCCACTTCCCCATACCTGCTCAATGACCGAATACCCGGCTGGCAGTTATTGCACTGTCCTCTCCCAACCAGGTCTTGGTAAAGCAAGCCAGGTTGGCCTCTTCTTCTAAGAGAAGGTTGTAGATGATATGAGTCTTATTTTTGACCGATCTGGCATTACAAAGGAGCAAGGCAAGGTTTTGTGGCATGCTTGGTAGGCTCTCCAATCCATTTTGGGGAACAGAGTGGACTGAAGGTGGGATAGCTTTCAAATATCTATCCTGGCCTCCATTGCAACAAACTTTCACTCTGTTACTGCCATATTTTCCTTTCCCCTGTACAACTTCAATCCTTGCTCCCAGCTCATATCCAGCCATAAATGCTCATCCCTTAATCAAAGAAGCATCCAGATCTCACACAAGGGTTCTTAGACTATCGCCACTGAACTGAAAAAGGAACTGGCTCTTTTGAGAGATAAAAATCATTGATGAAAGCAACTGACAGAGGAGAAGGACTGAAAAATATGACTGAAGAGGTTAAATCAACAGACTTAATTACAATATGTACTAACTGGTGGAACCAATTTAGAATTGAAATAATGGAGCAGAACATTGAGATGGCACACTGAACTCTGAAAAGGAAATCCAAATATAATAATAAACCAAGAGATGTGAACTTTGGCGTAGTACAGACATCCCAAAAAGGGAGGCCTGCCGGCGCCTGTTTTTCCTCCGCAGGGAAGCCTCAGCTGCCAAACCCTGTGAAAAGCAGCCAAAACAATGCCACGCGGTGCTTACGTAACATGTATACAGGGCGCCGCCATTGTTACATCCTCGTCACATGTGAGGGTTGCAGGGCATGTGGGCCTTCCGCCCCCAGGCAACCCTAGCAGGTGACAGGGGACTCACAAAAGGCCCTTCTGTACCGGGCCTTTGATTTACAGCTGAAAGCACTAAAGAGCTCATGTTTAAAGCATTGATAGCAGTGCCTACCCTGGAAAATAAGGGGTCAGGATTTATTGACTGACACTTTAAAATAGAGAGATCAACTGAAACCTATATCTAAACAATTAATTGAGGTTGGACAAAATTTACTTGAGGATTTCTGACAAGGGAAGATGTTTAAAGCTACAAATGTCAAAGATGGTCAGAGCATGTGGCAGCCACTGGGAATTCAGAGGAGAAGCGGAAAAGATGGTGGTAGGAATCAGGAGAAGAGGAGGAGGTAGAAGCAAAAGCTGAAAAGATAGGCAAAACGGAACAAGGGGAAGGAAGGAAGAGAACACTGAGGAATAAAAAAATGGGTATGCCCAGTTAGTTGTAAGAAATCTTAAATGGATAGACATACTTATATGACAGAATTCAAAGATATAACCACGAGAGTAAGACCTTGTAGCAACTTTGAGACTAACTAAAGAAGTTAGCAACATGAACTTTCACAGACTTAAGCCTACTTCCTCAGATGCATTAGGTGGAGTGGTAAGTCAGGGACTGCCTGGCTCACCACTCCACCTAATACTTATATGGAATAAATAAATAAAATCTGAATAAAGAGAGATGTTTAAACTATAATAATATAATTTTAATAAAACTGTTATTAAAAGTGGCATAAACAGTACTAGCATATGGGTTTAAGTAAAAGGAAAGATAGGCCCTTAGTTAAGGGAAGTATTATACATCAGAATATATTATGTTTACCTGTTTAGCGGGGGAAAGAGGGATTTGTATGGAGCAATTGAAGGAAGAAGTTTAGTTCAGAAAATGGCAAATGTTGATAGAGAATTTAAAAGAGAAAGGGAGTATGAGGTTCTGAATAGGACTATTAAATAGATACTCCATACAAATGCTAAAGGAAATTATAAAAAACTAATTGTGAGAAGGAATAGCATGTAACAACTTATATACGGTATAAGAGGATTTTGGAATTTTGTTCCAAACTGATTAGTAAATGATTATATCATGTTATTATTTCAATGTTCCATATGAAATGTAGAAACTGTGGTAATTGTATGACACTTGGAATAGAGGAAATAAAACCTATTTTAAAAGACACCATCTATACATCATCTTATACAGGTTTTCTTTTATACTACATTTTCCCCATACATGCATATGGACATGACACTATGTCCAAGATTTTATACTCACTTTATTATGCACTCTTCTACAAGCTTACCTTATGTCTCCAATTTCAGAAGACATTTATACACTTTTTAAATTAGATGGCCATCATCTTTACACAACTCTTAATAAAACTCATTTTCTGTAACCCCTGTTGATGCACTTCCCTTGTCTTGATTAAATCTGTCCTTACATTTCAAATTTGCAAACCAATCAGGATCTTTGCCTTCCTTAAGAATCAACTGTCTTGATTCAAGCTTTCACTTATCAAAAGATCAACATAGTGAAACCAAATACGAAATATCATCAGAATGCAACCATCTCCATTTTTAACTCATTCTTTCCCTTAAAAGGCTTCTACTGCTTTCTTGCCACTGACAATTATCCAGATGTTTCCTTCATAACAGAAGCATTATTTTGGCCAGATGGCATGCACTTGTCAGACTTGGGCAGGAAACTCAGGGGGTGTTCCCACTTGGCAGATAAAACGGATTATATTGGCGTGATTCTGATTATGTTCCGGAAATAATTCGAATTTTTTCCATCGTTTCCATTACGAAAAGGGGCAAATTACCTCGATTCATTTAGACCCTGTTTTCGTTCCCATTTATTTTAAATCGCTTTATTTTAAAGCGGATTAATTTGATCCCCGTTCCCATTTGTGTCTGCAAGCTGTCAATCAAGCGCGTAAGTTGCAGACGTCACAAGTCTTGGTTTTTTTTTTGGGGGGGGGGGCAGCCAATGAAAATCGGCTGCATCCAAGGCTCTTCTGTTGTGTCTCCCCAGACTAGAAGGAACCTCTGTTCGTCCTAAACCCCTTGCTCTTCTGTGTCTCCCCATATTAACTGCCATAACTCAGTGCTAGGGAATCCTAGGAATGGTAGTTTATTATGGCACCAGCACTCTCTGGCAGAGGAGGATAAATGTCTCACAAACACAACAGTTCCCATAATTCCTTAGTACTGAGCCAGGGCAGGTTAAGTGGTCTCAAACTGTAATCTTTCAAAAGTGGGTTTTGAACTACAGATGAGTTTTTTTTCCATAAATTAAAAAAGTTGTTACTTTATAATTTACTTTAGAAACACACACACACACACACACACACACACAAATATAAAACCTACTGTTTCAGTAGAGAGAGACTCTGCATCCAAAGCCCAGGCTTGGCAAATCGGATCAAGGGGGAAAGGTAGCAGCTTCAGTGGGGAGAGACTCTTTGGGGAAGAGAGAAGAGAAGGCTCGATCCTCCCCCCCTCAGATCCCTGGGTCTCCAGGCTCTCCTTTGTCTTCCCATAGTTCCTCTGAGAAAGAGAGAAGGAGCCTCCATTCCCCCAAATCCCTTTGCCTGCGCCACTGCTCCCTGGGCTGTCTGGGGGGCGATCAAGCAGGCATGTACTGCAAAGCCCATCTGCTGCTCAGGGGTTCAGGCAGAGGCAAAAAAAGAAAAAAGAATAGTTAAAAATGGTGTTCAATGGGTCTCCTCACACATCGGTCTATGAATGTGGAGCAGAGAGGAGGTTGCAATCTACTGGGGTAAAGGCTATGCGAATGGAAGAAAACGGCGCTGGCGCTGCAGAAAGAGAACAAAGAGGGTGACACCCCCAGGCCAGCCCCCTGAGCACTGCTCCTCCCATCTCCAGGTTCCTGAATTAGACACCCTTGTCGTGCCCATTTGGATACCCCGGGAGCAAAAATAATCCACGTTAAAACCTACTGTTTTTTAAAACTGGTTTACAGGCATATAATCCGGATTATATAATAAAACCCAAATCAGATTTGAAAGTGAATGGAAACAATTCCGGGGCAATGCAGATCGGATTCAGGGATAATCAGAATGATGCCCCCTTAATTCGCATCCTAATTGGCATTTTAGGCCAGTGGGAACGCCACCTAAGTTGTACAGGATACTTAGTTGTTCTGGTTGCAGCTGTAGGAGTTTTGGTGGGAGTTGGACAGGACCCTGTAGGATTCCCTCTCTTCTTGGGACAATTTAAGCTGGCCATCTCCCTATTTAATAAGGGTTCCCTTAAGGGAGCTGAGGAGTCTAGGCATTCAGGGGATGTTCAGCCTCACCCCAAGATGGCATATGTCGTGCCAAGACTGCAGACACACATCCTGCTCCAATTTACTGTCACCTTGCAGGTTTCCCAAAAGATGTTCTCAGAAGAGTATCTGAACACACAGAAGATATGGAAGGTGGAGCATCAGATGGCAAAGACATTAGCTGGTCCATCTGAACACCATGTGAACATTAGAAATAACTATCATGATGAAGTACTATCATTGTAGTTACACCTGGTACATTGACACTGTAACCAATTAAGTTGTGGCTGTTTCAAAGCATAATGCACAAGAGATTAAATATTTCATCTAATATATTTTAACCTTACATTCCTTCCCTTCACAACAGTCCAAGAAGCATTTTTCTTTTCAGTTCAGCTCTAAGTAGAGGGTATGGAGAAGTAAGCATTAGGTTTATATCCACTCACTTATATAACCATATCATTCTAAAAACTAAATACCAGTACAGCCCAAGACACACTTCAAGACAAATAGGGTTGCCACTGCCATTCCTGGTTTACTTTATTATATGACTGTCCATACTTACGTCCAGTAAACTAAACTAAAGTAATTCTCAGAGCACAGCTCAAAGCATCTTCCCAACCGACCAAAAAAGCTCAACAATGTTCTATGTAAAGGTGCTCCCAGGACTAGTGCTTTCCAGATCTTTTGAACTAACAGCTGATGGTCAGGGATGATGCAACTTAAAGTCCAAATCATATAGAGGGCCTGTTGTTCTGCACTAGCTTTGCCAGAGCTGGTCAGACAAGTGCAAGGATTGACCAACTACCCTCCTTCCAAGACATAAGAATTGTGTCCTAAGCTGTGCACCCGATATTAGTTGAAGATTTGCACTGTTCAGCTGCCTGAAAAACAAACAAACCAGTAACAGACTTTAGGGGCTTTCTTCTAGACTCCAGGTTTTGGATGAAAAGAACTTACAACACTTTGATGGGGCAGTGAAAAGCATGCAAGAACACGAGTTCCCTTTAACAATAAAAAAATAATGAAAAATGCTATTTTGGGTCAACTCTAGCTGTGACTTCTTAAAATAAGACTATAAGGAGGGTGAGTGGACATACTTCTTTTCTAGGACATGTACTACACTTCAACCATTTGTCCAGGAGAAAATTCAAAATGTCATCCATTCTGAGTATGTCTAAGAAGCATGAATTTATATTTATATTAGTGTTTTTAGCTGTTATTTTGTAATGTCCTAGATTTTTCTGGAATGTCCTATACTTTGCAGTGCCTTGTCCTCCTTTGCAGTTATGACATCTGGTCACCCTGGCTATAAAACAAGTATTCACAAGGAATAAGGGGTGCAAATAAAGGGTTCATCCTTCAATATGTTAAAAGAACTGTAGTGCTACAGGTATATGTACAAGATAGTTTTGGCATCCTAAGTGAAGGCAAACAATGGAATGAATCCTTAGTGAATAGGCTGGTGCTTATTTCAGTACTAGGAAACTAATCATTTTTGCACACAGCTATGTAAATCTCAACTGTTCTTACAGGACATCAGCTCTCATAGGCCCAAAGCAAATGGCTAAGAAAAAGTGGCTTCTGGCCGCTTCAGGGGTGGGGCATGCAGATGCCCCAAAAACATCCGGAAGCCACGTGGAGAGCATACAAAGAGAGCTACAACCTGGAAGAGCTGGCACAAAAAGGAACAGTAAATGCGGTGGCCCAGATTGGGACCGGCTATGTGCGGTCACCATGGTCTCATGCTGATTAGGGGCCAACTGGGGCCAGAGTGGCTAGAGGCCACTCCAAGCTTCATCTGCATGATCCCATGGTTTTCAGCAAGGCAGCTCACATCCTGTTCAGTAGTTACAAGCTGGACTTATTATTTTGGATGTTTACAGTCACCAATGACTGAATTTAATCCCCCCCCCCCCAAAAAAAAAAAAAAAAAAAAACCCTAACAATTCAGTGTGGCAGTGCTTCATGAAACCCTTCCGTTGAGGCACTGCCAATCTGAAACAGTAGGCTTTGGGGAGCTGGTATTATCAGATGCAACAGTGCTCTGTCATGGTAGTTACTTCTGACAGTGCAGGCTCACTGCCAACATGTATAAGCATTGCGGCGTATCCTACTTCATAGAAGTTCCTATCATGCAATTTCACAAAATACAAATCTTTTCATGCTAATGTTACCCTAGGATCCAAACCCCACTCACCCCTCATTGATTTATGAAAAATTAATATCAAAAAGGGCTGTTACATGCAGATAGCCTTAAGGGGTCACCCTAGCGCAGAACAACAGCCATACTATATTAGGAAATCCGGATGGCTCAGCTTGGGGGAAGCCAAGGCATTTAGCCATGATGGGATCATCCAAGACTGGAATCTGAATCATTCTTTTCACCAAGGAGTGTGATGGTGGATGCCGGACCAGGAAATTACTTGCATACAACATAACAACAACATCTGGTCATTCTCACATATCGCATTTCATTCATCATCCAGGAAGTGGGGATATGGGGCAAAAAGGATCAGTGAACCCTACTTCCTGGAACATGAATCGAAGCACCTAGATTGGGCTAGATTGAAGCACTTACAATGGGCTCTATAGGCTAACGGTTACTCCAGCTCAGACATCAGAAGGGCTGCCAGACCCAGAAAAACCCAGAAAAGTGAAGACAAATAGCCACCCAAAGGGAAGGTATTTTTATCATACAGCAAAGGAGTTACAGACAGGATAGGTAAAGTGGTGAGGAAACAACCTACAAATGGTCTACAAACCAACCAAGAAAATCCAGCAAATGCTGCGCTCAGCATAGGACAGGAGAGACCCTCTCATGGCCGCAGGAGTTTACTGCATACTGTGAAGCTGTGGACAAGTCTACATATGGACCACCAAACGCAGTGTTCAAACACGGATCAAGGAACATGAGAGATATTGCAGATTGGGTCAGCCAGAAAAATCAGCAGTAGCAGAACACATTATAAACCATCCTGGGCATACATTGCTGTTTGAAAACTCTGAAATTCTGGATCATGCCAACAACTGTCAGGTCAGAATGCACAGGGAAGCCATTGAAATCTATAAACACCTGGACAACTTCAACAGGAAAGAAGAAACCCCTAAACTAAACAAAGTTTGGCTACCAGTCCTGAAAAACACCAAAATCAAGGCCCAACAAATGCAAATAAAAATCACCCAAAGTGAGGGTTTTTCCCCCAGCAGACAATGGATCATTAATTAAATAGACACCCTGAGGCCTTGCCATTCAGCAAGAGAACAATACACAGATTAACATGCAAATCACTTCTCCTCAAACAACAGTATATATACCCCGCTCACTTCCATGCCAGCATTTTCTGAATATGCCGGCCACAGCTGCTGGCAAAATGTCAGGAAAAACTCTTCTACAACAGGGCCTCATAGTCGAAAAAACCCACAAAAAATGAAAATTAATTCTGAACCTGCTTCTGGACCTCTTTAATATCCAGAACTGGTATACAAGGCTTAAAATCCCTGGCTTTACGTTACCTAAGCACTCTCACTCCTATTGATCTAAATCAATTTCCCCACTGAATGCAATGTTTGGGTTCCCTCTCAAGATGCCCTTCAGCCTAGGTAACACTTTGCAATTTGTTCATTTATCCTAAGAGGTATTTTCTGTTTGATTCTAGTTTTTAGAATAAATATACAATATGCCATATTATGCACATTATTATTAAACTATATCATATAATAATGTGGCTTAGTGGTGAAGATGCCAATTCTGATGACTGGAAGATCAGAAGGTTGGCAATTTGGGGCCTAAGTGCTGCATGATGGAGAGAGTTCCTGTCACTAGTTCCAGCCTAGCAGTTCAAAAGCATGCAAATGCAAGTAGATAAATAGGTGCCACTTCGGTGGGCAGGTAATGGCATTCGGTGCAGTTATGCTGGCCACATGACCACTGGAGTAGCCCTCAGGTAACACTGGCTGTTTCGCTTAGTAACAGAGATGACGACCGCCCCCTACATTCCATTACGACTAGAGATTCATGTCAAGGGACTACCTTTATCTTTACCTTTATATCATATAATTATACTATATTATTTAATGTACTTTATATAATATAGTATAAAATGTTAATATGTTCTATTACACACTATTTTATTTAATGAATTTGTAATTGGTTGACCAGCCAAACCTAAAGGGTGCTCAGCAATGGGTCTCTTCATCCTGGAAAGAAGTGACCAGTGGGATGCCACAGGGTTCTGTTCTGGGCCTACTGCTATTCAACATCTTTATCAATGACTTGGATGAAGGAATAGAAGGCATGCTTATCAAATTTGCAGATGACACCAAATTAGGAGGAGTAGCTAATACCCCAGAGGACAGGCTGAAAATTCAAGAAGACCTGAATATATTAGAAAGCTGGGCCAAAGCTAACAAACAAAATTTCAACACGGAGAAATCTAAGGTACTGTACTACATTTAGGGCAGAAAAATGAAACGCGTAGATATAGAATGGTGGACACCTGGCTTAACAAGATTATGTGTGAAAGAGATCTAGGAGTCCTAGTAGACCACAGCTTTGTACATGAGTCAACAGTGTGATGTGGCAGGTAAAAAGGCCAATGCAATTTTAAGCTGCATCAATAGAAGGTTGATGTCTAGATCAGGGGATGTAATGTCTATTCTGCTTTGATCAGGCCTCACCTAGAATACTGTGTCCAGTTCTGGGCACCACAATTCAAAAAGGATGTTGACAAATTAGAGTGTGTCCAGAGGAGGGCCACCAAAATGGTGAAGGGTCTGGAAAGCATGCCTTATGAGGAACGACTTAGGGAGCTGGGTATGTTTAGCCTGGAAAAGAGATGGTTAAGGGGTGATATGATAGCCCTATTCAAGTATTCGAATGGGTGTCAGATTGAGGATGGAGTAAGCTTGTTTTCTGTTGCTAGACTAGAACACGGAGCAATGGATGCAAGCTACAGGAAAAGAGATTTCACCTCAACATTAGGAGGAACCTTTTGACTGTAAGAGCCGTTTGACAGTGGAATAAACTGCACTCCCTGGGAGTGTGGTGGAGTCTCCTTGCTTGGAAGTCTTTAAACAGAGGATGGACGGCCATCTGTCAGGGATGCTTTAATTGTCAGGGAGTTGGACTTGATGGCCCTTGTGATCTCTTTCAACTCTAGGATTCTATGTTTTCTTTTGAAATAATAATAATAATAATAATAATAATAATAATAATATTTATACTCCACCTTTAGCCAAGGGAATCAAGGCGGATTACAACATAAATGATATTTAATGACATTCATAATAAAAATGTCATGTTCCAGTGTACCAAGTTAGAACTGCAGCCTAAAATTCAGCATGAGCCTTGGAATAAAACAGTGACATGCAGACTGAGACAGAATTCATCTGCCATCTAGTTGAACCATAATACTGAGAACATAGTTCAAATTCCTAAATAAATTTCAAATCTTTTTTTAAAATAACAAATACATAAATGGGCAGGATGGGGCACAAATGACTGCACTGGGGCAGGATAGGCACTATTTCATGCAATCCCAAATGTTATTTTAGTAAGGGAGGAATCTAGCCAGTTGAATAGTTACACTATAAATACGTCTAGAGACATTAACAGTAGTAGGGGACAATTGCTCACTTGTTATTTATGTAATATAAATGTTAGTATGAGCTGTATACATATGTTAGTATGAGCTGTATACATAAACTGATGGTTTTTGGTCAAACCACTGCTTGCAAACAAAGCTTCTCAAGTGCCTACCAAAATATTGTGCAAGTTTACTATATTAAGCTATCTGTAAATAAGATTTAGTAATGAATAACTTTAAATTAATCATTTTTTCATGATATCAGAACTGATTTCTCAGCCTATACCATGAACTGTGCAACTGTCTATGAATACTTGAAATTATAATACAAATAGCTAACTGTTGATTCTATCTAAATAGAAAACAACTTGACAAATCTTTAAAATTCAGTTTTGGAACTGAGGTTATTGCTACATTTTTTACCTACCACAACAACTGGGACAATCTGGATGTAGCAGAGGATTAATTCCATAGCCTGGAACACAGCGATTAACCCACACCATTTGCAGAGTGCCTTCAATATAGTAGATTTCTGGTAGTGGTGCTGTCCTTTTCCCAAGAACTTCAACTTGTTGGCTAAAAAATTTTTCTATTAGGTCTTTTGCCTGAAGGAGACAGAAATTATTTTCTTGTAGAAAAATACAAAGCAATCTTTCTTCTTATCTACTAGAGAAAAACTTTAGTACAGTATCATTAACTTTGTTTTGCTAAACTTCATTGTTTAATGTAATGATGTTTGTGTTGTGTAAAATAAAAGTATACTAATTTGTTGAGTGGGAGAAATATGTTTGCCTGAGATCTTCCTTTGCATTACCAAAGGGCAGAGTTAAATAGTCTAATAACTGCAACTACATTGTAAAAAACCTTTTTCTGAGTCTTTTCCTTCTTATTTTAAGATATTAATTTTATGCATGGAAAATAGAATACAGTTGATGCTACACAACTAAACAAATTACTATTTCTATTTCAATTTTAGACACGAGTATGAACTAGAATATTTGGGGTGGAAAAAAGCTGCCCCTTCACCTCTGGGACATGTTGCATCTAAACACCATGTCCCCAAGTCGCCCAGAAGCCACCTGGTGACTTCTGGGTAACTTGGGGACATGGTGCGTGTAAATGCCATGCCCCCAAACCATCTCGAAGCCAGCTGAAGCTGCCAGTCTCCCTTGGCCCTAACTTATGAGTATGTAGGAATTCACTATTTAACAGGATCTGTGAATTATTAAATATTGTTTTTCATCTTTATGTACTTCCACAATATTATTAAATTAAGGCTGGAAATATGACCCTCTGGATATTTCTGGACTGCATCTCCCATCAGCCCATGCAAAATAAGCAGTGGTCAGGGGAGATGCAAGTTGCAGTTTAACAACACCTGGAGGGCTGTCCATACTCCATCCCTATCTTAAGGGATTTATTTCAGAAATAGCATAACCTGCTGTTTTCAAAGCAACATTTTTTAGTGGTTCCCATCCTATTCTGAAATTCCTGTTCTGAAAGGTGACAATGCTTTTCTCCCGATCAAGTGACTGAGCAAGGAGGTTTTGCTTGCCTCTCAGGTGAAGAGACCACCAGTTTTAAATAAAAACATGGTGGGCTGAGCTGTGCTGGGAGAGTGGTAGGATGGGGCTTAGCTTATTTAAGGCCTGCCCACCACCCCTCACTCTCCCCCTTTCCAAGTGCTGGCCCACACTCCCACCTCTACAGCAGTGTGAGATTTCTTCTGGTTGCTTTGGGGCCAGATGGGAATCTCCTCCCCTTTTCAAGGGCTTTTGCCTAGCCCACACTATTGTTTGGGGATTGAGACAATTGGCTAGGGTGTGGTCATAAATAGGTTACATGGCATAGGTGAGGGAGATAGAAGTTCAGGCGAACACCTCAGCACCCTCTTAAAGGGGGAAGGTGAAGTCTCTGGAACTAAATTTTAGGTCTTGTGACTAAACAAGAGGGGACAGAGACTTGCCTTGGGGCTGGCCTAAGATTTAAACCCTTGTGAGTTAAATGATGGATTCTTGGGTTGGCCTTCTGGATGTGGGCTGGCTGCGCACTTGGATCTGGATTGCCCCAGGGGAGGCTGGGGAATGTGGTCTGGAAGTAGAACATCTTCCCCAGCTATTCCCGCACTTGGTTACTCCCCCTAGTTTTCTGCAGATATCGAAGAAATATGTTAAATAGGTTGAGTTAAATAAAGTTGCCCATTTTGTAACCTAGTTCTCTGTGTCTGGTTTTGTTCCTGAGTTGGTCAGCAATGGAAGCTATGCACATGCAACACACAGCATGAAAGAACCTTGACAGCCCACACAAACAGGATACTAGAATGTATTATATAATAATTGCTTTTGTTTATAATTACTAACCTATGAACACTTGTTAAATATCACTGTATTACTATAATTAAAGGTGTCTGAGGAGTACTTCTTATATCTGTCAACAATAAGAAGTATCAGGCTAGAACTGACAAAGAATTTCAACATATAATGAGTCTAAAACAGAAGGAAATTCTCAATAGTGAACAGAAATATAAACTACAGGTTGGAAACATCATAACATGATAGCACTAAAATGACATTTAGCAGTTGTGCATCTCAGAAAGATTTTGGTCCAGACAGCTAATAAAATGTAATGGTCTATGTGCGCACACACGCGCACGCACTCGCACACACACACACACACACACACACAGGTGAACAAAAAGATTTGGTAAAAACAACCCAATCTCTGCATAATGAAGAATGTGATTGCCAAAACAAGAGCAGGAGCAGCCTGTGGCACAGACAGTTAACAACTATTATGAAAGATTACAGTATAATAAACAAGAACAATAAATCAGTCATAGGGCCAAAATAAAATGTAGAAAATATATCTGAAGAATTAAAGGATCCGTTAAAAACAGATGTATACTACTAAGCAGTTGTAATTAATTTTAAAACAAAACAAAACAAAAAAATAAAACCAAGGATATCATTAGGGAAGAATGCAAAAAGGCTACATTTGACAGCCAAAAGGAAAGAAAACCTGATGGGCATACTGAAGAAACTTTTCAAATAGGCCCAAAACAGATGGGCGAAATTATGCAGTTTCTGGCTGTATTTGGGGCGTAGTGTTCAGATGACACATGGCCTGAGTGTGGATGGATATTGTGCTGATGAAGAGCCATCACCAAAAAAACTGGGCAAAAAAGAAGCAGGAAGAAACCACTCCTTCCTGTTGCCCAGTTCAGAACTGCAGTGGCAGCCTGAACTGGGGCCAGGTGTGTATGCGTGTTGTGGTCCTGGCATGAATGGTGCCACCGCAGCCGCCCCACAGTCCTTTTGGCCCATAGTTAACAATGAATGAAAATAGAAGAAGAAAGAAACAGGGTCAGATATCTGACTACAACTGATTAGTGAACTATATGTAGAAACAAAGGAAACTATCATAATAATCAATGCAAAGAAATGGAGGAGCACAAAAAGGGTGAATGAGATACTCCTTCCAAGAAACTTAAGAAAGCAAATGGAAATTTAATTGAAGAGTAGAGACAGGCAAACACATCACATAACCACTACAAAATTGAGAAAAGGTGAAGCAATATATGGAAGAACTACACAGAAGAGATGAAAGAGTGGATGGTTTTAAACAGAAGCTGGATGGCCATCTGTCAGGACTGTTTTGATTGTGTATTCCTGTATGGCAGGGAGTTGGACTGGATGGCCCTTGTGCTCCCTTCCAACTCTATGATTCTGTGATTCTATATATGCCTAATTCATTCCAAGAAGAATAGAGAAGATCATTAAATAGAGAGTCTGTAAGCATGAAGGAAATGCCATAATCACAAAAAATACACACAGGTTTCTCAAAAAACAAGTCATGCCAGACTAATCTGATCACTTTTTTGATATAATTACCAACTTGATAAATGAAGGGAATGCTGTGGATGTAGTATATCTTGATTTCTGTAAGGTGTTCAACAAAGTCCCCCATGATATTCTTGCAAACAAGCTAGTAAAATGTGGGCTAGACAATGCTACTGTTAGGTGGATTTGTAAACTGGTTGACCAGTAGAACCCAATGGGTCCTCTTCATCCTGGACAGAAGTGACGAGCATAATGCCACAGGGTTCTATCCTGGGCCCAGAGCTAGTCAGCATCTTCATTTATGACTTGGATGAAGGAATAGAGGGCATGCTTATGAAATTTGTAGATGACACCAAATTAAGAGGAGTAGCTAATACTCCAGTGGAGAGGATCAACATTCAAACTGGCATTAATAAACTAGAAAGCTGAGCCAAAACTAACAAAATGAATTTCAACAGGGAGAAATGTAAAGTACTTCACACACACAGCAAAAACAAAATGCAGAGATATAGGATGGGGGGCATCTGGCTTGACAACAGTACATGTGAAAGTGATCTAGTAGTAGACTACAAATTGAACGTGAGTCAAAAGTGTGATGTGGCAGCTAGAAAAGCCAATGCAATTCTAGGCTGCATCAACTGAAGTATTGTGTCTAGATTGAGGGAAGTAATAGTACCACTCTATGCTACATTGATCATACCTCACCTGGAATATTGTGTCCATTTCTGGGCACCACAATTCAAAAAAGGGTGTTGACAAGCAGGAATGTGTCCAGAGGAGGGTGGAAACCATGACCTAGGAGTGACTTAGAGAACTGGGTATGTTTAGCTTTGTGAAGAGAAGGTTAAGAGATGATATGATAGCCCTGTTTAAATATTTGAAGGGATATCATATTGAGGATGGAGTAAGCTTGTTTTCTGCAGCTCCGGAACAATGGATTCAAACTACAGGAAAAGAGATTCCAGCTCAACATTAGGAATAATTTCCTGATTGTGGGAGCTGTTTGACAATGCAACATGATCCATCAGAGTATGGTGGTTTCTCCTTCTTCGTAGTTTTTAAACAGAAGCTGGATGTCTACCTGTTGAGAGTTCTTTGAATATGTATTCCTGCATGGCAGGGGTTGGACTGGATAGTTGTTGTGGTCTTTTCCAACACTATGACTCTATGACTCTAGAATATCAACTCATTTGAAATGCAGAAGCATCCTAATGATACTGTGGACTGCTAAAAAGACAAATACAAATAAATGTGTACTAGAGTAGAAGCTTGTACTCTCACTAGAAACCAAAAGGACTAAACTGAGACATTCATACTTTGGACATATCATGAGAAGAAATGACTCACTACAAAATACTATAATGCTCGTTAAAGTAGAAGGTGGAAGGAAAAGAGGAAGACCATGTCCCAGATGGATAGAGTCAATCAAGGAAGCCACATCCCTGAGTCTGCAAGACCTGAGCAGGACTGTTGGTGATAGCTGTCATCCTTCGGCCTGTGAGGGAGTGAACAGGCAGGCCCAGCTCCACCAAGGCTAGCCTGAAGAAGAAGAAGTAGAGCCCTCCCTCCAGTCCATCTGCCTTGGTCCAGGCCTCAGAGGGAGAGAATAACCACTGAACCTCATCCCCTTTCCCACCACCTTTCCCTTCTCCTTTTGTGTCGTGTCTTTTAGACTGTAAGCCTGAGGGCAGGGAACCGGCTAATTAAAAATAATAATTGTAAGCAGCTCTGATAGCCTTTAGGGCTGAAGGGCGGGGTATAAATACCATTAAATAAATAAATAAATAAATAAATAAATAGGGGGACTTGGAGGTCTTTCATTCATCGGGTCATTAGTCAAAATCAACTTGACAGCAACCAAGTTGGATTCAGAAAAGTAAGAGGCACTATATACTGGATAATAGAACATTCCAAAGAATTTCAGAAGAAAATCCATCTGTGTTTCAAAGAATGCAGCATAGTCTTTGACTGTATAGTTCATAAAAATTATGGATCAATCTAAAAAAAGATTTGGGAAACAGTACAACTGATTGTTCTTATGTGTATATGTGTATAATGCTCTGGAAAGAAGCCACTGGCAGAATGTAACCTGAAGAATTTGAATGGTTTCCAACTGGCAAAAGTGTTAAACAAGGTTATCTATTTATAATTTATATGTAGAACATGGCAGATTGAAAGCTGGAATGCATCAAAAAGAAAAAGCAAAGAGGGGAAAAAACACACATTTGAAACGTGCTGGTGGAGTATTATGGAAACCAAGAACCACCAAAAAGAAAAATGAGTCCAAGAGCAAATCAGTCCTGTTTTTTTCCCCTAGAAGCCAAGCTGACTAAACTAAATGTATAATATTTAGGGAATATTATAATAAATAATGTCTCACTGAAAAAGATAAGAAAGCTGGGGGGAAATGAAAAGAGAAGGAAAAGAGAAAGACTGAATTACAGTTTATTTGACTTAATAAAGGTAGCCACAGCCCCTAGTTTCCAAGATGTGAGCAGGACTGCTGATAGCAGGATCATTTGACACTTTGTCTCTCATCGAGCTGCCTTAACCTGAGCTTACAGTACAAACCAACAACACAGCTGTACTGTCTGTAGTCCTTTAAAACCCTATAGGGCCTGATGT
This sequence comes from Sceloporus occidentalis, assembly GCA_023333645.1. Classification (NCBI taxonomy): domain Eukaryota; kingdom Metazoa; phylum Chordata; class Lepidosauria; order Squamata; family Phrynosomatidae; genus Sceloporus; species Sceloporus occidentalis. The sequence goes on from JALMGF010000177.1 coordinate 911,518, forward strand.
GAGGTTACCTGAAGGAATGTCTCCTCCCCAGGGACGTAGCCAAGGGAGGGGGTTCTTGGGTTCCGCCCCCCCCTTCCATTAGAAAAACGAATGGTGTGCGCTGCTGCGCCGCCGCACCCAAGCCCCATTATAATGGTGGCACTTAGTCTGGACGCCCCCCTTCCTAAAATCCTAGCTACGTCCCTGTCTTCCCATATATACATACTTAATTAAAATCCAAGGCCCTTCCTGCAGATGACCCACCAAATAAGGCAAAGCTATAGAAGACATGGATTTTTCATTAGTAGCATGCTAGCTGTACCAATGAACTTCTGAAAGAGGATTATCTATCATGGTGGTTTTAGTTCCATGAAAATGTATTATTCTCCCAGGGATTTTAATTTAGTTCTTTAGATATTGGTGGGTTTAATTTTGTTTTATGATTGCAGTGATTTTACTTTTTCCTGCTGGTCTAATAATGAATGAATTTATAAATAAGTTAAACAGCTCTGGATTCAATATAGATCTTTGGAGGATGTCACACCTTTGTAAGTACTGACTATCACTACTTTCTGTTATTCAGCTGTTACAAACCTGTTAAGCTGAACTGCTATCCTTTATTTAACTGCTAAGATGCACCAGGCACCTTCCCCATTTCAATTATGAAAATCTCCTATTTGACTTCACATGTACCTTGCAATGAGAATGCCAGCATGGTTTAGTGGTTTGAGTATTGTACTACAACTCTGGAGATCAGGGTTTGGTTCCTCAGTCATCCATGAAAACCTACTGGCTGATCTTGGGCAAATCACACACTGTCAGTCCCAGAAAACCCCATGATAGGTTTGTCTTAGGATAGCCATAAGTTGGAAACAACTTGAAAGTACACAACAACAACAACAACAGCAATAACAACAATCCCTTGCAGTCCCTACTTTAGGATAAATAATTTTAAAGACATTCTTTTCACAACTAGAAACAGAAAGACATTTTCTTTGTTTTATTTCCTCTCAAATGAATCCATACTACCTTTCGTAATCTTCTTGTTACATCACATATATTTTGTTGACACGTACTTTTGCTTTTTTCTGCATCTGTAGAAGAAACTGTAAAAAAAAATCACTTCATAAGGGAAACACATTCATTGTACACCAAAAGCATTCTTGTATTCCAGAGATCAGGAACCTTTTAAAAAACACTTTTAATATAGTTAGGGTGGTTTCAAATATTGTCATACCCACATGACTGAAAAGAAAGTAGTTTCACTAACGTTGTTCGCTGTTTACAGAAAGAATGCAAAGAGCAGCACATTCAAGAAGCTAAAGTGAATGGTAGAAAATAGAAAAGCATTTCCAGTCAAAGTAAACCAGGCCTTGTAAAAACAGGTTGCTTACTTGTAACTGGTTCTTCACGGAGTTGTCTGTGAACTCACATGTATGAGTTTTTCTGCACCTATACAGAAACCACTGGAAACATACAGAACTGGAGACAGTGGAGTTTATCATACGGGAGGAATGTCTCTTAATTTCGAATGAAAAGAAAGTGGGGCAAGAATGCATTCACGTGAAATCGCTAGTTCAGCGAATTTATGTGAATTTGAATTGCGTTCGAACTGACGTCCCATTGCCCGAAAATAGCTTGCCATTGCCCAAAATTGCGTATGGTAGTCTATCACATAATAACATTAAACACCATGATTGCGTTCGGATTGCCATTGAATTATACTTCCAATTTCCCTTGTCTGATAACGTCCAGTGTCTTTTTGGCAGGAACTCCGCACCCTTCCATCGTGATTCTATATAGTCTTGTTCCCACCCAATTCCAGTTTCGAGTTCAACACATCTTATAAAATCAAGGCTGAGGGAATGAGCCCTAGTGGTAAGGAGGTTGGTTTGAGTAAATTTGCAGATGACTACTGGAGGAACCAGACTTACAGGTAAGTAACCTGTTCTTCTTCTTCATGGTATCTGTGACTCATACATGTACTAGCATGTGGAACACCTAGCAATACTTCCTTTAAGGAGGTGGGAAGGAGATCATCAGCAGACCACTGATCTTCCAAAGATAGCATCCTATCTGGTTCCCCTGGAGACAAGCCATAAGCATTGGCCCAAAACAGACTGGTCAAGTGGTGTGAGGCCATGCTGGCATCATTCACACCAGGACCATGGCAACCACATGTGCCCAGTCCCAATCTTGGCCACTACCGTGGTCCTAAACCGGGCAGTCAGAAAGAGCAGATTCTGAACTTCCTGCCGGCGAATGGAGGTGTGAAGAGTGTTTTGGCTGAGCTCCACCAAAAAACTTTTCCACAGTAAAACCACAGGCTTTATTGTTACATTCTTTTCAAGCTCTAATGGCAACACCCTCTAGAAATAGGGGGGTCTAGAGGGACCTCACAGAGGCTTATTACCTACTTTTCAACAGCTCTTTCTCCAATGGACACCGGAGGGTGGAAAATTGGAGGCGAACTGAAGAGAAGCAGAGGGAGCCGAGACGAATGCCCCCGAGGCTGAAGCACCACTGCTGGTACTTTTTAAAAAAAGATAGAAGAAGGCAAGTTTTGAAATATATAAGCCTGAATGCTGCAAGATTGGATGGATGGAATAGAGAACAGGAGGACGGGGTAGCGATTTCTTTTGAAGAGGACTGAGAAGGGGAAGGAGAAAGTACAGCAAGAGATAAAATATAAAAACTTAAACAGCGCTTCCCAATTGGACAAAGACGTTTGAGAAGGGGAAGGAGAAAGGAGTAAAAACAGAAAGAGAGAGAGAAAGAGAGAGAGAGAGAAGCGACAGAATAGAGGACAGGAGGAAAGGGCAGTGATTTATTTCAAAGAAGTCTGAGAAGGGAAAAGAGAAAGGAGTAAAAACAGACAGAGAGAGACAAAGACCCGACGGAATAGAGGACAGGAGGATGGGCAGCAATTTCTTTCGATGAGGACTAAGAAGGGGAAGGAAAAGGCACCGCAAGATAAAAAATATAAAAATATAAAAACTTAAACAGCATTTCCCAGATGGACGAATGCCAGTAGAAGGGATAGAATATACCAAGTAAAGTTGGGAAAACGAAGAAAATCTTATATAACAAGGAGAAAGTGTGATCTATACAGTAAGACAGAGACTGACTCCAAGTAATCCTTTCAATAAAAAGAAGAAATCTACTCGAATCTCTTTAAAGAAAAAAAAGGAAAAGTGATGAAAGTTAAAATAAAATCAAGGAAAATGAAGAAACAGAATTAGAGCGGAGAGAACCTGAGTCCAAAAGCTACTTGTGTTCTGTAGAAGGAGAGCAAAGATCTAGAGAACTGGGAATTTAATTCCTGTTTAAATTTTTCCCCTTCTTCTTTCTCTTTGCAAATTATATTGAAAAATAGTTAAAATAACATCTAACTATATATATATATATATATATATATATATATACACACAAATACAAAAATAAAAAAATAAAAAAATAAAAACAACAACAAAGGGGAAAAATTGAATCAATTGTACAGTAGCTTAGTTGAGGGGAAGAAGACTTAAATCAAACATTTCGATTATAAGTAACTCGGCTATTGTCTGCTATCCTATTTGATTAAATAATCAGCAGGAATTAATATTATATTACATGAGTAGTAGAGCAACTTCAACGAGAGCAGTGACACAATCTAATAGAAGAAATTAATTGGATCAACCCTCAATTATGGACAAAGTTAAAAGATTAACAGCAGAGATGGAGAAGAAAATGGAAAATAATTAGAAGCAGCAGATGAAAGCAGATGGTGGGATCATTAGGTGGAAGTGACCATGTTCTCCTGGAGTTTGTTATACAGTGGAAAGGAGAAGCCAGGCATAGTCAGACACGCATCCTAGACTTTAGGAGAGCGAATTTCAGTAAACTTAGAGAAGTATTGAGGGCGATTCCATGGTCAGAAATACTAAAAGATAAAGGAGTTCAGGATGGATGGGAGTTTCTCAAAAGAGAGATAATGAAGGCACAATTTCAAACAGTTCCAGTGAGAAAGAAAAACGGGAGGTGTCTCAAGAAACCAGGATGGATGACTAAGGAACTTTCAACTGAGCTAAGTTTGAAACAGAACATGTATAAGAAATGGAAAAAAGGGGGAAATCACAAAAAAGGAATTCAAAGAAATAGCAGGCATGTGTAGGGGTAAAGTCAGAAAAGCTAAAGCGCAGAACGAACTCAGGCTTGCTAGAGAGGTTAAGAACAATAAAAAGGGCTTTTTTGGATATGTCCGCAGCAAGAGGAAGAAGAAGGAAACGGTAGGGCCACTGCGTGGAGAAGATGGCAAAATGCTAACAGGAGATAGAGAAAAGGCAGAATTACTCAACACCTTCTTTGCCTCAGTCTTCTCAGAAAAGGCAAAGGGTGCTCAACCTGAGGATAAAGGAGCAGAGGACAGAATAGGGGAATTTCAGCACAGAATAAGTAAAGAGATAGTAGAGGAACACCTTGTTAATCTAAATGAATTTAAGTCTCCGGGACCAGATGAACTCCATCCAAGGGTATTAAAAGAACTGGCAAAAGTAATATCGGAGCCATTGGCAATCATATTTGAAAACTCCTGGAGAACAGGAGAGATCCCAGCAGACTGGCGAAGGGCAAACGTTGTCCCCATCTTCAAAAAGGGGAAAAAAGAGGATCCCAACAATTATCGTCCAGTTAGTCTGACATCAGTTCTAGGAAAGATTCTGGAGCAGATCATTAAACAGAGAGTCTGTGAACATCTAGAAGGCAATGCCATAATCACAAAAAGTCAACATGGGTTTCAGAGAAACAAGTCATGCCAGACAAACCTAATCTCTTTCTTTGATAAAATTACCAGCTTGGTAGACGAAGGGAATGCTGTGGATATAGTATATCTAGATTTCAGTAAGGCCTTTGACAAGGTTTCCCATGACATTCTTGCAAACAAGCTTGTAAAATGTGGGCTAGACAAAGGAACTGTTAAATGGATCTGTAACTGGTTGACCGGCCGAACCCAAAGGGTGCTCAACAATGGCTCCTTTTCATCCTGGAGAGAAGTGACCAGTGGGGTCCCACAGGGCTCTGTCCTGGGCCCAGTGCTATTCAACATCTTTATCAATGACCTGGATGACAGAATTGGGAGCATACTTATCAAATTTGCAGATGACACCAAATTAGGAGGAATAGCTAATACCCCAGAGGACAGGATCAAGATTCAAAACGACCTGAATAGACTAGAAAGCTGGGCCAAAGCTAACAAAATGAAATTCAACACAGAGAAATGTAAGGTATTGCACTTAGGGCGGAAAAATAAAATGCACAGATATAGGATGGGTGACACCTGGCTGAATGCAACTACGTGTGAAAGGGATCTAAGAGTCCAAGTAGACCACAAGTTGAACATGAGTGAACAGTGTGATGCGGCAGCTAAAAAGGCCAATGCTATTTTAGGCTGCATCAATAGAGGTATAGTGTCTAGATCAAGAGAAGTAATAGTGCCACTGTATTCTGCTCTGGTCAGGCCCCACCTAGAATATTGTGTCCAGTTCTGGGCGCCACAATTCAAAAAGGACATTGAGAAACTGGAGCGTTTCCAAAGGAGGGCGACAAAAATGGTGAAGGGTCTGGAGACCATGCCCTATGAGGAACGACTTAGGGAGCTGGGGATGTTTAGTCTGGAGAAGGGAAGGTTAAGAGGTGATATGATAGCCCTGTTTAAATATTTGAAAGGATGTCATATTGAGGAGGGAGCAAGCTTGTTTTCTGCTGCTCCAGAGAACAGGACCCGGAACAATGGATGCAAGCTACAGGAAAAGAGATTCCACCTGAACATTAGGAGGAACTTCCTGACAGTAAGGGCTGTTCGACAGTGGAATGCACTCCCTCGGAGGGTGATAGAGTCTCCTTCCTTGGAGGTCTTTAAACAGAGGCTGGATGGCCATCTGTCAGGGATGCTTTGATTTGGATTTCCTGCATGGCAGGGGGTTGGACTGGATGGCCCTAGTGGTCTCTTCCAACTCTACGATTCTATGATTCTATGATTCTATGATTCTATGAAAGAACTGAGAAAAGATCTGAAACAAGATATAAAATCGGAACTGAAGACAGAATTAAAAGGAATTAAAGAATCACTAGAGGAAGTAGTGAAAGAGATAAATCAAGTAATAACAAGAATTGACAAATTAGAAGAAAAAACACAATCCTTAGATGAAAAAACGGCCTAGATAAAACAACACCAGGAGATGCAATTGGACATGAAGGCGTTAGAGGAACTGAAACTAAGAGAAAATTTTGTAAAAATTAAGAGGGCTAAAGGAGACAAAATATGAGGACTTGTATGAACATCTAGTTCCAGCACTGGCAGATTTTATGGAAATTCCACAGTCAGAATTTGTTAAAGAAATAAAAAAAGACCTTCAGAGTTAACTATAGAATAGCCAAAGAAAAGAATCTACCCAGGATCATAGTTATTACCTTTTTCAGAAAAAAGATTCCAGATGAGATACTCTTTTTAAGTTATGAAAGAACCTTACAAATTGAGGGGGAGGAGTTAAAATTTTTTAAAGACATCCCAAAAAGAATTCTGAAAAAGAAAGGAGATTATAAATTCATTACATCAAAGCTTAATAAAAATAAAATCCTGTATAGATGGGAGAATCTTGAAGGAATCTCTGTTAAATGGAATTTAAAATGGTACAAGCTGACGACAATACAAAGAGCAGAGGCCTTTTGGAGAAAATATGGGAAGCAAATCGAGAGGAAAAATACAGGAGATGAAGAAAAGATTGAAACAGACGGTGAAGAAGAAAACAAAAAAAAGAGAGAAAAGATCCCGACTCTAAAGAAGAACTACAAATACTGAATGAAGAGGAAGAAGAGGAAGACCAATACCCTAGTAAAGAGGAACAAGGGGGACCGATCTTTCATCAGAAGAGGAAGAAGCATTTAAGGCAGAAAAAAAGGTAAATCAAATATTTAATATAAGGAAGGAGAGTTAATAGTAAAAGTAAAGGGAACAAGAACTAGATATGGACATTTTATCCTGGAATAACACCAATAAAAAGGAAAAAAGTCTACCATTATTTAGGGAAAATCAAAAAAGATGTAATTTGCCTGCAAGAGACCCACATAAAGCAGAGAGATATAAGATTGTTAAAAAAAATAAGAAATTAGGGAATGAATTCATTTCATCTTCACCAAAGAGGAAAAAAGGAATAGTCATTTATGTTAAGTAATCAATACCAGCTAAAGAGGTGTTTAGCGATGAGAAAGGACATTATTTAGGAATTGAAATAAATACTGAAAATCAAAAAATACTTCTAGTGGGCATCTATGGCCCTCAAGAAAAAAAGAGAAAAATATTTTCAATCATTATTTAATATTATCTCCAAATTTGATTATAAAACAATTATTATGTTAGGGGATTGGAATGCAGTCATAAATCCTAATTTGGACAGATGAGGTGATAAAAAAAAGAAAAGAAACCAAGGTAAACTTCCACAAACCTTCTTTAAATTGAAGGAACATTTTGAATTATTAGATGTCTGGAGACATTTGTATGGAGAACCAAAGGACTATACATTTTATTCCGAAAGGCACAAAACTTTTTCAAGGACTGATTTCTTTCTAACTGCTAAATCTCTGTGCACCCAAATAGAGAAAATGGACATCTTACCTAAAATTCTGTCTGAGCATAATCCTATTAATCTAAGGATTAAAAAATGAAAAAGACTTATAATTGGTTTCTAAATGAAAAATTGCTACAAAACCCAGAAATAGTGGATAAAGCAAAACAAGCACTAAAATGGCATTTTGAAGAAAATACAGAAAAAGATACTAATGAGATAAATAGGTGGGAGGCCTTGAAAGCAGTAAAGAGGGGCTTTTTTATCAAAAAAAAAAAACCTTTGAATATAAAAAGAAACAGAAATAAAAACTTCAGGACATCACGATCCAATTAAAAAAGAAGGAAAAGGATTTACAAAAAGATCCTAAAAATACTGAAATCAACAAAGAGATAAAAATTCTTTGAAAACAAATTTTGATAAAAATGACAGAAGAAATTGAGAAAAAAATGAAATATCTTAAACTGAATGAATTTCAATACTCAGATAAATCGGGGAGGTGGCTTGCCCATAAATTAAGAGAGAAAAGAGAAAAAATAAATTTCCGTCAATGATGGAAAAACTATACATACAGAACAAAAAAACATAATAAAGATATTTCATAATTTTTTTGCAAAATTATATAGACAGCATACAAAAGAACAAGAAAAAATACATCAATATATAGAAAATATGGATTTGCCAAAAATTAATGAAGAACAAAGATAACTTCTGAACCAACTTATCTCCTCGATAGAAGTTATTAAAAGTATTCAAAATAGCAAAACCAGTAAATCACCAGGCCCAGATGGTCTAACATCACAATACTATAAAACTCTCCAGGATGTTCTAGTGGAACCATCAAAGGAGGTGATGAACATATTAAAAGAGGGGTATTTTCCCCCCGACCTGGAAAGAGACCATAATACTGTATCTCTAATTCCTAAAGAGGAAAAGGACCATACTTTAGTAAAGAAGTACAGGCCAATATCATTGCTGAATAATGATTATAAGCTCTTTGCAAGTATATTAGCAGAAAGACACACACAAAAAAGATAATGACAACTATTATTCAGAAAGATCAAAGGGGGTTTATTCCAAAAAGATTCATCAAAGATATTGTAGACTTGATAGAATATCATGAAGTCCACAGTGAACCCCCCCCCCCTCCTAAAACTGGCAGTTTTCTTTTTTGACATCGAGAAGGCCTTTGACAATGTCTCCTGGAAGCTATCGTATCATGTATTGGGAAAAATGAATATGGAAGACAAATTTATTGAATGAGTTAAAGCGATTTACCAGAATCAAAAAGCTAAATTATCCATAAATGGAGAGAAAAGTGAATTTATAGAAGTCAGTAAGGGGACAAGACAAGGTTGCCCCCTTTCTCCTTTGCTTTTTGTTATCATTATGGAGATATTATTGCAGAATACTTTATAAGAAATAATCGGAACATTAAGGGAATAAAAGTTGAGGGGATAGAACACAAGACAAGAGCTTTTGCAGATGACGATGGTTTCACTTAATGATCTTATTAAAGATGCACAAGATCTTTATCAAATGAGATGAAAACATTTGAATTAATTTCGAGATTAAAAATAAGTAAAGAAAAAACAACAATTTTGACAAAAAACATGAATTTGGCCGAGGTGGAGAATTTGGAATGAACTACGGGGATAAAAACAAGTAAAAAGTAAAATACTTAGGAATTTGGATAACTAATAAGAATTCTAGCCTATTTGGGAATAATTACGTTAAACTGTGGCAAAAAATCAAGAAAGATTTTGAATCTTGGAAAGATACGAAAGTATCACTCTTAGGTAAAATAGCAGCAATCAAAAATGAGTGTGCTTCCTAAAGTTTTTTTCCTATCTCAAACCAATCCAATCATCAAGAACAACATTCCATTTAAAGAATGGCAAAGGGGAATTACTAAATTTGTGTGGAATGGGAAAAAATGAGGATAAGAATGAAATACTTACAGGATACAAAGGAAAGGTGGGGGGGGGAGTTGCCATGCCTAATCTCAAGTTATACTACAGTATGAAGCTGCTTGTATAGTATGGGTAAAAGATTGGCTGACATTAGAAGATAAAGATCTATTGAACTTGAAAGGAGTTAACCTGAGATTTGGCTGGCATGCCTACCTCTTTTATGATAAGGAAAGAGTTAATCAGAATTTCAATAATCATTATGTGAGACAATCATTAATGAAGGTTTGGAAAAAGTACAAGAGGAGAATTTGTTCAAAAATCCCCTTATGGGCTTCGCCTCATGTGGCCCTCTTTAAATACAATTTGCAAAATGGTGGGGAACGGATTACATACAAAGATCTGTTATCACCTGAAGGTTCGGAATCTAGTTTGAAACCTTTAGAAGAACTTAAAGAAGAAGGTTGTAGCATCTTGGTTTTTTTATAGACAACTGAGGGAACGTTACCTGATGGATAATAAACATGAAAATATTGGGAAAGAAAAGACAGAGTTAGAGAAAGAAATAATGTTAACTAAAGGAGCATTGTTATCAAGACTATATGGAAATCTTTTGAAATTCTATACGGAGGAAGAAATCGTTAAACAAAATATGATTAAGTGGTCGCAAAATTTTGGTATGTGTTAGAGTTAGAGCAATGGGAGGTATCATGGGGAAAAAGACTAAAATACACTTGCAGCCAGAATGTTAAAGGAAATTACTGCAAAGTATTTTATCATTGGTATCTGACCCCAGATAGAATGACTAAAATATATAAAAACTGTAGCAATCTGTGCTGGAAGTATGCCAAGGAGACTGGCTCCATATACCATATGTGGTGGACCTGAGAAAAAGCTAAAAAAAACTGGAGACAGATTTATTTTGACATTAAGAAAGTTATAAAATTGAAAAACTTTAAATTTGCCCCTGAGATATGCTTACTTAATATGGTGGAGGAGGATATTGGGAAAAAATAAGATAAAGTTTTGTTTTACATGTTGTCAGCAGCAAGATTAGTGTGTGCAAGTACATGGAAGAAGAAGAATATTCCTCAACGGACGATAGGCGCTTAAACTGCTGGACTTGCTGGAAATGGATAAGCTGTCAAAAGGACTTAAAAATTACTCCTCAAAGACCTACAAAGAAGACTGGAAAGAAATAACAGATTACCTATCAAAGAAACTGGGAAAAATTAGTACACTAGGAAGGGAATTAGATTAGTGGGTTTATTTGGAAACAATTTATTTGTCTAGAGGAAGAAATATGATCGAATTTAGAGCTCTGGTTAGACAAGTAAAGACATCTAAATTAGGAATCCTCCTAAAAAGGATTTGTTTGATTAAAGCAGATTCCGGAGTTGATACAATTAAGAGAAATTACAAGACAGTAATTATAATTTTGTATAATATAGGAAAGGATTGGTCTATTTTTTCCTTTTTCTTTGAACTACAATAATTATATGAAATAGATAATCAAGTTAGTAATTAATGTAAATCTAAATTCTAATCTGGCAGTTAGGAAGTTTATGAATGATGTGAAGTGTTATTTGTATTGTGATGTAATGTACTGTTTTATATTGTATTGTATTATGTTGTATTTTATTGTATTGTATTGTCTATGTTGATGGTATGAACGAATATGATTGGTATATGTTTTTTAAACTTAATAAAAATTATATTGACCCAGTTCTTTTTTGTTGCCACAGCCTCGGCACAGCTTCAGGCCACATTTGGGGCATGTGTTGTGTAAATGGGACAACCCCAACACGGCCTGAAACTGCGTCATTTTGCCCATCTGTTTCAGGCTATTACTGTAATAGTGGGGTTCCTTCAGATATGATCTGCTGGGGAGAGGCCAAATATAAGTTTGCTGTATCAAGAGGGGGTGATCTTTTTGGTGGTGGAAGACTTTGACAAACCAGTTTTGGAGAGGGTACACGGAGAGTCATACAAATGGGATGACGTATCTCTGTATCTCTGTTGACAAAATGATGAAGAGGAAGTAATTGATAAAGGGTTAGATCTCAGTCCCGTGGGCTCTAAAATGAGTAGCGACAGCCATTATGCAATTGGGGAAAAACTCTTGAACGGGACTACCCTGAACTGGAAAGAATGCTCCAAATGTGAAGGAATCAATCGTGGAATGGAAAGTTGCTAATATAGAAGCACACTTTTCTGGGGTCCACATTAGCAAACCAGTCTCCCAGGAAGGATTTTTGAATTTGCAAGGGATGATGAATTGTAGACTCCATGCAAGTTCAGAATGGGCTTTCAGAAAGGTGAAGTACCCGTAATAGAAAGTGTTTCCAACATGAGGACTGGTTCTATGACACCCTTCTGAAGCTGACTATGTGATCATTCTCACTTGGAGTATAATACGCATTGCAACCTGGCTCCGCTCCGCTATAGAAGCGGTTCAAAAAGGCCCCCTCATTCTCACGATGAAAAGGGACCTTGTTTTGAACTGCTTTTTTTAGCTGGGAATGTCTGTTGTTCCCACTGGAGGCAGCCCTTCACCCCACCCCATCCCGAACCTCTTCCTCCTGGACCCTCTCTCGCTTCTTTTCTCTCTCTCTTCCTTCCTTCCTTCCTTCCTTCCTTCCTTCCTTCCTTCCTTCCCTCCCCTCTCCTCCCTCCCACCCTCCCTTTTTCGTGATAGAAGTGATCGCAAAATCAATCTAGTGCTAATAGATTTAGCAATGGATTGATTTTGCGATCACATGTATTGCAAAAAACCATACAAAAACTCGTCCTCCTGCTCCTCCTCCCCCCGGGTCCCCGATTACCAGGAAAAGCTACCGCCATTTGCACGGTGCTGGTGGGGCTTCTGGCATTGGTTCCGTGCCTCCTCCACTTTTCCGGGCTGACAAGGCTTCCAGTACTGCTGCTGTGTCACTGCTTGCCCGCTGCGGGCCGCCAGCATAGCAACACCACCGGAAGGCCCACCAGCCCTGGCAACAGCAACGGAGGTGCAGGCCAGGGCTTCCATGGCTTCCGGTGGTGCTGTCAGCTCCAGAACACCGGTGGAGGCCTGCCAGGAAGGTAGGAAAAAGGCAAGGAAGGAAGAAAAAGGAGGGGGAGAGGGGAAAGGAAGCCCTGCCAGCACCGGGATGTTCTGGAGGGTATAAATGGGACCTCAAGGCATAATCAGGACCTTTGTCATCAGAGCTGAAATTGACAAAGGACTAAATGGGGAAAATTTTAATGTTTCCTACAGTCCCATGGCTGGGACTGTGAACATATCTCAACTCAACATATACTGTCCTTCCTTTCAGATTTAGGGAAGGAGTGGTTATCTCGCTAGCCTACTCCAAACTATCCTCTGGGGATTCTTGGTTTCTTGTTTCCTCCATCAAAGTGTTTCTGAAGAGATTCAGACCTTCCCTTTGATGTGTCAGGCTCCTATACAGGTGGCACTGTGGTAGGCCTTGCAGGAACCAAGGGAAAAGTCACAAATCACACTCGTACAGAAACACTGGCAGGATGGGGCAACTGCCAAAATGCTGCATTTAGAGCTCTAGAAGGTTCTGGATCTCTACTGCGCTGGCTCATGAATTCACATTTCTGTAGTCTACAAATGACCCCTCAATGAACCAGTTACAGGTAAGCATCTTGTTCTTCTCACATCCTCTTACTTCACAAATACTGAGTTAAACCATGATCCAAGTCCATAATACCCCCTTCATCAATAGAGCTTCTTCTTCAAATCCAGACTCAACGGCACATCAGGACAACAAACCAATCACATCTCTCTGGTCACAATCCACAATTATTGTCATAAAGGCACGAACCAAGATAGACAATCACCCTGCCATCCAGGATGGTCTTGTCATGGATGAGTATGAATTCAAGGTCTATGAGAAAATGTATATGGTGGAAAAGGAGTGCCTTGAGTTGGAGAACAAGAGCCAATTGTCCAAATAGGGAAAGACAGTGACTCCTTGGGTACAAGGGCATGCTGCAACTATTGAAACACCTTCTACACTGATGTGAGATGGAAGGAGAGAACCCAATAATGATATGGTTGGACCCAAGTGTAAACCTGTAGTACTTTCTGTACTGAGTGGTGATAGGGAAATAAGCATTCTTGAATTAGATCTTCACAAACCAATCTCTCACCTGGAGAAAACAGAGAATGGCAGACAGTGTGACCATACTGGAACATTCTGAAGAAAGAAATGTGTTTAGAATGTGAAAACTGAGAATCAGACAGATGCTCCATTCTTTTTTTACATTGCAAAGTTCTTTGAGTAAAAGCCTTTAGATTGCAAGAAGTTAGAACTCATTTGATTGCTCCTTTACAAAGCAGCTCAATTATCTCAATAATGGTGTCTGCTATGATCTTTGAGAATGATGACGATAGGAAAATAAGCATTCCTGAATTAGATCTTCACAAACCAATATCCCATCTGGAGGAGACAGAGAATGGTAGACAGTGTGACTGTCTTGAAACATTCTGGAGAAAGAAATGTGTTGAGGATGTGAGGATTGAGAATCAGACAAGTGCTGAACAGTGGAGTGGAAAATGCCAGTAGTGTTTTGGGAAACAAATTTGATGACATAATTGATGCAGATAATTGTGAGTACCCACTGAAAGTAAATGGCATTCTACATTTAGAAGCAATGTGGTACTTAAGATCCAAAGTGTATTGGAGCAGTAACGATTCCAGTGTCAAAGACAGTAAGAATCCTTGAACTTTTAAGAGCACAGAGGGTTGACTAGTAACTAGGTTTTCCCAACAAGGATCTAGAGTAAGAAGATCTGGAGGATGATTGATTACCTGAATGATGGGAACAACTTTCAGGACCAAGACTGATGGTATTGAGAAGATGGCCTCGAATCAAAAGAAATATCATTCCCCCCCCCCACCCCCCATGAATGCCCTTGTTTGCTGACTCCGGACTGCAAAGTACCACAAAGTGCCAATCTGTTGAGCAGTTTATGTACCTGCACATAAAAAAAATCAATACCGACGTCCCGCCCTCTTCTGGGAGCTTGTTGAGGAACAGGGAAAGCTTGTCCCACAGAAGCTGTTTGTAAGCAGCCATGCATGCCTGCTAATTAGCAATCCTAGGGGAGAGGGCTGATATTATCTTGAGGCCAAGATTGTCCAACTTGAGGGGCCAGAAAGGGGCCTGTCTTATTAGAAGCTGATGGCTAGAATCAAATCTAGAGCAGGGATGAAGAGTGGAAGGAGACAGCATCCCAATTGCCAATGCAAGTAGTAGCCCTGTGTGTCCCAAGGCTGCCAATACTAAGGGGCTAGTGGTCCCTACTGGGACCAGATGTTCCAACAATTATGCAGTGAAGGCTGCCTCCCATATGCATAAAATTCTGGCCATGAAACTGAAGTTGTATGATTGTGAGAGACTGATGAAACATCTGAACTTGGTGAGACTCTCTGGGACCTTGGACAATCTCCTGACCAATCAGGAGACCAATCCCATAAGGGATGTCAGTGTCAACCTAAATGGCCCCTGCACAGAAAGGGTCAGGATGCATATAGGACTCAAACTGGAGGTGTTGCTGGGGAACAATACTGAATTCTCTTGGTTCTCTCTGAGACTGGTTCTGTAATAAAAGAGAGGTGGCAGGCATCTCACGTTTGGAGAAAGCAGAATCCAACTGCATCTCAACAGAGTACAAGGCCTGATTGACCTGACAGAGTTGTAACTTGACAATATCTCCAGAGTCAAGCAAGTACTGAACATGGGACAGGATCTGACCTGGGGAGGTCTCTTGGACTTAAAGAGTGTTGATGGCAAGAGACATAGACGGGGATGACTGGGAACTTATGGCATCCTTCTGCAGAGAGGGCTTGGGTTGATTGAACCAGTAAGCACTTTGAAGAGGAGGAAGAAAGTCAACTATGCTTATCTTTTTCTTTTTCTCATGCTCTCTTGAAACAGGTGTATTTGGAAAATTTCAATTGCGTAGTAAAGACTTACTGGTGGATGGGACCAGAGAAAGTGCCACTGTCTTGGATTCATGGATTAGCGAAAGAGCCACTATTAGATCCTGAGATGATATCAAGATGATCAAATAAGTCAGAGCAAATTCAGGGTCAGCTGTCAATTCCTGCATCATCAATGGGTGACAATAAATGGCTACTCTCACAGAGTCTGAAGTCTCCTCGAAGGCAAAAATTCAAAGACAAGCCATCCAATTTCTAAAGGCCTGCTTAGAGAATGCCTGGCAGAAGCAGCACTTACTCACTGTGAGCCTCACCAAAACGGCATACACAGTGGGAATGGCCATTGATACCAGGGTCAGAGACTCACAGTGGACACAAGATCCCTTGTGAGGTTGAGAATGACAAGATGGAAAGTTGAACAAGTCTCTCCTTTGCCATGTTGGGGATCTCTAGCATCACTACTTCAGAGTAGGAATCCACAATCTGAAGAACATCTTCTGCCAGTGGAAGACGTTCTTGCTCTTGAGAGTGGTAAGTCATCCTTGAGTGTCCATGCTCAATTTTCTCTAAGACCAAGACAAGAGAGTGTAGATTTGTGCCAGGATCTAGGGCTTGAGTCCATGAACCTTGAGATAGAGTTGCTAGACCAATTCCAAACTAGGAGGAGTAGCTAATGCCCCAGAGGACAGGATCAAAATTCAAAATGACCTTAATAGATTAGAAAGCTGGGCCAAAGCTAACAAAATAAATTTCAACATGGAGAAATGTAAAGTACTGCACTTAGGGTGGAAAAATGAAATGCACAGATATAGGATGGGGGACACCTGGCTGATTGAGACTACATGTGAAAGGGATCTGGGAGTCCTAGTCGACCACACGTTGAACATGAGTCAATAGTGCGATGCGGTAGCTAACAAGGCCAAGCGATTTTAGGTTGCACCCATAGAAGTATAGTGTCTAGATCAAGGGAAGGAATAGTGCCACTCTATTCTGCTCTGGTCAGGCCCCACCTGGAATACTTTGTCCAGTTCTGGGCACCACAATTTAAAAAGGATGTTGGGAAACTGGAGCGTGTCCAGAGGAGGGCGACTAAAATGGTGAAGGGTCTGGAAACCATGCCCTATGAGGAACGACTTAGGGAGCTGGGGAAGTTTAGCCTGGAGAAGAGAAGATTAAGAGGTGATATGATAGCCCTGTTTAATACTTGAAGGGATGTCATATTGAGGAGGGAGCTAATTTGTTTTATGCTGCTTCAGAGAACAGGACCTGGAGCAATGGATGCAAGCTACAGGACAAGAGATTCCACCTCAACATTAGGAGGAACCTCCTGACAGTAAGGGCTGTTTGACAGTGAAACACACTCCCCTGGAGTGTAGTGGAGTCTCCTTTCTTAAACAGAGGCTGGATGGCCATCTGTCGGGGATGCTTTGATTGAGATTTCCTGCATGGCAGGGGGGTTGGACTAGATGGCCCTTGCATTCTCTTCCAACTCTATGAGTCTATCATTAGAACCTGTGGTTGGGAGTGGCAGATATGAAGCATACAGAATCCACCTTGTTTTTGTCTTTTCTTTTCACTTCTTTTCTGTCCCTTCAACATTATTATTTTCTTTCTTTAGATGTGGTCTCTACCAATGTGCCAAGGACGGGATGGATCTGTCTTGATTTGTTAGCATATCTCAAGTCACATCAGCTGCAGAGGATGACAGAGATGTGAGACAACACAGTTGATATGGAAGTCTCTTGCGTTGACACCGACTGAATTGGGGAGGATGGACCCATAGTTGGATTCTGGGCTGATATGTACAGCCACAAATGGTACTGGTTTAGAGAAAGGTCCAGAATCTTTTGAGGTCTGTTTTTATATGCTCAGGCAGATGTCTGAATGGTTTCCTTGCTTTCACAAAACTTTAGAAGAGCAGCCCTGTTGCTAAGTGTCTGCCAGGTAAACCTTTGGCAGTGAATGCATTTCCCCACAATGTGGGTTTCTCCAAGGCAGAGAAAACCATCCATTACCAGAATTATCCCCCAGTACACCTTCTGAAATATCTTAGGAACCATAACCCTCAGGCATAGTGAGGTTGGAGGCTGTGAGTTCTGAGTGAAGACAATGAGGTAAAGAATAGAATGGAGTTACTGTGGCTGCACTTACTGCTTCTTTCGTCAAAACATGAGAAAGAAAAGAAGTGAGGAAAAGGAGAAAATAACTCTGAAAACCTGAGAGTAGAAAAGACACAAAGATCCTAAGCTCAGCAGGAAACACTGAGAGTTCTTAATGCATGCTGCAGCAGCAAAAAAGAAAAGAAAAGAAAGAAAGAAAAAGAAAAAAGAAAAGAAAAAAAGAAAAAAAAGACTGGGGGTTAGTAGTCCATATATATCAGCAATGAAGGGAGGGAGGCAAATTCTTGATAAAAAGGCACTTTTGTCCCCAGGACTGGGCAGTTTATCAAACAGGAGAAATTTCTCTTAAATTCGAATGAAAAGAAAGTGGGGCCAGAACGCATTGACTTAAAGTCGCTAGTTTAGCGCAATTACGTGAATGCGCATCGAACTGGCTTCCCATTGCCCGAAAATAGCATGCCATTGTCCGAATTTGCGTGTGGCAGTCTATCATGCAATAACGTGAAACCACATGATTGCGTTCGGACTGACTTCCCATTGCCTGAATTTGCGTGGAGTGGGTTATCACGCAATAACGTTAAACCTCCATGATTGCGTTCAGATTGCCATTGGATTATACTTCCAGTATCCCTTGTCTGATAAACTCCTGGGAGATTCCAACTGTTCTTGCAAAGGCACAGAGTAATCCATGTTTGTGAGTCAGAAAGACTACCAAGGAGACAGATATCTGTGCAAGTACTGCCAGTACAGGCACCCCCCGCTTTCTAATGACTCACTTTTTGAAGATTCACCCAGAACTGTGTATTCAATGCATGGTTCACTGGCCACACATTGACTGGGTTCTGGTTACAATTTAGAAGAAATTAGTGGTCATTAAAAAGAGCAAAGGTGGGGTCTGGCACCTTTAATGTGACATTGAAGAGAGAAGATGTGGAGCTTCAAATTTCTAAAAAAAGTTTCAAAGAGAAGAAACATAATAACTGATCAATCACTCTTTAAACTATTTTTTTTTCTGAAAAGTAAGTAGTTGTACAATAACAACTAACCATCTGGGCCATTTACTGCTATAAATCCTTTGAAATAGTCTTTCATTAAATTTGTCTGAAAATAGAAATGCTCTGACTAAGGGGCTGTGCAGACAACTGCAGGCCACTGCTTTTACAGCCCGATCGGGGCTGCGGCTGCACGTTGCTATGGTCCCGATCTGGCCTTTCCAGGGTGTGAAAAGGAACCGCAAAAAGCAGCTCCTTTTTCCACCCCGGAAAGGGTGTGACAGCTTTCTATTTTCAGTCGGTGCCACAGGTTTACGGTGCTCCTTCGGCGTTGTGTGATGTGGACACAGCGCAAAGGAGCGCTGTGATGCCGTGTGTCGTGTGGTGCGTCATGCGGTGTCATGCTGCCCTGGGGATGGAGCTGGGGCATGAGTCATATGGATGCTAGCCCCAAATCGGCCCTCAACCCGGCCTTTAGGGCCGATCTGCACAGAGCCTAAAATGTTTTTTCATGATACAAATGTTCTGTCAAAATAGTAACACATTTTACCTGTAAAAGTAAAAAAGATTTCATTTTGCAATCCAGCTCTTTGCATTTTCACGTGGTGACATTCTGACTTGCGTAGCGAAACCTGACAGGATAGCTCAACAACAAGTTTGGCAAGGATCTGTAGCAACTTTTTTTCAAAAGAAGTATTGTAAATACTGTTACAGGGAGCTGCATGATATCGTGCTGTAAACTCGTAGTAAAAGTTTGGATCAGCATAAGCTGCAGAAGAAAAATACAAGATTAAAATTTAAATATACAATTTTCTTCATGTTGTTTTTATTTTAAAATTGCATTAAAATTTTAAGTTGTTCTTTAATGAGCACAATAGCTTTTTATATGAAAGATTACAAATTATTTGCAGAGAAGGGACATGTATTTATTTATTTTTTGTATTTATACCCCACTCTTCAGCCCTAAAGGTTCTCAGAGCAAAAATGCTAGGTTGACAACAAATTATGCCCAGAAAGCAATAGCAACTTTGGGCATGCCCAAATGATTAGGCCCATGGACCATACTGAAAAATCTTTCCTCATATTTCAACAAACTAAAAATGTAGAGAGATCTTGTGGTACCTTTGAGGCTAAATGAAAGAAAGAGGTTGGTACAATATCTCTCTACATACTGATTCTGCAGACTAACATGATTATATCTCTGAATTCTCCCAAACTAAGAATGGTTTGTCATGCAATATAGGGGGATATTCTTATAGAAATATAAGTCCATGCTCACTGATCATTCAGAACGAATCTCAGGACTCTCTGGATCACAGAATCATAGAATCAAATCATAGAGTTGGAAGATTTCTCAAGGGCCGTCGAATCCAAACCCCTGCCATGCAGGAATACACAATCAAAGCATCCCCAATAGATGGCCATCCAGCCTCTGTTTAAAAACCTCCAAAGAAGGAGACCAAAGCAGAGTAGAGTGGCACTATTGCGTCCCTTGATCTAGACACCATACTTCTATTGATGCAGCCTAGAACCGCATTGGCCTTTTTAGCTGCCGATCACATTGTTGACTCATGTTCAACTTATGGTCCACTAGGACTCCTAGATCCCTTTCACTTTTACTAGATTACCACACTACGCTCTTATAGCACTGCTATTCCACTTTAACCGCTCTGGCTGCCTCATGTTGAATTCTGGAATTTGCAGTTTAAGAAGAGGCATTTAGAATTCTCAGCCAGAGAACTCTTAGGCCTCACTGAACTGCAAACCTCAAAGAATCCCAAGAGACAAATTCAAGGAGCAAATTGTCACCCTTCCACAGTATCTGAACAACAAAAGTATTTTTCAAACCAATTAACAATTTGCTATATCTGGATAACTCAGAAGCTCAGCAAGGAATATAGTTTTAGCTACTTTAAATAAAGTTCCTTCTCCCTTAGCCAATATTTTTAAAGAATGTCTTAGGGCTCAGTATTGTTGATCTGAATAAAAAGAAGGTGCAAGAGTTTGTTTTTATCAGTCCAATGCTCAACAGAATTAAAAAAGATTTGGCAAAAAAGGAACAAATATTCCTTTACTGGTATAGAAGCACTGCTAATTTAGATATGAAGCCTAAAAGAGATACAGCAATGTAAGGCTGATTTACTGGCCCATGCACAGCTCCCTCCTAACATACTCCTGATATTACCACTAAAATCATTACTTACTGAATGATTTTCATAGCTCACTGGAGTCATAAAACTGGAGTCATAAAATAAGGGTTATCTAGCGTAACTCCCTGCAATACAGAAACACACATCTAAAGGACTTCTGATAGACAACCATCTCAGCTCTGTTATCCATCTTCCTCCAAGGCAATCTATTCCACTCTTTAACAGATTTTACAGTGACGTTCTTCCAAATATTTGAGTTGAATCTTTTTTCTTGTCATTTGAATCTACTTGTGTTCTAGTCACTGGAGCAGCAAAAAACAAACCTGCTCCATTTTCTACATGTTTGTTGTTGTTAACTCTCCCTGAGTTGACCCTGATTCATGGCAACCCTGTGCATGAGATGTCTCCAAGTCCTCCTGTCCTCCACTGCTCTGTTAGGTCCTGTAAATTCAGACATGTGACTTCCCTAATTAAGTCTATCCAATTAGCATGAAGTCTTCCTCTCTTTCTACTTCCCTCGACTTTTCCTAGTGGAGAATTATTATTGTTTTTCATGCCTCCTCATAATGTGGCCAAATTACAACAGCCTCAGTTTCTTCATCTTGGCCATTTGTTTGTCTTTTTGGCTGTCCATGGTATCTTTAGCACTCTTTTCCAGCACCACATCTCAAATGAATTGATCTTTTTCTTATCTGCTTTCTTCACTGTTTAGCTCTCATATCTGTACATAGTGATGAGGAATACAGTGGCTTAGACGATTCTAACTTTAGTGCTCAGTTATATATTTTTACTCTTTAGGATCTTTTCTAGTTCTTTCATCATTGCCCTTCCCATTCCTAGTCTTCTTCTGATTTCTTGACTGCAGTCTTCTTTCTGATCAATGTTTGATCTAAGGTATTAGAACTCTTTTACTATTTCAATTTCCTCATTATCTAGGTTGAATAAAAGAAGGTTCTCTGTGGCCATTTTTCCCTTTATGTTCAGCGTTTAAGCCTGCCTTTTCACTTACTTCTTTGACCTTCCTTAACAATTGTTCCAAGTATGTGATGTTTTCTGCTAGTAGTATGGTGTCATCTACATATCTTAGAATGTTGATATTCCTTACTCCTATCTTTACTAGTCCTTTATCAGAGTCTAAGTGCTCTTCCTATGACATTTTCTGCATACAAGTTGAAGAAATAGGGCGAAACAATGCCTGGCCCCTTTGCCAATTGGGAACCATTGTTTCTTCTTATTCTGTTCTAACAGTAGTCTCTTATCCTAAGTACAGATCTCTCAATCAAGACTATCAGATGTAGTGGCAATTCCATGCCTTTCAGAGTCACCCATAATTTTTTGAGATCTATGCAGTTAAATGCTTTGCTATAGTCTATAAAGCACATGCTGATTTTTTTCTGGAATTCCTTGGTGTGATCTATTAGCCGTTATACGTTTAAAATGTGGTCTTCGTCTCCAAAACTCCACTTGCACCTCTAGGATTTCTATCTCCATGTATGACTGGAGTCTATGTTGCAGAATTTTGAGCATAATTTTATTTGAAGAGGAAATTAATGCTATGGTCCTATAGTTACTGCAGTCTTTTGTGTTTCCTTTTTGTGGATAGGGATGGATATTGATGATTTTGTCTATTGGCCACCATACACTTTTCTGTATTAGTTGACTTATATTAGTTAACACCAGAGTTGACATATATTAGTTAACACCGATGTAGATTATAGCAGTTCAATTGGAATATCACCTGTTCCTGGTGATTTATTTTTCCCAATTTCTCTTATGTAGCTTCAATTGCAATAGAATTTGTGGTTCATTTTCATATTTTTTTTTGTTCCATGTGTCATTCATTTTTTCATCTTTTTTATATAACTCTTCTGAGTATTGCATCCCACGTCTTTTTATTTGTTCTTGATCTTGAAGGAGGTTATTTTTATTGTCATAAAGAATCCCCACCCTTGGTTTGAACTTCCCTTTGAGTTCCCAGATCCAGTCAAACCCCCTACTATGTAGGAATACACATTCGAAGCACTCCCAACAGATCCAGCCTGTTTAAAAACCTCCAAGGAAAGGGACTACCACACTCCGACAGAGCACGATCCACTATCGAATAGCTCTTACTATCGGGACGTTTTTCCTAATGTTGAGCTAGAATCACAGTGTTGGAAGAAACCACAAGGGCCATCCAGTCCAACTCCCTGCCATGCAGGAAATCTCAATCAAAGCATCCGGGACAGATGGCCATCCAGCCTCTGTTTAAAGACACCCAAGGAAGTAGATTCCGAGGGAGTGTGTTCCACTGTCAAACAGCCATTATTGTCAGGAAGTTCCTCCTAATATTGAGGTGGGATCTCTTTTCCTGTAGCTTGCACCCATTATTCTGTGTTCTAGTCTCTGGAACAGCAGAAAGCAAGCTTGTTCCATCCTCAGTGTGACACCCCTTTGAATACTTAAACAGGGCTATCATATCACCTCTTAACCGTCTGTTCTCCAGGCTAAACATTCCCAGCTCCCTAAGCCGCCACATCACACTGTTGACTCATGTACAACTTGTGGTCTACTAGGACTCTTAGGCGTGGTACAGATCGCCCAAAAAGGGCGGTCTGCCCGCACCTTGTTTTGCTGCGCGAGGAAGCTGCAACGGACAAACCATGTGGCTTCCTCGCACAGCAAAAAGAACCCGCAAAAAGCGGGTTCTTTTTGCAGTGCCATGCAGATGCTAAGTGTCCATTACGTCAAAATGGCAGTGCCCATCAGTACAGGGCGCCACCATTTTGACGTACGGAATACATGCTAGGGTTGCGGGGCGTCTGTAAGCAACGCCCCGAGGCAACCCTAGCACGTATTCGTTACGTGCTAAAAGGCCCATCTGTACTGGGCCTTAGATCCCTTTCACATGTACTATTGTTAAGCCAGGTATCCCCTTCCTATATCTGTACATTTCATTTTCATTTTTATTTTTTGCCTAAGTGCAATATCTTACATTTTTCTATGCTGAAATTCATTTTGTATTAGCTATTCCTCCTAATTTGGTATCATCTGCAAAATGCATAAGCATGCTCTCTATGCTTTCATCCAAGTCACTGATAAAGATGTTCAATGGCACTAAAACCAGGACAGAACCCTGTGGTACCCCGCCAGTCACTTCTCTCCAGGATGAAGCCATTGGTGAGTACTCTTTGGGTTCGACTAGTCAACCAATTACAGATCCACCTAACTATAGCATTATCTAACTCACATGTTACTAGCTTCCTTGGAAGAATATTTTGGGGCACCCTGTCAAAGTCCTAACTGAAATCAAAATATGCTACATCCATAGAATTCCCTTTTTCTACCAAGCTGGTAATTTTGTCAGAAAAGGAGATCAGATTAGACTGGCATGACTTGTTTTTGAGAAACCCATGTTGACATTTTTTGCAATTATGGTATTCCCTACTAAATGCTTAAAGACTCTCTGTTTAATGTTCGGCTCTAGAATCTTTCCTGGTATTCATATCAAGCCAACCAAGCAGTAATTGTTTGGGTCCTGTTTTTTTCTCCCCCTTTTTGAAAATGGGGACAACATTTCTTCTCCTCCAATCTTCTGAGACTTTTCCTGTTCTCCAGGAATTCTCAAAGATTATTGCTATCGGTTCTGAGATTACTTCTGCCAGTTCTGTTAATACCCTTGGTTGTAGTTCATTTGGTCCTGGAGACCTGAATTCATTTACAGCAACCAGGTATTCCTGTACTACCTCTTTCCTTATTCTGTGCTACATTACTCTGCATCTGCTCCATTTTCCCTAGACTGAGCACTCTTTTCCTTTTGTGAGAAGACTGGGGCAAAAAAGGTGTTGAGTTCTTCTGCCTTTTCTGTTTCTGGTTAACAATATGCAATCTACTCCATGCAATAACCCTACCATTTGCTTTTTCTTCCTTTTGCGATAGACATACCCTTCTTTCCTTCTCCTTTTGTGTCGTGTCTTTTTAGATTGTAAGCCTGAGGGCAGGGAACTGTCTATTATCCCCTCTGTTGTAAGCCCCCCCGGATTCCCAGTGATTGGGCGGCATATAAATAAATCCTGTTATTATTATTGGCCCCATACAGACAGGCCAAAATAAAGCTGCTTCGAGTCACTTTGGAGGTATGCTGTTTTAATAATGCATGCATCCTATGAGGCCGGAAGCCACACCAAAGCTACATCCTTGTTCTAAGGAGTGCAGCATAGCTTTAGCACAGCTTCCGGCCTCTTAGGATGCATGCATCATTAAAACAGCATACAGTGGTACCTCGGGATACGAATTACCCAGGTTACGAAATTTTCAGGATACGAAAAAAAGCCATAGGAAATTATTGTTTCGGGTTAAGAAAGTTTTTTCGGGTTACGAAAAAACTTTTGGTGCTTTTCTGCGCGATTTCACACCAAATCGCGGCTTTTCCCCATTAGCGCCTATGGGGATTCGGCTTGCGAAAGCCTTTCGGGTTACGAAATTGACAGCGGAACGAATTAATTTCGTAACCCGAGGCACCACTGTACCTCCAAATTGACCCGAAGCAGCTTTATTTTGGCCTGTCTGTATGGGGCCATAATTACCCAAAAAAGTTCTCTTCAGCATTCTTAACCTCTCTAGCAAGCCTGAGCTTAATATTTGCTTTATTTTTCTCCCTTTCTCCCTGCATGTACTAGTTGTTTGTTCGAATTCCTATTTGGTGATTCTCCCTTTTCCACTTCTTTTACATGTCCCTATTAAAACTTAGCTCAGTTTAAAATTCTTCAGTCATGCATCCTAGCTGCTTGAGACACCTCTTATTTTTCTTCCTCATTGGAACTGTTTGAAACTGTGTCTTCAGTATCTCCCTTTTGAGAAACTCCCATTCATCCTGAACTCTCTTCTTTTTAACTATCCTTGAACACAAGCTCACACCCAGTATTTTCCTAAGTTTACTGAAATCAGCTTTCCAGAAGTTTATAATGTGTGTCTGACTATGCTTGGCTTCCCCTTTCCATTCTATAACAAATTTCAGACCCAGGTGATCATTCCCACCTAAGTGCCCTGCAACTTCAGCCCCATTAACCAAGTCATCCCTGTTGGTTAGTAGTTCATGATCTGTCCCACAGTCAGTGCCTGGTCTAGTTTTGGCCACCAGAATAGAGCTTCTCCATATTTTGCTTCAAACAATAATAATAATAATAATAATAATAATAATAATAATAAATTTTATTTGTATACCGCTTTTCCAAAAGATCAAAGTGGTTTACAAAGAAATAAAACCAATTACAAACATATCATAAAATAGATAAAAACCAATAACACAATGTACAATATACAGATATAAAAACAATCATTGAATAGGGTGAGGCAGAGAGTCGATGGGATCAAGTACATAACTTCATTTTCCAGGGGGGAAGGCTTTACAGAAGAGGAAGGTTTTAAGCCTCTTTTTAAATGTTTCCAGGGGGGCGATCAGGCGGAGCTCCTGGGGAGACTATTCCAGATTTGTGGGGCCGCTGCTGAGAAGGCCATCTGGGATGTAATAACATATTTAGAAGGTGGAATTTCCAGCAAGTTCTTCCCAGTTGTTCTGAGTGTGCGGGGCGGATTATATGGGGAGATGAGGTCCCTTAATTAACTCGGGGCCAAGCCATGTAGGGCTTCATAGGTGATAACCAACGTCTTGTATTGCGCTCGGAAGCGAATGGGCAGCCAGTGGAGATCTTTCAAAATAGGTGTTATATGGTCAAACTTGGATGCACGGGAGACCAATCTGGCTGCCATGTTTTGTACTAACTGAAGCTTCAGGGCTTGGTACAAGGGTAGCCCCATGTAGAGCGCCTTACAGAAATCTAGGCGAGAGGTTACCAGAGTGTGCACCACTGTTTCAAGGTCCCTTTGGCCCAGGTAGGGGTGCAGTTGGCGTACCAACCGAAGCTGATAGCAACACTTCTGGCTGTCGCATCTACTTGAGATGTCAACTGCAGAGATGAGTCCAGAAGTACTCCTAGACTGCGAACTTTGTCCTTCAGGGGAAGTGTGACCTCATTCAGGACAGGTGGATAAATTTCCTTCCTCGGGCCTGGGAAACCTATAACCAGCACTTCCGTTTTCTCTGGATTCAGGCTGAGTTTGTTTTTCCTCATCCAGCCCATTACCGACTCCAGGCAGGCATTCAGAGGAGAGACGCCATCCTTAGTCACTGCATCAGTCGGGGACACAGAGAGGCATATTTGGGTGTCATCAGCGTACTGATAACCCCGCGCCCCGTGTCTCCGGATGATCTCTTCCAGCGGTTTCATGTAAATGTTAAATAAAGTGGGGGACAAAATAGCTCCCTGAGGGACGCCAGATGTCAGTTCCCTCTTAGAGGAGCAAGTGTCCCCCAACTGCACCATCTGGAATCTGCCCGAGAGGTAGGACCGGAACCACTGGAGCGCAGTGCCCCCGATGCCCAACTCCCTATTTGATCTTTGTATTGGGTATCTGGTGATGACTAACACTTGTCATCCCTTCAAATATTTAATGCCTTTCATATAATCTTTCAAGCTTCCTCAACCTAAAAATACCAAGCTGCCTTAGCCATTACTGATAGGGCTTGGTTTCTTTCTTTAAAAAATAATTTAAAATTTCTGACTTGGAATATTAGGTAAAATATGATGTGGGTTACCACATGTCTTATGTTATGTCTTCACATGTCTTCAGTGAAATTCAAACAAAAGATGTTTTGGTTTAGCTCATGACTAGTGAAAAGCAGCAGACAACAAAGAACAGATTATCACTGAACCTGACTAGATTTCAATGTATTTAACTGGGCGCTGGACCTCCCTTTATAGTATTAAACTAAATGAAATGATATTTAAAAGAAAATACTTTAAATTCAGAATGTCTTACCATAAATAACATATTTGATTAAATAGCTTTTTTCATCTTGCTCAGTAGTTGGCTTAAATACAAGGGAACATGTGTACACTCCACTCATATCATGTTTGAAGTGTCGGAATAACAAAGTTCCTGTTGGTGTTATTTTCACAGTTGAATTTTCTGTTTAAAAGAGAGAAATAAATGTAATTTTACATAATTAGTTTTTTAAAAAAAACACACGTAAATCAAACAGTATAGGAACATTTAACATCACATCCATAAGTTCCTTATATTTTTTTTAATACCGGTTGCTTTATGTCATATGTCAACAGGTGACTTGAAAGCATACACACAAAAGACACAAAAACAAAATCCAAAATTCATCCTGTTGTGACATTTATATTAGGCAAGAAAACAGTAAGGAGACAAGCTCCCCTGGTGGCGCAGTGGTTAAATGCCTGTATTGCAACCACTCACTCAAAACCATAAGGTTGCAAGTTTAATACTAGCTAGGGCTCAACTCGACTTGGGCTTGTATCCTTCTGAGGTCGCTAAAATGAGTACCCAGCTTGTTGGGGGCAATTAGTTTATAGTTGTAAACTGCTTCGAGACTGCTTAGTTCAGTATGAAATAAATTAAGATGCTATTGCTATTGCTAAAATGGTCAACCATTTATTTCTTTTTAAACTAGTCCTATGTTCTTTGACCTTTGGCCTATATAGGATTCTATGAATTGGAGGCATACTTATCAAATTTGCACCAAACTACTAGGAGGAGTAGCTAATACCCCAGAGGACAGGATCAAAATTAAAGAAGACCTGAATAGACTAGAAAGGTGGGCCAAAGCTAACAAAATGAAATTCAACACGGAGAAATGTAAGGGTGGAAAAATGAAATGCACAGATATAGGATGGATGACACTTGGCTGAATGAGACTATGTGTGAACGGCATATGGGAGTCCAAGAAGTATAGTGTCTAGATCAAGGGAAGTAATAGTGTCGCTCTATTCTGCTCTGGTCAGCTCCCACCTGGAATATTGTGTCCAGTTCTGGGCACCACAATTTGAAAAGGATGCTGAGAAACTGGAGCGTGTCCAAAGGAGGTGAAGGGTCTGAAAACCATGCCCATATGAGGAAAGACTTAAGAGAGCTGGGGATGTTTAGCCTGAAGAAGAGAAGGTTAAGAGGTGATATGATAGCCCTGTTTAAATACTTGAAGTGATGTCATATTGAGGCGGGAGATAGCTTGTTTTCTGCTGCTCCAGAGACTAGGACCCGGAGCAATGGATGCAAGCTCCAGGACAAGAGATTCCACCTCAACATTAGGAGGAACTTCCTGACAATAATGGCTGTTCGACAGTGGAACAAACTCCCTCGGAGTGTATTGGAGTCTCCTTCCTTAGAGGTCTTTAAACAGAGGCTGGATGGCCATCTGTCGGGGAAGCTTTGATTGAGATTTCCTGCATGGCAGGGGGTTGGACTGGATAGCCCTTGTGGCCTCTTCCAACTCTACGATTCTATATATATATGATTGGTATTAAAAAGACAGGACAACACTAAATTAATTCTATCCCATAAGCTCATAAATACATTATTTTTCATGCCAGAAACATACATACCCTTCAGTAGAAATCACTGGAGCTGAGAACACTCTCCCAAAGACAGGACTATTGAGTATAAAAAGAACAGGGTCTACAGTATTTTCTTATATATACATATGCCGGCCTTTGGCAATGTAAAACTAAGATCTAGTGAACTGCACAGTCATAATCTGTGTGTGGTGTATGTGACAAGACCACGACATGTAGATAAATGTCCTTGAGGTGTAGGGTTGCCATAACTGTCAACCTCCAAACCAAGACAAATGTAAAAAAATGTAGGACAAAATTTAGCCCCCAACATAGGACACATTTTGTAAATGGAGGACACAAACAACTAAAAAAACAAAAAATTAATAAATGTTGGTTGGTTCAATTACTTTCAGTTAAGACAAAGAGAACAATAGGTATTGAAAATAATTTTAATAAATTAGATGAAATATTTTGGCAACCAGATAAAAAAAGATATCAAAATTATACAATTTGTTATTAAATAGACATATGGAACAAGAAACTATAAAGGATTATATGGTTAAATGGGCACGGGAAATAAGATGTAAGATTGAACTGGAAGAATGGCAAAATGCGTGGAAAAAGGCAAATAAATTTACGGTGGCACAAAATTTAAAAGAGAACCACATGAAAATAATGAATAGATGGTACTATACATCATGGAAATTAAAAAAGAACAAGGTTTATGTTGGAGGTGTAAAAAAGATAAAGGGACGATCTTTCATGTATGGTGGCGATGTAAAGAGATTCAGAAATATTGGAGGGAAGTTCATGAGACTATTCAGCAGATACCCCCCCCAAATTATATTTACTTAATATGACCTTGATTTTGAATGTACAGGATGAAAATAAATATTGGAGGATAATATTATATCTGGTGACTCAACTAGAGTTTCAATAGCTAAATTATGGAAATCGGAAGTGGGGCCAACATGGAATGATTGGATGCAGAAGGTGAATGAATATAGAGGACTAGACAAGATATCCTGTCATGTACAAGAGCAAGATATTACAAAAAGGAAAAAGGATCGGAAAAAAGTTTTGGTTGTATGGGAATCGAGATGGAATATGAAAACTAATATATTGGATGTTTAATAGTTTATAATTCTATGAAGACAACTTGCTTAATTAGTTCTTTATTCTTTCTTTTTTCTTTCCCCCCTCTCTTCTATATTCAGTATGATACTCTTTACAACTGCAGGTCTGTAGATGAACAAATGGCAGCTCCAACAAAGCATTTTACACAATCCTCTTATGAGCTGAGGATTTAAAAATTTAATATGTATTTAAATAATTAAGCAAGGGCAAGACTTTGTGTTAAAATAAGATGTATTGAGATTTGTTTTTTAAATGAGTCTTAGCTGATCTTTATTTTATTTTATTTTTTGTATACAGAGTACAATACATAATGAGACAGTTGGTTTTTCTCATAGTTTAAGGGAAGAGTACTCTTTAAAATTCTAAGAACCAGAGGAACATCGATGAAAACCAGTTAAGACAAGAATACAAATGTAATCTCATTTGAACTTTTATTGTAGCATCATTTGTATTATATATAACCAATAAAGATTATTTTAAAAA
Source organism: Sceloporus occidentalis (assembly GCA_023333645.1). Lineage (NCBI taxonomy): Eukaryota > Metazoa > Chordata > Lepidosauria > Squamata > Phrynosomatidae > Sceloporus > Sceloporus occidentalis. Next base: position 942,240 of record JALMGF010000177.1, read on the forward strand.
ACCCTAAAAAACTAAAAATTAATAAATTCAAAAAGCATTAATATAAATGCATGCTTCTTAGGTATGTTCAGAATAGAGGACATTTTGACATTCTTCCTGGTCCTGGATAGAAGTTTGGGATGTAGCTTTCTGTGGTGGACTAGGACTCTGGAGTTTCCTGCCTATTGGGTGTCCTCAAGCTCAAGCAAGTCACACTCTCTCAGCCTCCTCTGCGGAAAGCCATGACAAACCTCCTCTGAACAAACCTTGCCAAGCAAAACCCAGGATAGGGTTGCTTTAGGGTCTCTATACGGTGGAAAACAACGTGAAGGTAAACAATAACAAAGAATAACAGAGCACTGTACCTTTAAGTGCAGTGGAGGGTTCAGCATGGTGTAGTGGCCTAGGACAATGGGAGACCAGGGTTCAAATCCCAGCTCAACCATGGAAACCTACAGGGTCACTTTGGGCAGCAAGTCACACTCTCTCAGCCTCTCAGAGGAAGGTAACGGCAACCCCCCCTGAAGAAACCTGCCAAGGAAACTCTTTAGGGTTGCCATAAGTTGGAAAGGAGCTGAAGGCACACAACAACAACAACAACAACAGAGGAGGGAGGGGGAGAAGAAAAATGAAGGAGAAGGAGAAAGAAGTAAATAAGGAGAAAGAAGAATAGGAAAAAGAAGATAAAAATAAGAGGAGGAGGAGGAAGAGGGGAAGAAGAGGAGGAAGAAGAAGAGGAAGAAAAGGAGGAGGAAGACTGGAAGAGAAGAGGAAGAGAAAGAGGAGGAGAAAGAAACAGAGGAAGAGGGGAAGAAAAAGCATTTGAGGAGGAGGAGGAGAAGGAGGCTCCAACTCCCCCTGCCACCGGAGATTGGCCTATTAGGCCTCTCTCTTTGATCCGTGGCTGCTGCTGCGCCATTGGTGTTGGAGTCTCCCAAGGTTTTGTTCCTGGGGGACCTCAACATCCCCTTCAAGGCCGGCTCATTAGATCTGATCGGTGAAGCTCAGGAGTTCATGACCCCCATGACAGCCATGGGTCTGTCCCAATTTGTCTCGGGTCCAACACACTGTGCTGGTAATACACTCGATGTGATCTTTCGTATGGATCAGGAATATCCGTGGTCAGAAGTAGTTCAGATCTCTGCCCTGTCATGGACAGATCACTCTCTGGTCAAAGTGGGACTGAAGGCTACTACCTACAGCCCTCTTGGGGGTGGAGGACCTATTAAAATGGTCCACCCTCGAAAGCTGATGGAACCCAAAAGGTTCCAGAAAGCTCTAGAGGGATTTATGACTGGGAATGACAGCGATTCTGTCGAAGCCCTGGTTGATACCTGGAATAACGATCTTACCAGGGCCATAGACACTATCGCTCCTGAATGTCCTTTCCAGCCTGCTTCAAATAAAAAAAACCATGGTACACGGAAAATCTACGTCAAATGAAGCGGGCTGTGCAACGATTAGAGCGCCGCTGGCGGAAACATCAATGTTTATCTGACAAGACATGCCATAGGAACATGTTGGATTCCTGTTGAGTGGCAACAGATGCAGCAAAGAACTTTTTCTATGCTGCACATATTGTGTCTGCAGAGTCTCATCCAGCAGAGCTGTTCAGGGTGGTTAAAGCACTAACTCAACTGCCTCCCACCCTGAACTTTTTATTGGAACCAACTAAGGGCTGTTGTGACGCTTTTAATGACTTCTTTGCGGATAAAATCTCTCAGATAAGGGTTGATCTAGACGCCAGCATTATGACAGAAACAGTAAGAGAGATGTCCAGTGACTCCATGGACTGTATTAAACTGGATCATTTTGAGTTTGTAAATACTGATGAAGTGGACAAGCTCCTTGGAAATGTAAGAAAGATGACGTGCCCTCTCAATCCTTGCCCATCACGGTTGACCGTTTAGGGAGGGGATGCAATGAAAATATTATTACAACTTAGAATTACTGCATCCTTTCAAGGAGGGAATATTTCCATCTAAATAAAAACAAGCAGTAGTTTAAAAAAAAAAAAAAAAAACCTCCCAAGATCCCCTGGTAAGAAACAATTATAGACCCATTTCTCTCTTACCATTCTTGGGCAAAGTGATCGAGAGGGCAGTTGCCTACCAACTCCAAGTGTCTTGGATGAAGCCGATTATCTGGATCCATTTCAAACCGGCTTCAGGGCGGGATACGGAGACGGCCATGGTCGCCTTAGTCGATGATCTCCATCTGGGCATCGACAGGGCACGTGTGACCCTGTTGGTGCTCTTGGACATCTCAGTGGCCATCGATACCATAGACCATGGTATCCTTCTGGAATGCCCAAGGGAGTTAGGTACTGGGGGCACTGCACTCCAGTGGCTCTACTAGTACCCCTCGGGCAGATTCCAGATGGTGAGGCTGGGGGACAGTTGCTCTTCTAGGAGAGAACTGACATCTGGAGGCCCTCAAGGCGCCATTCTATCCCCCATGCTGTTTAACATTTACATGAAGCCGCTAGGAGAAATCACCCAGAGACGTGGGAACGCAGTGTTATCAGTACACTGATGACAACCAAATCTATTTCTCTATGTCTCTGACTGTTGCAGTGACTAAGGATGGCATCTCTCCTCTGGATGCCTACCTTGGTTGGTAATGGACTGGATGAGGGAAAACAAACTCAAGTTGAATCCAGAGAAAACGGAGGTACTTACGACAGGTACCCCAGGTCCAGAGAATTTTGTCAACCGTTCCTGGATGGGGTCACACTTCCCTTAAAGTACAAAGTTAGCAGTTTGGGAGCACTCCTGGACCCAACTTTACAGTTATCATCCCATGTGGATATGATGGCATGGTACCAACTTCGGTTGATACGCCAGCTGCGTCCCTACCTGGACCAAAAGACCTTCAAGCAGTGGTACACGCACTGGTAATCTCTCGTTTAGATTTCTGTAATGCGCTCTACATGGGGCTACCTATGTACCAAGTTTGGAAGCTTCAAATGGTGCAAAATGCGGCAGCCAGATTGGTCACTGGAACATCTAGATCAGACCACATAACACCAGTATTAAAATCTCTTCACTGGCTACCGATTAGCTTCCAGGCGCAGTACAAGGTGTTGGTTATTACCTTTAAAGCTCTACATGGCTTGGGCCCGAGTTACTTGAGGGAACTCCTCTCCCTACACAATCCGCCCCGCACTCTCAGAACAACCGGGAAGAACTTATTAGAGTATGTAAACACCAGGTTAACAACAACTTCCCACAGGACATTTACTGCCGTAGCTCCTCATTACTACCTTAGATGCCTTTAAGAAGGCACTTAGGACGGATCTCTTCCGGCAGACCTATCTATCCAATCTGCCATGAGAGAGTTAGAAATACCCCACCTCTATTTGTAAAGATATGCATTTTAAACGATGATTTACTCTATGTATTGTATTGATAGTGATTTTACTGTTTTACTAAGAGTATTTTATATGAAATTGTAGTTTTTTTATCTTTTAATGTTGTTTGTATTGTTGTAATCTCGCCTTGATCCGCAGGGAGAGGTGGGAAATATAAATAAAAATTATTATTATTATTAGTAGTAGTAGTAGTAGTACCACTCCTTTCTGCTTTGATCATACCTCACCTGGAATACTGCATCCACCCTTCAAGATGGATGTGGAAAATCTGCAGCATCTCCAGAGGAGGGTGACCAAAATGTGAAACGATCCCCTTTGAGTAGTGGCTTAGGTAGCTGAGTATGTTTAGTCTGGAGAAGAGACGATTAAGGGTTGACATGATAGCCATGTTGAAATATTTGAAGGGATGTCATATTGGGAATGGAGCAAGCTTATTTGTTGTTGTTGTTGTTGCTGCTGCTGCTGCTGCTGCTGCAAAAACTAGGACCCAGAGCAATGAATTCAAGCTACAGGAAAAGAGATTTCACTTGAACATTATGGAGAAAGTCCAGATGGGAAGAGATGTTTAGCAGTGGAACACACTGTCTTGGAGAGTGGTAAGGTCTCCTACTTTGGAGAGTTTTAAACAGTTGATGAATGCCATCTGCCAGGAGTGTTTTGATTGTGTAATCCTGCACAGCAGACAGTTGGATTGGATGGCCCTTGTGGTCTCTCCCAACTCTATAATTTTATGATTCTACTGCTTTCTGCACACAAAAAAGCAATGTTGCACAACAAAACTACATGGGGCTGAAGCTTTAGGCAGTCCTAGGAGATTATCGCACTGCGTTCTGAGAACGTTCCTATCATCACGTGATGAGAACATTCCTGGAACAGATATTACTGCATTAGTAAACTAGAACGTGATCAGAACTGCATTTTACCGCACAGCGATTCCTGAAACCGTTCCGAGAACATATTCCACCAAGGCCGCCTCTGTCTCCTGATTGGCTGAAAGAATGACAGGCAGGGAGGCAGGGAAGCAGGCAGGCGAGCGACTGCAGTGAGGGAAGGGGTGTGTGTCTGAGAGAGAGGGGGGAAAGGAGGAGGGAGGGAAGAAGGAGGGATCTGGAGGAAGGCAGGGAGAAAGAGAAATGGGGAGAGATGAGCCTTGCATGTTACATCCCAAACCTCCTTTGCAAGGTTGGGAAGAAGGAGGAGCTCCATGCAGGTCTCTTCAAGCCGAAGAAAAGCAAGTTGCCAGGGAGGGGACTGGGCCAAGGGCAGAGCCCCGGCAGCCATAGCAGCTCTTTAAACCGGTTAGAAAAGAAGAGTCCTCTGCTGTCATCCCAATTCCCCATTTTGGCTGCTTGTCAGCCTTTTGCCTCCTGTGTGTGTGCGCATGTAATGTGTGCCTTCATAGAATCATAGAATCATAGAGTTGGAAGAGACCACAAGGGCCATCCAGTCCAACCCCATTCTGCCATGCAGGAAATCACAATCAAAGCATCCCCAACAGATGGCCATCCAGCCTCTGCTTAAAGACCTCCAAGGAAGGAGACTCCACTACACTCTGAGGAAAGAGTGTGTTCCACTGTCGAACAGCCCTTACTCTCAGGAAGTTCCTCCTAATATTGAAGTGGGATCTCTTTTCCTGGAGCTTGCATCCATTGCTCCGGGTCCTAGCCTCTGGAGCAGCAGAAAACAAGCTTGCTCCCTCATCAATGTGACATCCCTTCAAATATTTAAACAGGGCTATCAATCATATCACCTCTTAATCTTCTCTTCTCCAGGCTAAACATCCCCAGCTCCCTAAGTCGTTCCTTGTAGGGCATGGTTTCCAGACCTTTCACCATTTTAGTCGCCCTCCTTTGGACACGCTCCTTTTTGAATTGTGGTGCCCAGAACTGGACACAATATTCCAGGTGGGGCCTGTGAGCTTCCCTCCCCGCTTTAATTCTTGTCTGGCTCTTTGCTATGGAATTCTGGGAGTTGTTTGCTTGCTTTTGTGTGTTGCTCCAAACAGAGGAGCTTTTGTGGGTTCCTTCCTGGAGGGAAGGAGGAGAAAGTCCTGGGCATCCCTGCCATCCTTGCCTCCTGCAGGCCGCCAGCACAGGAGCCCCGCTGGACATGACACTAGAGGCCCCGCAGAAGCAGCAAGACCCTCTCCCTCTTGCTCTCTGCTCTGGCCCCCCTGTTTCCCTCTCTCTTTCTCTCTCTTTCCCTTCTTTCCTCTTCTCTCACTTGTCCCAACTTTCCTCCTTTCCCTCCCTCCTTCTTTCCCCCCTCACACACACACACCTTCCCTCACTGCAGTCGCTCGCCTGCCTGCCTCCCTCCCTGCCTGTCATTCTTTCAGCCAATCAGGAGACGGAGGAATGAGAGAACGGATTTGAGAACAGATAAGAATATCGCACACACCTCTGTTGGAACGTTCTCATCACGTTTCAGCTCTCTGGGAACACATTCATATCTGTACCCTCCTGGAACACATTTGGAACACATTTAAACGTTCTGAGAACCCGATTGGAACACATACGTGCGGTATACTCAAATGCGTTCCGTTCTCATCACGTGATGAGAACGTTCTCAGAACGCAGTGCGATAATCTCCCTAGTTTCTTATCCTGTTCTGCAACATTTAGGTTGTTCAGCTTTCAGACTGACAAAGGTTGTAAAACCCTTCATCATGCATAATTGTCACAGGTGCCCCTGCCCCGCTGCTGGGGTGTGGCATCCGTGGCCCTTCCATAATGCAAGCTTCCAAAGAAAAGAGATCATGCATGGCAGGGGGTTGGAGCGAATGGTCTTTGTGTTCTCTTCCAACTCTAAGATTCGATGATTCTAGGGAATGACTGCTCACAGGGACGTAACCAAGGCGGGAGGGTCTGGACCCCCCTTCCTCCTGTCCTTCAGCCTGCCGTCTTGTCCTCCAAGGCCATAGTCAGCCAACAGACTCTCCACCCGGTTGGATTAAATAGGAGCTGGATTTTTCTGCTTCTTACTAGATAGTGCACACTTTTGCATGTACGTATAAATGCACTGTCACCAGGGCGTCTCCAAAGGGGCACTCTTTCCGAACCCTAACCTGAATTGTGCATGTAAACACCCTGTTGCAGGATCACACTGAAAAGTGATAGAGCTGCCATACCCAAGCAGTGAGGGTTGTAATTCCTAAAAGAGAAACTGTGACACCTCTCATAGAGATTAGTACAACATACACAAAACAGACAGTCAAAGAGGGAGCATGGGGTGAAGTAGGGACATGATTGTTCCCAGGGATGGCCATCCAATGAAGTGGCAATTGCATGCAGTTTTGCGAAGGTGAGCAGGGATGGTGGTGGGGAACAGTTAAAAAAAAGTACCCAGTGGCATGCCTTGAAGCCACCCCATGTGGTCAGGACATGTACTCTTCAGTCGCTTTGGGAGATGCTTTTTCCTGTTCATCTGTTTTGCCCCTATGATGAATGGAAGATGAGACTTTTGTTATGTAAAATTCTTGCTGGAAGATAAATGTAGTTGCCAGATTTCTCTTTGAGGCAGCTAGGATCAGAACCCACTATGCATAAAGGGATAGTTAGAATTAGAGTTTGAGTTAGCTAAATTTATTTAGCAATTTCCTCTTCTCTTGTTTTACCGTGGGGAATTTTATTGTGGGGAATTTTGAGAACTTGTATATCTTGACAAAATTTTGGGTCTAAGTTTTTGGTCCATAAAAAATTATGACTGACAGAGAAGTGAGTGGTGGTTTGTTCTGCAATTTGCACAAACTTTAGATTGCTATTTTTCTTCTAACCTTTCTGAAGTAATCAAGAACTCAAAATTTGACTCTAGTCAGGAAATAGATAAATTTCTTCTAGGTGAGAGCAAGAAGCAGTTTCGACAAAGCTCTATAATTTTAAGCATATTAATTTTCTTCTTGGAAAGGTTTTTTGAGGAGTTGTGAACTCCAGATTTGGTGAATTTCTGTTCCATTTGTATCTGTCATTTTCAAAAAGCAGATTAATATGGACAATCACAGAGGGACACTATTTATTTCAAGAATAATATAATTTAAGAATAATACTATTAATTCTATAATATAAACAAAAATGAGAAAACAATTTGATAAGATAAATTTAACCAAAATTATTTCCTTCCTTCTTGGACATGTTATTTTGTGATTAGATCACAGTTGAGAGAAATCTATATACAAATGGCTGTGCTATGGTATGCTATGATAATTTTATATGCCAGCCATTTGCCTGATTTATTAGCATGCTCAAAATGGTGTTGCTTTGTATATTTCACCCTTTCAGCTACTTGTTGTGTGATTTTTTGATTTAGTTGATTTTTTATTATTTTTAATTCTTGGTCTAATTTTCTATCCTTGGGATTTTGTTTAAATTCTAATTCTTTTTGTTTTAACTTTTCCAATAGTTCTTTCTCTCTTTGTCTTTCAAATCTTTTTCTCCTTATTTCTTGTTGTATTAAGTGACTTCTTACAACTGCTTTGCTAGCTTCCCACACAATATGTGCTGGCATTCCAGCAGTCATGTTTTCTTGAAAAAGTAATGTAATCCACTCTTTATTTTATAAATAATCTCTTCGTATCTCAGTAAATAATTCTTCAATTTCCATGTAAATTGTTTTTATAGGATTTTAAGTCCATACTGATGGCATTGTGGTCTTGGGTAGTATTTCTATTTTCCTAATATCCTTACATAGATCCTTTGAGGCACATATAAAATCAATTCTCGACCATGTCTTAAACCTGTCTGAGAAAAAAGTAAAATCTCTGCTTGAGTTATGTATTGTTCTCCACATGTCAATTAAGCTTAATTCTTCTGTTGATTCAAATGCTGATTCAGGTAACTTCCCTTGCTTTTTCTTTCCTTCTTTTACATTAGATCTGTCTATTTTCGGGTCCCATGCCCCATTCCTGTCTCCTATTATAATTTTTTCTTACCCCATTTCATTATTATTTGACACAAATTTTTATAAAATTCTCCTTTATTTTCTTGTGGAGCATATAAATTAACTAATAATATTCTTTCAGCCTGTAATTTTATTTCAGTTCTTATAAAGTAGCCCTCTTTGTTTCTTTAGCAATACCTTTTCCTCTTACATAGATTGCCACTCCCTTTTTCTTCTGTCTCTCATTTCTGGCTGCAAACAATCCACCTAACTTTTTGTTTTCCAAAACAAATTTATCTCTTTCTTTGATTCTTTGTTTCTTGCAAACATATCCAGTTTCTGAAGGCCTTTATTTCTTGTAGAAGTTCTTCAGCATTCTCTAGAGGATCTTCTAATGTTACCTCAAGATTTTGTTTTATACTCATGACCTTTTACTTTAGTACCTCTGATATTGTTTCTTTAACCGTGTTGATTGATATCTCTAGAGTTATGATAAACACCAGTAGTGAGATTGGGCAACCTTGTCTAGTTCCTTTGTTTGGTTTGAATTCTGACTTTTTTTCATCATTTATGATCAATTGGGCAGATTGATTTTTATATATCTGCTTAAAAATCTTAATGAAATTCCAGAAGTTGTGTTTTTTTTAAAGTACTCTTTCACAGTAGATTATAATCAATATCAATAGTTAAACTTTATATAGATGATTAATGTCTAATTTTTGAAAATGTATATTACCTTTTAAAAATGCTTCTTATTTTTCAGGTTTCATTTTATGTTTTGCAGAGATCGAACAAACATTAAATAACTTTTCAAATGGGCCTGAACAGACAGGCCAAAATAAAGCTGCTTCGCGTCACATTAGAGGTATGTTGTTTAAATGATGCATGCGTCCTAAGAGGCCGGAAGACACGGCAAAGCCATGATCCAGTCCTAAGGACTGGAGTGCAGCTTTGGCACAGCTTCTGGCCTCTTAAAATGCATGTGTTATTTAAACAGCATACCTCCAAGGTAACCCGAAGCATCTTTATTTTGGCCTGTCTGTTTGGGCCCAAATAATGACTTTGAAAGATGAGGATAATCAACTGTTCAGGATTAATTCTTTTTTAATGTTCCAAGACTCATCCTCCCCCACACCCTTTTGTTCTATTCTGAATTCTGCCAACAAAATTTGGGAAATATTATTTTTATATCTTACGCATGGGCCACATACATGATAACCCTTCCCAAACCTTGGATTAATTCACACCCTGGGTCATTCTACATCATCATTAGTAATAATTCAGAATTTTGGCTTTTTCACAGAATCGTAGTTATAGAATCATAGAATTGGAAGGGGCGCTATGGACCATAGGTCCAAAAAGGCAGGTTCATACACCAGCAGAAAGTTGGATTGTTTGTCTTCGACAACAAAAATAGTGAAAAGCTATGGAACACTCTTAAAAACATGAGCGTGCCACCACAACTGATAGTCCTAATGAGAAATCTGTACTTAGTACAAGAGGCTACTGTTAGAAGAGAATATGGAGAAATAGAATTGTTCCCAATCGGCAAAGGAGTCAGGCAAGGCTGCATCTTTTCACCCTATCTGTTCAACCTTTATGCAGAAAATATCATGCAAAGAGAAGGCTTGGACACAGAAGAAGGAGGAGTGAAGATAGGAGGAAGGACTATCAACAATCCAAGATATGTACATGACAACATACTAGTAGCAGAAAACATCGCAGACATGGAACAACTACTAAGAAAAATCAAAGAAGAAAGTACAAAGGCAGGCTTACTGCTGATCTTGTGTAGATCTACACAAATTCAACCAAGACAATGAAGGAATCAAAACAGTAAAAGAAGTCCCATGCCTTGAGTCAAACATTGATCACAATGAGGACAACAGTGAAGAGATCAGAAGAAGACTTGGAATGGTGAGAGCAGCTATGAAAAAACTAGAAAAGATCCTAAAATGTAAAGATATTCAACTGAGCATGAAAGTTAGAATTGTTTAAGCCATTGTTCTTCCTTTTACTATATATGAATGCGAGAGCTGGACAATGAGGAAAGTAAAGAAGAAGAAAATCAATTCATTTGAAATGTGGTGCTTGAGGATACCACGGACAACCAAAATGACAAACAAATGGGTCCTAAAACAGATCAAGCCTAAAAACTCCCTAGAAGCCAAGATGATAAAGTTGAGGTTGTTGTACTTTGGCCACGAGAAGGCATGGCTCACTGGAAAAGACAACAATGCCAGGAAAAATGGGGGGATGTGGAAAGAAAAGAAGACTGCATGCTAGATGAATCAACTCTATTAAGGAGGTCATGGCCATGAATTTGCAGGACCTAAGCAAAGCAGTGGAAGATAGAGAGTCTTCAAGATGTCTCATCTATCGGGTCACAATGAGTTGGGATTGATTTGAAGGCAGTTAACAACAACCACAACAATGATACATAAGATTTTGCTATGTTTGCTAATCTATATTTAAAACTAATCAGTGAAAATTACTCACATTTTGTAAGGTTTGGTGAAATGCAAGCTGTGATTTATTAAGAATAAAAACAAACGTTCCAAACTATTCTTTTTGTTCACTTAGGAAGGTAGGGTGTGTGTGTATGTGTGTATTTTCACAAGCCCTAGGGAGATTAGTCTTGAACATAGCCTCACTATGTTCAGTTCAAACACAAGTGAAACAAAAATTGCTTCACTGTGATGGAATTATTTTCGAAGCATTTTCTGGTCATTTAATTATAAACTTTTGGACAAAGAGGAATTAAAAAAAGTAAATAATATATTTTGAAAGAAGATTACCACTAGAAATTAATTATCTGCCTGCCATGATTTAACTTTTTAAAAAGGAAGGTGACTATCTGAGAAGGAAGAAAAAAACTTACCTGTAACCAGATCACCTCTTGGTCCATGCCACTGAAATATTGGATCAATCAATTCTGAATTTCTCAGATGATTTGTAAGACACAGAATACGGGGACTGTTGTGATTCAATCTGACATAAACTTTTACTGAAAAATATAAAATTATCTTTTTATTAACTGTTAAGTAAAGTATATGAATTACTACTGCAATTATACCAGTATGTACAATGCAAAACTTAAAAAAAATGCTTTCAAGATGAATCCTTGGAGATAATGAGTCATGTTTTGCATCATTAACCTATCTTGCATATCCTGTTGTTTGTGCAGACAATTCTCTCGCTCTCTCTTTTACACACACACACACACACACACACACACACACAACTTTGCATTAATGCTGCTTGTAAAAAGCCAACTGGGTATGTCTCCATGTATCCATAAAGAAAAAGGAAACACATGCATTTTAAAATTTTCCAAGCAGCAAGAACATTTTGTATAGTGCAAGTGGGGAATAAGGACAGAGTTGGCAAAAGCTTTATTTTTATTGTAAAGTTTTAATACTATTTTACCTGGGAGCCACCTTGGTTCCCTTTCCAGGAGAAAAGTGGCATATAAATTAATTAAATAAATAAATATGTCAAGGATGAAATTAGAACAATAACTCCACTCAGGTTAGCATCAAAGGATGGCAGCACTTTTTCAAGAATATGCCCTGCCCAATTTTGCATTCTGTTCAGATTTGTCTCAAGGCACATCGACACAGTAGAAATGACACTTGACACCACTTTTAACTGTCATGGCCCCATCCTACAGAATCCTGGGTCTGTAGTTTGTAAGGCACCAACACTCTTTGGCAGACAAGGTAAAAGACCTTGTAAAACTAGGATTCCAAAGGATGGAGCTACAACACATGGTATCAGACTGCATTATGTCACAAAATTCTCTTACAGTATACAATCACATGCATACCTTACTGAAATCAATGTGACTTACTTTCAAGTAAGTGTAAATAGCAGAAGAGGGCAGGCTCTAGGGCATCAGGAACAGATCAACACCCCCCAACAAAACTTATAGTGGCCATACAGCCAATTCTAGGTTTCCTAAAACAAACAAACAAACACCTCCCAGAAGAAAAATAAGACAAGTACATAAAAGGAGGGGGAAATCAATTATCTCTCCTTTTTTGCTCCCTTGCAAATTCAACAGTTGGGGGCATCTGGGAGATAAGAAGGGGACTTCATACAACCTGCCACCATTGCGTGTCCCACCCAGGTATACAAAATCATAGAACAGAGTGATGTAATTATTACAGTTGTGCTTGAAGAAATCGTCATATATGTTGACCACGTTGCTCAATTAAATGTCAGGTTAATAAACCAAGATAGGCACAAGCTTGATTAACTCTTTGTTTCTGATTTGCTTTTTCTTGCGTTCAAGTGATCAAGGGCCGAAAGACAGCCCCTGCCGAAGAAGCCTTGAGACTGCAGCAAACACACATTGCAGTCCCAAAGACACCCTCTGTTGCCACCCCAAATAGGAGTGGAAACAATCCACTCCAGGATTTTTGTGGGTTTTTCGGGCTATGTGGTCGTGTTCTAGAAGATTTTCTTCCTGACGTTTCGCCAGCATCTGTGGCTGGCTGAAGATGCCAGCCACAGATGCTGGCGAAACGTCAGGAAGAAAATCTTCTAGATTAGAACATGGTCACATAGCCTGAAAAACCCACAAAAAACCATGGATGCCGGCCATGAAAGCCTTCGACAATCCACTCCTATTTGGGTAGGTTTTGGGCTACCCCAGGCGTCCCTGCCGCAACACCTGGGTGGCTTCTGAGTGTTCTGGGGGGCGTGTGTTGTCAAAATGGCACACCCCTGGGGTGGCTTGAAGCCCCCCCCCCCCATCTGATTGGCTGGGTATCTTCTGGGCAGGCACCGCCAAACGCCATGCGCCCCAAGCCTCTCGGAAGCTGGCTTTTTTGACCTGTCTGTTAGGGCCCTATGTAAGCTAGGAACCTGCACTTAGCTACAGTTTCCTAATATATGCAGACTAAGAACTATGGTTAGTAGCTTCCCAACACATCAGAATGCAAAGGTCAATTTAAAACCTGGATTCATATTCTGGCTTGTTTTGAAAGCATTAACCATTAGATTGTAAGCCTGAGAGCAGGGAACCGTCCAATTAAAAAGATTGTATGGACAGCGCTGTGTAAATTTACAGCGCTTTATAAATAAAGGTTAATAATAATAATAATAATAATAATAATAATAATAATAAACAACTTTGGATATCATCTAAACAATGGCCTCCTGGTCTGTCCCTCCAGTTATACGGAAGAGCAAAGTGGGTGCCTGCTATAAACCCTGTGTATAACATGACACTATAAACCAAAATTTCATAGTTTGAAGATTGCCCCATGATTTCATAAGTTGATACCCTAAATTAAACTAGTTTAAAAAATCTTTATTTGAATACCTGGTAAATTGGTTGATCCTACTACTTTCAGTCCATTAGGATCTTTATGGGCAGAAGAATAAACTGTCAAAGCATAACAAAAAACATGGTTGACGGAAAATAAAACTTTTTAGAAATATAAAAATACACAATTGAGTGCTTGCTAATCAGACAAAAATCAGTGGGCTTGAGCATGTACACATAAACAGATGATTGCAATATGACAGAAATAAACAAAGCATTGTTTATAAAACTGCAAATAAGTGTGACACTGCTACCTCATCTCCTCCAATCATACCCTGGTTTTGGGAAGAAAAAAAATGAATTTCAGTAAAACAGATTATTTTGTTACATCCACTCTAGGAAACACCACCTTAATTTTGGTATGGGAATGAATTGATCTTGTCTTATTTTCCTAATCTGAATACCTGGTAGAATATTAATTGACTCATATGAGAGTCACCTGACTATCATCATCAACAACAAAATCCCTTACAACTATATTTCCCATTACAGAAGGAATTATTTCATTTCTTATCTGTCTAGAAACTGGGGGTTTCTGTTAAATTTTCCATATCTTCCTTTAACTTCTGTTCTGATATTTTAATATACCTTTCAAGCATTTCATAACACTCATTGTATCAGTTCTAAAGTTATTTATTTCAAGTATTTATAAATTACTCTTCAGTCAGAAAAGGCTGTCAGAACTACCTGATGAAAACAAAAATCCTTTACATCAAGCTTGTGATCTAAAACAGAATATTTAATATAAGGAACAGTGAGCATTAATCAAAAATGGATCAGTAAGGCACTTATATTTGAGGTTTTAAAATGAACAAATATATTTAGATGTAATTAATATTTCTGTTTTGTACACTGCTTTGAATATAGAATTTAACCAGAAATGGCTGGAAATAACAAATAACTGGTTGACAGCATAATCATACACACACACACACACACACACACACACACACACACACCAGTCCCATTGAACCCAATAAAGTGACCCCCAATGCTACTGATCATTCCTTGCACAAAAGGAAAAAAGGAAAGTTGTTTCTCTGTGGCCATTTGGAAGGGTGAGTTTTTAACCTTTGTAAACTGTGAGTCACTTCTGTTGGTCAGCGGGTGGGGGGGGGGCAGAGCTAGCAGACTAATTCTATATAACTGCTGGCAGAGCTGCACACCATTAGGCACACAGATTTTTACAGTCAAGGAGGGTTTAGAGTACAGAGGAGAAGGTGACCTGAGGACAGTGTTTGAGAGGTTCTCCTTTAATTTTTCACTTTTTCTTTTTAGGGGCTAGTGGGGACTTTTGCTCAGAGGAAGTGAGAGACTTGCCTCTGGAATTAGTCAGCAGCCAGGAGCTCTCTAGATAACTATAGGCACAGTTGATTGAGGTCACTGACAGAGCTTGGGGACAAAGGCCAAGCCAACAGAGGTCCATTACATTAGTGTTTAACAGGTGACCTTTTCAGGGGGAAGCCCACAGTCTTGTTTCGGTGTTTATGCAAGACTTCCCTCTGTAGTCACCTGCAACACTTGTGGGATGTTTGTCTTCTTGCCTATTGATGTGGGGAACTTCACCTGCACCAAGTGCAAGTTGGTAGTCCTCTTGGAAGAGGACTTCAGAATCTTAGGAAGGAAGAGGTTTCCTGGACAGAATGGACTGGATGGTCTTGGATAGGGAACACAGAGGAAGTTGCTGGGGAAGAGGCCACTTCACATACACAGGAAGTAGACAGTTGGAGGAAACCAGGAATTGGCCTGGGAGCTTGCAACTACAGAATAGATTTGAAGGTCTTTCCCTTATCAGGGATGATGAGGAAGAGGAGCACGGACAGACTTCAGGGACAATGCAGGGGACCCTGGGAGTACCGCTGCAGAGAACAGCTGCTGCTAAGCCTCGGAGGAGGTGTATGGTGATGGTGGGAGACTCTTTGATGAGGGGTACTGAAGCAGTGGTTTGTGGGCCTGACACGATGTCTTGGCAGGTGTGTTGCCTCTCTGGGGCTAAAATCCGTGACAGTCAGGCTGACAAGACTTGTCAAGCCTAATTAACGATTACCCCTTCCTTTTGATCCACGTGGGAACTAATGATACTGCAAGGAATAGCCTTCAGAATAACAGAAGAGATAATAATAATAATAATAATAATAATAATAATAATAATAATAATATTTATTTATAGCCTGTTCTTCAGTCAAGGCTATCACAGCGGCTTACAAATTGGTAATTGGACATGTCCCTGCCCTCAGGCTTACAATCTAAAAAAGAAAAGACACAAAAGGAGAAGGGCATAACAGTAGGGAAGGGGGAAAGTCCAGCTCATCTGCTCTCTCACATAGGCCTCTCTCCCCCTCAAGATGGTGGTCAGAAGGAATCCTCTTCTTCTTTCAGGCGAGGTCTGTTGTTGCTGGCCTGCCTCTCTCCCCCTCAAGATGGTGGTCGGAAGGAGGCCTCTTCTTCTTTCAGGCGAGGTCTGTTGTTGCTGACCTGCCTCTCTCCCCTCAAGATGGTGGTCGGAAGGAGGCCTCTTCTTCTTTCAGGCGAGGTCTGTTGTTGCCGGCCTGCCTCTCTCCCCCTCAAGATGGTGGTCAGAAAGAGGCCTCTTCTTCTTTCAGGCGAGGTCTGTTGTTGCTGGCCTGCCTCTCTCCCCCTCAAGATGGTGGTCAGAAGGAGGCCACTTCTTCTTTCAGGCGAGGTCTGTTGTTGCCGGCCTGCCTTTCTCCCCCTCAAGATGGTGGTCGGAAGGAGGCCTCTTCTTCTTTCAGGCGAGGTCTGTTGTTGCCGGCCTGCCTTTCTCCCCCTCAAGATGGTGGTCGGAAGGAGGCCTCTTCTTCTTTCAGGCGAGGTCTGTTGTTGCCGGCCTGCCTTTCTCCCCCTCAAGATGGTGGTCGGAAGGAGGCCTCTTCTTCTTTCAGGCGAGGTCTGTTGTTGCCGGCCTGCCTTTCTCCCCCTCAAGATGGTGGTCAGAAAGAGGCCTCTTCTTCTTTCAGGCGAGGTCTGTTGTTGCTGGCCTGCCTCTCTCCCCCTCAAGATGGAGGTTGGCAAGGTCTGTTGTTGCCGGCCTGCCTCTCTCCCCCTCAAGATGGTGGTCGGAAGGAGGCCTATTCTTCTTTCAGGCGAGGTCTGTTGTTGCTGACCTGCCTCTCTCCCCTCAAGATGGTGGTCGGAAGGAGGCCTCTTCTTCTTTCAGGCGAGGTCTGTTGTTGCCGGCCTGCCTCTCTCCCCCTCAAGATGGTGGTCGGAAGGAGGCCTATTCTTCTTTCAGGCGAGGTCTGTTGTTGCCGGCCTGCCTCTCTCCCCCTCAAGATGGTGGTCAGAAGGAGGCCTATTCTTCTTTCAGGCGAGGTCTGTTGTTGCTGACCTGCCTCTCTCCCCTCAAGATGGTGGTCGGAAGGAGGCCTCTTCTTCTTTCAGGCGAGGTCTGTTGTTGCCGGCCTGCCTCTCTCCCCCTCAAGATGGTGGTCAGAAGGAGGCCTCTTCTTCTTTCAGGCGAGCCCTGTTGTTGCCGGCCTGCCTCTCTCCCCCTCAAGATGGAGGTCAGAAGGAGGCCTATTCTTCTTTCAGGCGAGGCCTGTTGTTGCTGGCCTGCCTCTCTCCCCCTCAAGATGGTGGTCGGAAGGAGGCCTATTCTTCTTTCAGGCGAGGTCTGTTGTTGCCGGCCTGCCTCTCTCCCCCTCAAGATGGTGGTCAGAAGGAGGCCTCTTCTTCTTTCAGGCGAGCCCTGTTGTTGCCGGCCTGCCTCTCTCCCCCTCAAGATGGAGGTCAGAAGGAGGCCTATTCTTCTTTCAGGCGAGGCCTGTTGTTGCCGGCCTGCCTCTCTCCCCCTCAAGATGGAGGTCGGAAGGAGGCCTATTCTTCTTTCAGGTGACGTCTGTTGTTGCCGGCCTGCCTCTCTCCCCCTCAAGATGGTGGTCAGAAGGAGGCCTCTTCTTCTTTCAGGCGAGCCCTGTTGTTGCCGGCCTGCCTCTCTCCCCCTCAAGATGGAGGTCAGAAGGAGGCCTATTCTTCTTTCAGGAGAGGCCTGTTGTTGCTGGCCTGCCTCTCTCCCCCTCAAGATGGTGGTCGGAAGGAGGCCTCTTCTTCTTTCAGGAGAGGTCTGTTGTTGCTGGCCTGCCTCTCTCCCGCTCAAGATGGAGGTTGGAAGGAGGCCTATTCATCTTTCAGGCGAGGTCTGTTGTTGCTGGCCTGCCTCTCTCCCCTCAAGATGGTGGTCGGAAGGAGGCCTCTTCTTCTTTCAAGCGAGGCCTGTTGTTGTTGGCCTGCCTCTCTGCCCCTCAAGATGGTGGTCAGAAGGAGGCCTATTCTTCTTTCAGGCGAGGCCTGTTGTTGCTGGCCTGCCTCTCTCCCCTCAAGATGGTGGTCAGAAGGAGGCCTATTCTTCTTTCAGGCGAGGTCTGTTGTTGCCGGCCTGCCTCTCTCCTCTCAAGATGGTGGTCAGAAGGAGGCCTATTCTTCTTTCAGGCGAGGCCTGTTGTTGCTGGCCTGCCTCTCTCCCCCTCAAAATGGTGGTCAGAAGGAGGCCTATTCTTCTTTCAGGCGAGGCCTGTTGTTTCTGGCCTGCCTCTCTCCTCTCAAGATGTTGGTCAGAAGGAGGCCTATTCTTCTTTCAGGCGAGGTCTGTTGTTGTTGGCCTGCCTACCTCCCCTCAAGATGGTGGTCGGAAGGAGGCCTCTTCTTCTTTCAGCCAAGGCCTGTTGTTTCTGGCCTGCCTCTCTCCCCCTCAAGATGGTGGTCAGAAGGAGGCCTCTTCTTCTTTCAGGAGAGGTCTGTTATTGCTGGCCTGCCTCCCTCCACTCAAGATGGTGGTCGGAAGGAGGCCTCTTCTTCTTTCAGCCAAGGCCTGTTGTTGTTGGCCTGCCTCTCTCCTCTCAAGATGGTGGTCAGAAGGAGGCCTCTTCTTCTTTCAGCCAAGGCCTGTTGTTGTTGGCCTGCCTCCCTCCCCTCAAGATGGTGGTCGGAAGGAGGCCTCTTCTTCTTTCAGGCGAGGCCTGTTGTTGTTGGCCTGACACTCTCTCCCCCTCAAGATGGTGGTCGGAAGGAGGCCTCTTCTTCTTTCAGCCAAGGCCTGTTGTTGTTGGCCTGCCTCTCTCCCCTCAAGATGGTGGTCGGAAGGAGGTCTCTTCTTCTTTCAGGCAAGGCCTGTTGTTGTTGGCCTGACACTCTCTCCCCCTCAAGATGGTGGTCAGAAGGAGGCCTCTTCTTCTTTCAGGAGAGGTCTGTTGTTGCTGGCCTGCCTCTCTCCCCTCAAGATGGGGGTCAGAAGGAGGCCTCTTCTTCTTTCTGGAGAGGTCTGTTGTTGCTGGCCTGCCTCCCTCCCCTCAAGATGGTGGTCGGAAGGAGGTCTCTTCTTCTTTCAGGCAAGGCTGTTGTTGTTGGCCAGCCTCCCTCCCCTCAAGATGGTGATCTGAAGGATGCCTCTTCTTCTTTCAGCCAAGGCCTGTTGTTTCTGGCCTGCCTCTCTCCCCCTCAAGATGGTGGTCAGAAGGAGGCCTCTTCTTCTTTCAATTGAGGTCTGTTGTTGCTGGCCTGCCTCCCTCCCCTCAAGATGGTGGTCAGAAGGAGGCCTCTTCTTCTTTCAATTGAGGTCTGTTGTTGTTGGCCTGCCTCCCTCCCCTCAAGATGGTGGTCGGAAGGAGGCCTCTTCTTCTTTCAGCCAAGGCCTGTTGTTTCTGGCCTGCCTCTCTCCTCTCAAGATGGTGGTCAGAAGGAGGCCTCTTCTTCTTTCAGGTGAGGCCTGTTGTTGTTGGCCTGCCTCTCTCCCCCTCAAGATGGTGGTCGGAAGGAGGCCTCTTCTTCTTTCAGGCAAGGCTTGTTGTTGCTGGCCTGTCTCTCTCCCCTCAAGATGGTGGTTGGAAAGAGACCTCTTCTTCTTTCAGGCAAGGCCTGTTGTTTCTGGCCTGCCTCTCTCCTCTCAAGATGGTGGTCAGAAGGAGGCCTCTTCTTCTTTCAGGAGAGGTCTGTTGTTGCTGGCCTGCCTCCCTCCCCTCAAGATGGTGGTCGGACGGAGGCCTCTTCTTCTTTCAGCCAAGGCCTGTTGTTTCTGGCCTGCCTCTCTCCTCTCAAGATGGTGGTCGGACGGAGGCCTCTTCTTCTTTCAGCCGAGGCCTGTTGTTGTTGGCCTGCCTCTCTCCCCTCAAGATGGTGGTCGGAAGGAGGCCTCTTCTTCTTTCAGGGGAGGCCTGTTGTTTCTGGCCTGCCTCTCTCCTCTCAAGATGGTGGTCAGAAGGAGGCCTCTTCTTCTTTCAGCCAAGGCCTGTTGTTTCTGGCCTGCCTCTCTCCTCTCAAGATGGTGGTCAGAAGGAGGCATCTTCTTCTTTCAGCCAAGACTTGTTGTTTCTGGCCTGCCTCTCTCCTCTCAAGATGGTGGTCGGACGGAGGCCTCTTCTTCTTTCAGCCAAGGCCTGTTGTTTCTGGCCTGCCTCTCTCCTCTCAAGATGGTGGTCGGACGGAGGCCTCTTCTTCTTTCAGCCGAGGCCTGTTGTTGTTGGCCTGCCTCTCTCCCCTCAAGATGGTGGTCGGAAGGAGGTCTCTTCTTCTTTCAGGCGAGGCCTGTTGTTGTTGGCCTGACACTCTCTCCCCCTCAAGATGGTGGTCAGAAGGAGGCCTCTTCTTCTTTCAGGCAAGGCTTGTTGTTGCTGGCCTCCCTCTCTCCCCTCAAGATGGTGGTCGGAAAGAGACCTCTTCTTCTTTCAGGCAAAGCCTGTTGTTTCTGGCCTGCCTCTCTCCTCTCAAGATGGTGGTCGGAAGGAGGGCTCTTCGTCTTTCAGAGCTTTGGGTAGGATGCTGAAAGAGATGGTTGCACCGTTTGTCATTTCATCTCTTCTCTCAGTGAAAGGGCATAGTCCAGGAATGGAGAGGAAAATAGCAGATGTGAATATCTGGCTCCACAGATGCTGCTGCCAAAAATGATTTGGATTCTTGGATCATTGGATGTGGTTTCATGATGATGAACTTCTGGGAAGAGATGGATTGCATCGCATGCCCGTTGGCAGAAACATTTTTGCCAATAGTCTCAAAAATTTGATCAGGGCTTTAAACTGAATTATGTATTGGAGGGAGACAGTAATTTGGAAGGCAAAAGGTCTGGAGAAAATAGTCAAATTGTCATCGAGGGAACAAGGCAACAGTGCAAGTATCCAATAGTAGGAGACAAAAAAATCTGCACTGGAAGCAAGTGGGGGAGACCCATGTTCTAAGATATCTCTACACTAATGCACAGAGCATGGGAAATAAGCAAGATGAACTTGAACTCCTAGCACAACAAAGCAGGATCAAAACTCAAAGTGACCTTAATAGATTAGAAAGGTGGGCCGAAGATAACAAAATGAATTTCAACACAGAGAAATGTACGGTACCACACTTAGGGTGGAAAAATGAAATGCATAGATACAGGATGGGGGACACTTGGCTTAAGGAGACAACATGTGAAAGGAGTCCTAGTAGACCATAAGTTGAACATGAGTCAGCTATGCGATACGGTAGTTAAAAAGGCCAATGCAATTTTAGACTGCATCAATAGATGTATAGTGTCTATACTTCTATATCAAGAGAAGTAATAGCGCCATTCTATTTTGACTTGGTCAGGCCTCACCTGCAACTGGGCACCACAGTTGAAAAAGGATGTTGTGAAACTGGAGCATGTCCAAAGGGGGGTGAGTAAAATGGTGAATGGTGTGGAAACTATGCCTTTTGAGGAATGACAGGGAGTTGGGGATGTTTAGTCTGGAGAAGGGAAGGTTAAGAGGTGATATGATAGCCCTGTTTAAATATTTGAAAGGATGTCATATTGAGGAGGGAACAAGCTTTTTTTCTGCTACTCCAGAGAACAGGACACAGAACAATGGATGCAAGCTACAGGAAAAGAGATTTCACCAAAACATTAGGAGAAACTTCATGACAATAAGAGCTGTTCAACAGTGGAATGCACTCTCTTGGGGAGCGGTGGAATCACATTCTTAGGAGGTCTTTAAACAGAGGCAGGATATCCATCTGACAGGAATGCTTTGATTGAGAATTCCTGCATGACAGGGGGTTGGACTGAATGGCCTTTGTGTCTCTTCCAACTCTATGATTCTATTGGTGTAATAGACCAGCATAGCTACACTGTTGAAGGTAGCAGTGGCAGGTAAAGAAATCCAAACATAAGGCACTGGAGAAAGAGATTGCTTTAAAATGGTAAATTTTGTGGGCCTTCCCTTGCCACTGTTATGCATATATAGAAAAACTGCAGCCACTGGCCCAAAAAACAAAAACAGGCTAACGCCTTAAACTATAATCCTGTCCCTGTCCCCTCAGCAAACAAGCCCTGCACCATAAAAATCAGATGGTCAAACAGCCATAACATGTATGTGATGTCCTGCCAGGACTGATTGAATCTCCCCCTGCATTTTCTTTCACATTGGTTCAGGCCATAGTATGTTTAGAGTAGGAAAAGTTCTTTGTATTAGTTGTGGGAGGAGCTGTAGGATCCCCTGCATTATTTCCAGATTTGGTTTGCCCTTTCCCAGCATGCTCTATTGTAGCTGGAAGCCTTTAGTTTTGGAGCAGTCTTTGCTGTGAGCAGGCAGAGAGCTGTCTTTTGGTGGCAAACAGGCCCAGACAGCCAGAAAGGGCATTTCTTACACTTTAGCCATTTTAGTTACCAATTTAGCCATTTTAGTTACCAAGTACTCAGCCAAATTAGTTACCATCAGCAAGCGAATAAAGGAATTCAGGAGCTGAAAGACCCTGCACCAGCTCCATTGAGTGAGGAGAGCAAACCAACATCAGACCCAGAAAGATGACATCCGGAAGACTGCTGAAACTATAAAGTATCTTTTGTTTAGATCTGGGGAGGAGAAAACTCTTTATTTTTGTCCTTTAAATTAAATTTCCCCCCTTTTGAACTTTACATTCAGCTTCAGAGCCTTTCTGGGTAAAAGAGTTTGATCTCACCAGGGTACCGGCGTTGCACACCCAAACCTGCCACCACCTTTAGTTGGGTGTGTCTTCACAATGTACATTCAGAAGTAAATCCCACTATTACTATGATGTTTATGTTCTGGGAAGTGGGTGTAGGATTGCAGCCTATAACTTTTAAACATTTTTAAAAGCCACACCTAGAATTTAGGTAAGGAATATGTTGGCTTAGTGGTTACCATGGCAATTCTAATGATTGGAAGATTGGAAAGTTTGCAGTTTGAGGCCCAAGTGCTATATGATGGGGTGACCTACTGTCACTAGTCCCAGCTTCTACCAACCTAGCAGTTCGAAGGCATGCAAATGCATGTTGACAAATAGGTAACACTTCAGTGGGAAGGTAACAGTGTTTGATGCAGCCATACTGGCCTTATGACCACTGGAGCCATCTTTGGACAGTGCTAGCTCTTCAGCTTAGTAATGGAGATAAACATCATCTCCTATAGCCGGTTACAACTAGACATTCATGTCAAGGGACTACTTTTACCTTTTTATTATTTAGGCAATTCTGGAGATACGTCATTTTGTGTGTTCTAGAGCAACTATAATGTTTTGATGCAATTAATATAATTTTGTTTCAATTTTCCTGGCCCTTTTTGTTTAAAAATGAACAGTTTTATCAGTTTAGCAAGCTAACATAGCCCACACATCTAAAAATCAATTCTGAACTTTTATTTTGAACATCAAAACTAAAAAAGAATTATATGAAACTGAAGAATTTGTTTCAAGCATTCTGAACCTGCTATTTTAAAGTTCCTTTCATTTCACCTGTTCAGCAGTTAATATTCCTGAGCAGGAAAAAAAGCAGATTATCCCTCCTCACCCTTCAAATGCAAATATGAGCCCCTTTTATTCCATCCAAATATCCACCCTTCAGGCACAGAGTGCCTATCTAAGAGGATAAAGATTAGTGGCCTGCCATCACAATTAAACAGAAGATCTAGGCGCGTTCCAGATGCACAAAAAGTACGTACTAGGTACGTACTAGGGTTAGGAAAGGGTGTCCAAATGGAGCAGCGCGGAAGTGACGTCCTGGTGCCATGCAAGGGAAGCTCTTTACACGGCTCTTTACACGGCTGCGCTAGCGACACAAAAGAGAAAGGGGCAGAGTGGCCCCTTTCTCTTCATCCCCGCCGCTGTCAGGTGTCCTTGGGGCATGAAGCGGCAGATCGGGGCCTCAGAGGCTGCCGCTGTGGCAGCTGAGGCCCCGATCCGGCAGGGAAAGGGGCAGGAACAGGCCACCCCAAAAGGGTGGTCTGTAAACCGCCCTTGTTAGGAATTCAAGAACTCCTAATGAACCAAATATTTTACTACTAGTTTAAATTAGTAGTATAAATTAAACAAAAATATTAAATAGAAAAATTGCGAAATATAATTTTCTAAAATTTTATTCAGATTAGAGAAACAGATTATGTTCCAGATTAAAAATAAAAGTAATCCTTTTTCAATATCAAGAAAATATTTTTCTTTTACTCCCTCATTTACTAAATATTTATTTGCCTTGAATGCTTTTCTGAACGTTTTCATTTCAAGCTGATATCTGAAAAAAGTCTGATACTTTGGCTTCTCTTTCTTGCTTTCAAAATCACTCAAATTTCTTCCAGACATTAGTTTTACTTTTACTTTCACAGAATCCTGGAAGAATTGCAGAAGACAAGTGCTAAAATATTTTCAAGTTAAATTATGGCTGATGATAAGAAAGAAAGAAAGAAAGAAAGAAAGAAAGCAAGCAGCAGTCAGGCCCCCTCCTTCTTGCCTTGATCTAGATCTGTATGAGCAGCCAGACTCTGCATTATATATCATCTATGTTGCTACATGTTGTTGTTGTTGTTGTTGTTGTTGTGTGCTATCATGAGGTTTTCTTGGCAAGATTTGTTCAGAGGTGGTTTGCCATTGCCTTTCATTGAGGCTGAGAGCATGTGACTTGTCCAAGGTTTCATAGCTGAGCCGGAAATCGAACACTGGTCTCCAGAGTTGTAGTCCAACACAAAACTACTGTGCCATGCTGGCATCCCACCTCACTATTTATGCCACCCTGTTTCTTCTGAGATTTTCATTTCCTGAGTAAAGCACTGTGTGATTTGATCATACCTCATTACTACCCACTTTAGCTCTCTCAACCCAAGCATTATAATGTTTATATGTTCCCTTTCAAAAGTCTAGGTTTCATCCTTCCCAAATTTCATGTTTCTATGTGTCGGGCAGCTTTGGACTTTCATTTCACATCTGAGCAAGTCCGCAACTGAATGTCCTTTTGGCTTGAATCCAGAACTATATAACCATCAATAGAACTATATAACATTACAAAATCATTTGTCTACACATTCTTCTATGCAAACATTAAGGATTCAGTAGCCCTGGCAAACCTCCTCCGAACAAATCTTGCCATGAAAACCTCATCACCTTAGAGTTACCTTAAGTTGGAAATTACTCAAATGTACACAATAGCCTTCTTCAGACTTGCCAACACAATGCTACAGATACTTTACACACAAACACATGGAATATCTGCTGGCAAGGGAAGTGAAAAATTGTTTTTAACGGGCCATTAGTGCAAGCAGGCTTTACAAAATGGGGTGGTATTGCAAAGATACCACCTAGGCTTGCCAAAATGAAAAGTGGGGGTGGCTCCTGTACCTTTAATGGCTGTGGTTTTTTTTAAAAAAGGCGTTTTAGCAGGTGGTGCCCATTACCGGGCTGCATGATAAGCAACAGGTGCTGAAATTCCTGCTTCTACTGTACCCCTTTAGGTCCAGGAGTCTTCTCCAGTTTTCACACTGGTCATACCATATAAATAACCATATTTGGATAAATCTCACTGTGATATTCCAACATTTTTCAAGGACAGAAATTATCTTGAAATAGCGGGAAACATTTCTGCCCCTAGATGCTCATTCACACCCTGACTAGAGAAAAGAATCAAAGCAGCCTTGCTCGCTTTACCTGAGGGGAAAGCCTGAAGCAGGGCCAAGGCCAGGAGGAGCGCGGGGCCGCCGAGTGCAGAGGATAGCCCAGCCCGCCGTCCCCGTCCCCAGCGCCGCCACATACCCCCCACACGCCCACAGAAATGCTGCAGGGCTGGCTGGCGTCGCGTGCCTGCCCTCTCGCTCCTTTTTTTACACGGGCTCCCCACAGCAAGTTCGTTGCCCCGTTGCCCTCGAACGCTCTCGTCGTCACAGTGGCAGAGAGAAGTGGGGGCGGGACAAAGGAACTGGAACTCTGCAGGCGGCAGCACTCTGGAGGCCTGGATGGCGTTCCGCGCGCGCCTTCGTAGACCCCTTTCCCATCAGAGAAGGGAGCCGAGCATCCTAACTATGGGTGGCTCTGCCCACTTCGGTTCCTGATAGGCAGAGAAGAAAGATAAAAAACAGGGGCCTGGCCCCGCCCCCATAGGCGGAGCCGCCCAAGAACCCTCAGTCTTCTTCCTGCCTTGTTCCTGTTAGGACATACCTTTCTTTGCCGCAGAGATTCTCCTTTTGGTTTGCTCCCTGGGACTTGCTGGCTCTTGTATTTACTTTTATCCACTTCCTTTGCCCTCCGTTCTACACGCGATGGCTTCAGAAAAGGAGGCCAGGACTCCAGGAGAGCGCACTTTCCCTCAGCCCGGGCCAGACCCGGCTTTGCCGGCTGCGTGCCCTGAGGCTCCGCTTTCCCTCAGTCTGGGCCAGCCCCGGCTTTGCCGGCTGCGTGCCCTGAGGCTCCCTCATTGCTCGATCAGGTGGGAGAAGCGCGTCCACAGCCGTCAGAGGGGTTTCCCCTCCCTACCGCTGCCAAGGCCAGGGCCTCCCAGACGACCCGGTCAGGGTCGCAAGAGAGATCGCCCGTGACAGTCACCGGATGCCCTTACCGGAGGGGAGCATGAGATCCCGGGCTGGTTAAAAGCCTTCCTAGAATGGGAGGCTCCAGCCATGGGAAGGGCAAGCCCATTCTTCTGGGGTGGTGGGCCTCTCAATGCCCCAGCCGTTCCACCCATGTTCATGTGGCCTGGCCTGTTTTACACAGGTCAGTTCCCCATTTCCCTTGGCGATCATGAGGGAGCCGCCCTGGCGGCATGGAGACCACAAAGGATCACGGCGAATAACCGTGGCGCCTTAGCCCCAGCGGGGGGAGACACACCTGCGGGCGGCCATCTTGACCACATGGTCTCCCATGGGGGCGGCCATCTTGGCTGCATGGTCCAGGGTGGGGGCCGCCATCTTGCCCCCGCCCCGGAAGTGAGCCACCTTGGATCTGCCACTAGCCGCCCCCCTCCAGAGAGTACCCCTTCAGGGTAAAGTGCCCTCCTTACTGCAGCAGATGGTGCTGCTGCACGGGCCCTATCACCCCTGAAGGGGCGGGTTCTTCAGGGGCGGGTGGCCTTGAGGGGCGACCTAGGAATGGGGGGGCCAGCGACGCCTCTGGCTAACTGACAGAGCGACCCCCTTCCAACCCTACCCAATCATCAGTCGATTCCAAAGGCGATGATGACCAACATTCCTACTCAGACTCAGAGTCTGAACACTCCTATCAGCCTCCCAGAAAAAGGGCTAGGTATGCCAGAAGGGCTTCCAAGCGTCAACGCTCCCACTCTTTCCACTCCTCGGATGAGGAGGCTCCTGGGGGGGGGGGAGTCTTCTGACTCACAAACCAAAGAGGGTGAACTATCCTTGGATGAAGGCAAAGAGGCCAGAGATACCCCTATGTCATCCCGACTCTTCAGCCCTGATGACTATATCCCTCTTGTCAAAAAGACTACCAAGACTCTGGTGATTTCGCTGCCGCCAGCACGGGCTGATCCTCTGGATTCAGACCTTCCCAAGGTGGTCAAAGACCTATTCCCAGTTACAGCGCCATCTGTCCAAGAGGTCCCCTGTCCATCCAACTTCATGCAGATAATCAGGGATGAATGGAATAGGCCAGCTGCTCAGAGACCTAATCTTAGTGTTCTCCGCAAACACTACATTCTCCAGTCAGCAGTCATGGACAAATTAAAGGTCCCTCTGGTAGATGCCCCCATATCAGCCTTAGTGTCATCTGTGGTTTTCAGCAGGGACGGAGAGGATACCCTCAGAAATCCTGAGGACAGGAGGGCTGAGGGAACTCTTAAAAAAGCCCACAAGGCCATGTCGATAGCCATTAGGGCGGCGACTCCTGTTTCCATGGTTATGCAAGCCAACATCCAGTGGTCCCGTGAACTCCTTGACCTCATTCCCAACCCAGACACTAAGGTCAGACAGACCATCAACAAGATTACCAAGGCATCTGCCTTTCCGGCAGACGGCACTCTAGACACGGTCCAGCAGTGCGCAAGGGCCCAAGCTGCGATTGTCGCAGTCAGACGCTAACTATGGCTAAAAAAGATTTCAAGTCAAAACAAAATTTGGCCTTTACATCCTACCTTGGCACTAAATTGTTTGGTGAGTCTCTAGAGCCAGTGTTAGTTGAAGGCAAAGACTAAAAGAAGACCTTACCTTCAGCAAAAAGAGGGACATTAAAAGGCAGTTCAGAAACTGTTCCTCCTTTTGCTCCTCCCAACTTTTCCCTTCCTCCATTTCCAACTCTAACTCCTTTCGAGCTAGAGAGTCCAATTCTAACAAATCTCATTGGGGAGACTCCAAATTCTCCAAACAAAGCCGGTCCTCCTTCCCCGCCAAGGACGGTGCAGGACATAAATCTGCCCGGAAAAACCAACAACAATGATGGGGCCCCTCCAGTAGGAGGCAGGCTTCAGGGATTCAGCCAAGCTTGGAAAAAGTCCACCACTGACAGGTGGGTCCTGGACACAGTTCGATGAGGCTACAAGACACAATTCCATCAACTTCCTCGCGACATGTTCATACCATCCCCCAAGTCAAGCGACCCTACAAAACACCGCCTCCTGCTGGAAGCCTTCGAACGTCTACTGTCTATCCGAGCCATCGAACCCGTTCCCACAGATCAGAGAGGAAAAGGATGCTTTTCAACCTTTTTCTTGGTGCCCATGAAGAATGGAACTTGGAGAGCCATCCTCAACCTGAGGGCTGTCAACCGTTTTATCCTCAAAAATAAGTTCAGAATGGAGACCTTCAAGTCCATTTTAGACAGCCTCCAGCCCGGAGACTTTCACATTCTTATCCATCCATCCTCACGGCGTTTTCTCCGATTCAAGCATGGCAAGCTCCATATTCAATACAGGTCACTTCCCTTTGGCCTGGCATCGGCCCCCAGGGTCTTCACCTAAGGTCATTATGTCTCCACGTCTACCCTTATCTGGATGACCTGCTGATCCAGGCCCCCTCCAGTCAACAGTCAATTCAGGACACCCTCGCGATCCTCAAATCATTAGAGGCCCATGGTTTTCTGATCAACTTACAAAAGATCACCCTGCTCCTGAATCAAATGATTCACCATCTGGGAGCCCTGATAGACACTCGAGCGGGCACAGTATGCCTCCCTCCCGACCGGATCAGATCCATTCGACAGGCCATCCGCAAGGTCTTAGCCTCGCCACGTCCCAACCTTCAGCTCCTGGCTCACCTGCAGGGCCTCATGATTGCAACCATCGACTGCCTGCCCTGGGCATGGTTCAATGCCAGACCCCTACAATGGCTCTTCTTACCACACCAGCGAGCCATAGCTCTCAAAAAGCTCCAGAAAATACCACTCGACAGTGAAGTGCATCAGTCACTCCGCTGGTGGACCTCCGATTCAATCCTGAAGGGGAGGCCCATCTGGAAGCCCCCGAAGATTCAGATCACCACAGATGCCAGTCTCCGGGGACTCACTGTGGGACTCACATAGTTCAGGTCAGGTGGAATTCGGCAGAACGATCCCACAGCATCAATTGGTTGGAGCTACGAGCAATCCATCTGGCACTACAGGCGTTTCGTCATCTGATCTCACACAAGGCTGTCCTGATAAGGACAGACAACATTACAACAAAGGCTCGTGTCAATCGACAGGGCGGAACGAGGTCCAGGTCTCTAATGCAAGAGTCTCAACTGCTCCTGACATGGGCCGAAAACAACCTGATGTCTCTAGATGCCGAACATCTTCAAGGAAAGTTAAACTCAAAGGCCGATTGGCTAAGTAGAACAGACATAGACCAAGCGGAGAGGAGCCTTCACCCAGAGGTGTTCCTCACCATAACAACAGAACTGGGACTCCCGATACTAGACCTGTTTGCTTCCCTGATCAATGCCAAGACTCCGAGATTCTTCTCCAGGTTCCAGATGGAGGGAGCGAAAGACATAGACGCCCTCAATTGTCGGTGGCCGAAGGGCCTTCTTTATGCCTTTGCTCAAGTCCCCCTCCTCTCCAAGTTCCTGCCCAAGGTACGGTCAACCAGATCAGAGGTAATTCTGGTAGCCCCGGCATGGCCCAGATGTCCCTGGTTCTCCAAAATCCTCAACCTCTCAACTCGGAGTTTACCTCTGCCCATCCGGCCAGACCTGCTGTCCCAGGGCCAGAACCATCATCCCGACCCAGCCTGGCTTCAGCTACACACCTGGAAATTGAGCATCACATGTTAAGCAGATATGGATACTCACTGGAGGTGGTGGAATCCATCCTGGCTTCCTGCCGTCAGTCGATGCTGAAGGTCTACGAATACACATTCAAGGCCTTCAAGAGATGGTGCAAAAGAAAAAAGAAAGATTTTATTCAGGTGTCAGTTTCCACAATACTCCAGTTCTTCCAGGATGGTAGAGACCAGGGCCTTCGTCCCAACACGGTCAAGAGACAAGTGGCGGCCATAACATCTATCCTCCCGCACGACGAGGCGGCCAAGCTCTCCCAACATCCTCACATTCGCAGATTGCTCAAAGGAGTGGCTAACAGGTCACCACCGAGGACTAAACATCATTTTCCTTCCTGGGACCTCCACCAGGTCCTCAAGGCACTAACCATCCATCCCTTTGAACCATTGAGGGAGGGTCCCCTCAAATTTCTCACCTGGAAGACGCTGATCCTCACGGCACTCACATCGGCATGCCGCGTCGCTGAGCTAGGCGCCCTCTCCGTTCGAAAAGAATTATGCATAATCAGACATGATTCAGTGCTTCTCAGACCAGACCCAGCCCTTATTCCCAAGGTGAACTCGGTGTTCCATTCTTCCCAAGACATCATTTTGCCTTCCTTCTGCTCATGTCCCTGCAAGGACTTAGAAAATATCTGGCACACCTTAGATTTCTGGAGGGCCATCAAGATTTACCTCAAGAAGACCTCGGCCTTCAGAAAGTCAGAAGCCCTCTTCATATCCTTTCAACCAAATTCAAAAGGAAAAAAGGTGTCCTCATCCACACTGGCAAGGTGGATTAAGCAGTGCATTGTCACATGTTACAAAACTCTCAATTTTAATTCACCTCAGGGCATCACCGCCCACTCAACTAGGAGTGTGGCAGCGTCGGCAGCCCTGGCCACTAATGCCCCTGTGGCTGAGATTTGCAGAGTGGCCACTTGGAAGTCACCATCCACTTTTGTCAGACATTACAAATTGGATCTTTTCCAGTCATCACAGGCGGCCTTCAGCCGGAGGGTGTTACAATAAATAATAATTTTTTAAAAAATTGTCCCTATCTCGTCCTCCGTGCCAGCTGGCCCGCCCTGACATTCAGTGGCTTTTATAAAT
This sequence comes from Sceloporus occidentalis, assembly GCA_023333645.1. NCBI lineage: Eukaryota > Metazoa > Chordata > Lepidosauria > Squamata > Phrynosomatidae > Sceloporus > Sceloporus occidentalis. The sequence goes on from JALMGF010000177.1 coordinate 973,334, forward strand.
CCCATAGTTAGGATGCTCGGCCCCCTTCTCTGATGGGAAATGGAACATTGGCCTTACCTGAGATACGTCCCTTTCCATCAGAGAAGGTACGAGCATCCTCCCCACCCTGTATTTGTCGCCTACTGGCGCGGGTGGGTTCACTGTCTTTTCCCTTTCAGTTGTTGCTGTTTTGGCTAGTCATTGACCGAGGGTTCTTGGGCAGCTCCGCCTATGGGTTCGGGGCCAGGCCCCTGTTCTTTTGTCTTTCTTCTCTGCCTATCAGGAACCGAAGTGGGTGGAGCCACCCATAGTTAGGATGCTCAGACCTTCTCTGATGGAAAGGGATGTATGTCAGGTAAGTCCAACGTTCCATTTTTCCATGTAGACGTCTCTGTCAGGTTTGCGCCGCTGTAAACTATTTTGTCTTCAGAGACTGCCTTTGACACGGAAATACCAGTTCTCTTGGCAATATAATAAAAGAGTGGTTCGGATGCTGGACGCTCTTCACAGTTACATTTTCCGTACAAATAGCTTTGATATATATTTGTAAGATGACTGCGGGAACAGTCCGTTTTTGAACTGAGTCCCGTGTTTTTTGGGCATCACAGGACGCATTGAGACAATAACTCACTTCTTTAGGATTGTTTTAACTGATAAATGGAAGCAGTACAGCTGGCCTATACTTAATGCTCTTGGCCATTCTGGCCTTAAATGCAATAATAAAATGCCTAGTCAGAAATAAATATGGCTGAATTTGGTGTATATCGTGGGTGGATGTGAGTGTGTCTGCCTTCAAGTTGCCTGTGACTCCGTGGGTTTCACACAGTTTTTTCTTAGTCAAGAAAAACATTCAGAGGTGGTTTTCCAGTTCCTTTCTCTAAAATATAGCCTTTAATTTTATTTCATAGTCATTTAAGCTTCTATAGTGGGAGTGATAAAATAATCCTTTAAATTTTTCAAAATTTGCCAGGATTCCAGCTTTAGTTACCAGTTCATTGGCTTCAAAAATACATCCTCCAATTTAGTGGATTTGACACAGAGCACAACTTCGTTCCAATATTGGCTAGATTCTGCTTTTGCAAAAAATAAGTACATCTTCCTATACATTTTCTGCTTTCAGACAGAATTCTAAAATGCAAAAACTCAATAAAAATAACAGATCTGTAATTTTTACAAGCCTGTAAGGAACAACAGTCTAGCTGAGTAGGACTGAGGAAGAGTTTGGGAGAGAAAGCACACACATATATTTATTCTTGAAGTTAATGGAATTTATTTCAGAATTGCACACTAATGCAATTTTCTGTGCATAAATAAATCTTAATATCGCCTGGGTTCCAAGGCTTCTCTAATGTTAATTAATCTCTGTTCTGTAAAACTCTTCCTGTATCCCAGGAGTGACTATTGTCTGATAAGGACATATTGTGCACATTCTCAGAAACATTATGTAAAACATTATTCTGCTTGTTTTGGACTTAAATTCTGGGAAAGGACACAGATTACAGATTTAAATTTATATGAATCATGACTATACCGGTTACAAACTACTCGATGTTTTAACGGCATGTTTTAAGTATCCGTGTAAGAGACAGGGCAATTTAGCATTTACACTTGTCCCTCCGTATTCGTCAGGGTTAGGGGCACAAGAATATGGAAAAACTGCAAATAACAAAAACACCATGTTTTTACCTGAGAGGACACGTCTCTAGGAATCTCTAGGCCTTCCATTGCAACTCTATGGTCAACGTCTGACAGACACTGACCATAGAACTGCACTGGAAGAGCCACAAATGCCTAGTAGAGTATTCTCACTGTTAGGAAGGATCGAATTAAGGGAATTTTAATTAGCTCAAATATTGCCGAGAGGTGGCCCTAACAACGCCACGTGCCTGAATCGTGTCCCAACAGTGTGTACCAGAGGTCGCCAGCACACCCCAAGAGAAGGAGACGCTGATACCAACTAAGTCCAATTAAAAGGGTATCATTGATTATAGCACAAGAAAAATCACACAGCAAAAGGGGAGCATACACACACGCACACATTCAATGCTACAGCAGGGGAGGGGTGAGTTCGGGAGATAGGTTTGAGAAAGAGAGACACCACTAGGGAATACTACCTTAGAAGTCTTCTCCGGGAAGTCCTGATGAAGCTTGGATGGACAGTGAATCACGGCCACAGGAGTGGGGAAAGAGGGCCGCGGAGGCTTAAGAGCAGAGTTCAAATTGGCGTGGACCAATTTGCAACCGAGTGATAGTGCGAGCTCAGTTTAGCTCAGTTGATTTCAGCTCAAAGCTCAATACTCAAAAAAACCAATGCTAAAAAAACCCAAGGAGGGTCTGAAAACTCAGGGTTTATATAGTGAGAAACGTATCCGGAGGCTATGGTGACTTGCTAGACAAAGGTGTTGATTGCCTGGGCTTTGTTAAGCCAAGAGCAAGCAATGTGTTACACAATGCACTCAGGTCTGGACACAATTTGGAAGGGCAACCAACTTGATTACTAAGTCGTTAAGCTGATCATTGGCCCATTAAGTGAGAAGCCAAGTCTATTGTCTTTCTTGGGCAGCAGAGGTAATTCTGGTTTGATGACTCCCAAACTTCCTATGGAAATTTCCAATTCCAGCCTTTTCTCTAGGGCTCTGCCTTTGCAGGGCGAGCTGCCTATGTGGTCTCTCTGCTTTTAGGTTAATGATGGGTCTTCTATGGGGTCAGCCAGGGGTCATAGCACAGACCGCATGTAACCAAAATTTTATTAAATCCAAACTTGGTAACATCTCTATGAATCTCTAGGTCTTTCAGTGCAACTTTTAGTTTAAACTGACCATAGAGTTGCACTGAAGGACCCAGAGTTTTCTAGAGAGAACATATTAATCAAATCCGTGAATAATTAAATCCACAAATATCAAAGCTGTTTGTTATTCTCCTGGAACTTGTTATACAGTGGAAAGGAGAAGCTAGGAATAGACACACATTCCAGACTTTAGGAGAGCTGATTTCAATAAACTTAGAGAAATACTGGGGGTGATCCCATGGTCAGGAATACTAAAAGAGAAGGGAGTTCAGGTTTCTCAAAAGGGAGATACCAAAGGCACATTTTCAAACAGTTCCAGTGAGGACGAAAAATGGGAGGTGTCTCAAGAAACCAAGATGGATGACTAAGGAACTTTCAACTGAACTAAGTTTTAAACGGAACATGTCTAAGAAATGGGGAAATGGGGAAATCACCAAAGGGGAATTCAAACAAATGACTAGTATGTATAGGGACAAAGTCAGAAAAGCTAAAGCACAGAATGAACTCAGGCTTGCTAGAGAGGTTAAGAACAATAAAAAGGGCTTTTTTGGATATTATTATTATTATTAACCTTTATTTATAAAGCGCTGTAAATTTACACAGCGCTGTACATACAATCTTTTAGTTAGATGGTTCCCTGCCCTCAGACTTACAATCTAAAAAGACACGACACAAAAGGAGAAGGAATGGTTGTGGGGAAGGGGATCAGGTCCAGCAGTTCTTCTCCACCTCCAAGGCCTGGACCAAGGCAGATGGACTGGAGGAAGGGCTTGGCATCTTAATGGATGGTTGAAAAGAGGCATCCTTGGTCAAAGAGGGGCTCACCCCTGGGAACGCTTCTCTAAACAATATAGTCTTTAACTCAGTTTTGAAACTGGGTAGAGAAGTGATGAGGTGTGCATGTGGGGGAAGAAAGTTCCAGGAGTAAGGGGTAGCAAGTGAGAAGGGATGAATTCGGGAGGGGGCAGTGGTAGTCCTACACTGTGACAGGAGACCTTGACTACCAGAGCGGAGGGTGCGAGTAGGAATGTAAGGAGAAAGAAGGGCGGATAAGTAGGGGGGGCAATCCATGGAGGGCTTTGAAAGTCAATAACAAAAGCTTGTACCGGATGCGGAAGGGGAAGGGGAGCCAATGAAGGGAGGAGAAAAGAGGAGAAACATGGTCAAAGTGGCGAGTGGATGTGACAATATGGGCAGCTGAATACTGGACAGAGATTAAAGGATGGAGGTGTGAAAGAGGAAGCCCTGTTAGAAGAAGGTTATAATAATCTAGTTGCGAAACCACTAGGGCATGGACCAGAGTCTTGGCAGTAGAGGTTGAGAGGAATGACGGATATTGGCAATGTTGTAGAGAAAGAATCTACAGACCTTGGCGGTGGCCTGGATCTGGGGAATAAAAGACAGAGAAGAGTAAAAAATGAAGCCAAGACTGCGGGCTTGATGAACCGGTTGAATAGAAGTGTCGTCGACAGAAACAGAAAAGGAATAATGAAGGGTGGGTTTAGGTGGAAAGACGAGAAGCTCAGTCTTAGACATGTTGAGCTTCAAGCGCCGAAGCCGCATGCACTGAGAGATGGCAGTCACACAAGAAGAAACTTGCTATTCAAGCCCCATCGAAAGGTCAGGGGTGGAGAGATACAGCTGAGTGTCATCGGCGTACAGATGACAGGAAAAACCATAAGAACTGATGAGTTTACCTAGGGACAGTGTGTATAGAGAGAACGGAAGGGGACCCAAGACAGAGCCCTGGGGAACTCCAACAGATAGGGGAACAGAGGACGAAGTCTGACCACCCATGACCACTGCAAAAGATCTATCTGACAAGTAAGATTTAAACCAGTCGAGAGCAGAGTCGGAGAACCCAAGGTCAGAAAGTAAATCAACCAGGAGACAGTGATCCACAGTGTCAAAGGCCGCAGACAAATCAAGAAGAATGAGAATAGAGTAGAGGCCGTTTGCCTTGGCCCGCAAGAGATCGTTTGAGTTCTTGGTGAGGGCTGTCTCTGTAGAGTGCCGTGGGCAGAAGCCAGACTGGAAAGGGTCCAGGATAGAGTTGGCTTCAATAAACTTAATACAGTGAGAATAAACGACCCATTCTAGGACCTTAGAAAGAAAAGGAAGAAGAGAAATTGGACGATAGCTAGACAAAGAAGAGGGGTTGAGAGAGGGTTTCTTCAGAATTGGGGAAACGAGAGCATGTTTGAAGTCAGAAGGGAAGGAACCCACAGAGAGAGAGAGATTAAAGATATAGAGGAGCAAGGGCAGAAGAGAAGGGGCTATAGAGATTAGGAGGCAGGAGGGAATAGGATCAAGAGAGCAGGTAGTAGGTTTGGAAGAATTTAGCAGCGTAGAGAGTTCATCCAGAGAAAGAGGGGGAAACCCAGAGAGTTTATTAGTAGAAGGTACCAGGAGGTTAGTGGTAGGGAGCAAGTCGGGAGGAACTATTTCAGATCGAATAGTAGTGACTTTTGTGATGAAATAGTTGGTGAAGTCAGTGGGGGAAAATGATGAGAAGACAGGGGGAGAGGAAGGTTTTAGTAGTGTATTGAAGCAGGAGAATAAACGCTGCAGACACCTCTCATTAGCACAGATCAGCGATTTCTAATAGTTCTGTTTTGCCATAGACAGAGCGCGTGAAAAAGATAAAAGGATGAATTGATAATGAATGAAATCGGCCGGTTCCCTAGACTTTTTCCAAAGACGTTCGGCCGCTCGAGAGCAGGACCGGAAGAACCTGATAGTGGGAGTGAGCCAGGGCTGAGGCCTAGTCATGGGGGAAGACACGCATACAGATACAGGAGCAAAGCTGTCGAGAGTTGAAGAAAGAGTGGAATTAAATAAAGACATTGCTGAATCAGCAGAGTCCCCAAGATCAAGAGAAGAGAGAGATGAATTCAAAGTCTGACTGAGATGGTCAGAGTTAACAGACTGAAGGTCGCGGAAATGGCGCTGAACAGTACGAGGAGGAGGTGGGATATAAGTAAGAGTAAAAGAAATTAAATGGTGGTCAGACAATGGAAAATCAGATGCCAGGTAGTCGGAAATGACACACTTAGCAGCAAGAATTAGGCCGAGACAGTGACCAGAGGAATGGGTTGAGGAGTTAGAATGAGGTTGAAGGCCAAAAGAAGCAAACAGGGAGCTAAGGCAAGATGAAGAAGGATTGTTGGGATTTTCAAGGTGAATATTAAAGTCACCTAGGATGAGAGAAGGGACTGCATCAAATAGAAAAAACGTCAGCCAAGATTCAAAGTCAGATAGGAACTGGGTAGCAGAACCAGGAGGGCAATAGATGACAGCAACCCGGAGCTGTAAAGGAAAAAAAGAGTCGAATAGAGTGAGACTCGAATGAAGAGAAACAATAGCTGGGCGGGGGGGGGGGGGGAGAAAGAACTTGAAACTGGCAGGAATTGGACAATAGTATACTGACCCCTCCTCCTCAACCCTCAGGGAGGCTTGTGTGTGTGAAAGAGAGACCACCAAAAGAAAGGGCAGCGGAGGTAGTGGTATAATGGGCCGGAAGCCAGGTTTCAGTAAGAGCGAGAAGGTTAAATGATCTAGAGAGAAAAAGATCATGGACAGCAGTCGCTTTCGGAGCAACAGAGCGAGAGTTCCAGATTGAACAGAGGAATGGAAGCTGGGAGATAGGAAGAGGTCGAATAGGGATCAGGTTAGGAGAGATGCATGGAGCCATGGGAAGGAAAGGATTCAGTAAGCGATAATCAAAAGAAGAGAATATAACAATGACAAAAGTAGGAATATAAAAGCCAACTGTACTTGGTAATATTGCCTAAATACCAAGATCCCTTTATGTCCGCAGCAAAAGGAAGAAGAAGGAAATGGTAGGGCCACTGCATGGAGAAGATGGCAAAATGCTAACAGGGACAGAGAAAAGGCAGAATTACTCAACACTTTATTTACTTCAGTTTTCTCAGAAAAGGCAAAGGGTACTCAACCTGAGGATAATGGAGCAGAGGACAGAATACGGGAATTTAGCACAGAATATGTAAAGAGTACAGGAATATCTGGTAAATGTAAATGAACATAAGTCTCCAGGACCAGATGAACTACATTAAAAGAACTGGCAAATGTAATATCAGAGTCATTGGCAATAATTTTGGAGAACTCCTGGAGAACAAGAGAATTCCCAGAAGACTGGAGGAGGGCAAACATTGTCCCCATCTTCAAAAGGAGAAAAAAAGAGGATCCCAACAATTATTGTCCAGTTAGTCTGACATCAATACCACGACAGATACTAAAGCAGATCTTTAAACAGAGCATCTGTGAGCATCGAGTAGGCAATGCCATAATCACAAAAAGTCAACATGGGTTTCAGAGAAACATGTTGTGCCAGACAAATCTGATCTCTTTTTTTGATAAAATTACTGGCTTGATGGACAAGGTTCCATCTGACATTCCTGCAAACAAGCTTGTAAAATGTGCACTAGACAAGGACAGGTTGCTTACCTGTAACAGTATTTCTTCGAGTGGTCATCTGCGAATACATACAAATGGGTTTCACTGCGCCTGCGCAGTGCTGCTCGGAACCTACTGGAATCACTGGGCAAAGTTTACTTTGCAACATATAGAAACTTTTTGGCGGTAACTCTGCCCACCCGTTATAAGGCCCCTGCCTTCCCGCTCTTTCCCCAGTTCCGCAATTTTTCCGCCAAGCAGGCGATAGAAAGAGCCAATAAGAGCAGGACACTGAGGGGATGGACGGGTGGGATTTGTATGTATTCACAGATGACCACTCGAAGAAATACTGTTACAGGAAAGCAACCTGTCCTTCTTCATCGTGGTCTCTGCGAATCATACAAATGGGTTTAGACTGACAAGCTTAGGTAAGTGGCGGAGAGAGTGTCCTGAAACCAAAGCTTCGGTAAACCAAGGGTATATTTATTGCAACAATAAACACCTTGAACCAGAAAAAGAGTCAGTCTCTTGTTCAAGCACAAAAACTCAACACAGCAATAACATTGCAAAACCTGAGAAGGGGACTAAAGGTCATGCAAGACCAGTCCCATTGGAATTGTGCAAACCAACATTCAACAGACTGTAAAACAGTGGTATTATGTACACAAATGCTGACAACACAAACCATCAGTAGTGCAATCAATGCAACCCTGAAACCAACACAGCCCTCCCGAAAGCTGCGTCTCGGATGGCTCTGGTGTCCAGCCTATAGTGCTTTATAAAAGTCAATGGCTGGGACCAGACAGCAGCCTTACAGACATTCTCCAAGGGAATGCCTGACAGGAATGCAGAGGATGCTGACACTGCTCTCGTGGAGTGGGACCGAACCCTGCCAGGGAGAGCTTTACCCAGCAGTTCATAGCAGAGGTGGATGGTACCAGCCACCCATTTGGAAAACCTCTGCGCAGACACGGGCAACCCCTTCTTCGGTTCCAAGTAGCATTGGAAAAGTCTCTCGGACCGACTGGAGGCAGCAGTTCTGTCCAGGTAAAACGCCAGCGCTCTCCTGACATCAAGAGAGTGCAGGCTTCGCTCAGCATCTGAAGTCGGATTGGAAGCGAGGGTCAGCAACACAATGTCCTGGCACATGTGGAAAGCAGACACAACCTTAGGCAAGAAAGTAATGTCTGTCTGAAGGACCACCTTGTCCTTGTGAAACCTCAGGAAGGCCTGGTCCCTCCACAAGGCACAGAGTTCGCCGCACGGCGGGCAGAGGTGATGGCCACAAGAAAGGCGGTTTTCCAAGTCAATAGTCTCAAGTCCGCTGTGGCCATCGGTTCAAAGGGCTTGGATTGGAGCGCGGCCAGCACCGCCTCCAAGCTCCAAGCCGGGGCCGGTACCGACACAGGAGGGTGCAGGTTGGCACATCCCTTCAGGAACCCCTTCACCAAGGGGTCCCTAAAGAAGGAAGCCCTACCCTCAAATTGGTACCTGGAACAAATGGCAGAGAGGTAGCACTTGATGGATGTGAGGCACAGCCCCTCATCCAACAGCGCCATCAAAAACTCCAGCACCACTGGAGTGGAAACTTGAGCAGGAGACAAGTCCTTTCGATCAAGGAAGAGGCTAAACCTCCTCCACTTCAGGGCATAGGACCGCTGGGTGGATGGCTTCTGTGCAGCCAGGATCACCATCCTCACTGCGTCCGGCAGTGAGGCTAGAGCTGGATTCTCCAGGCCACCAGCGCCAGGCTCTCGATGTCCGGGTGCAGAATCCAGCCGTCCTGGATCAACAGCAGGTCCGAACGGAAGTCGAGACGGAGGAAGCATCTCTTGGAGATGTGGAGAAGGGATGCGAACCAGGGCTGTCTCGGCCACCACGGCGTGATCAGGATCGCATCCGAATGGTCCGTTGTCATCTTGGACACCACCCTGATGACGAGAGGGAAGGGAAGGAAGGCGTAGAGCAGCTCTCCCGACCAAGGGAAGGCAAACGCATCTCCGAGGGATCTGTCCATTCGCCTCCTGGAGCAGAACTGGGGACAGTGGCTGTTCCATTCAGTCGCGAAGAGGTCGACTTGGGGGGGTTCCCCACCGATCGAACAGGTCGCTGATCGTCTCCAGATGGAGCCTCCACTCGTGGCACACCAAAGGGGATCTGCTTAGGCGGTCCGCCAACTCGTCCTCTCCTGGAAGGTGAATCGCCTGGAGGAGCACCTGTCTCTGGATGCTAACAGAGCCAGTCAAAGGAAAGCTCTTTCCCAGGTCCAGAGAAAGAAAGCTCTGCTAACAGAGCCAGTCAAAGGAAAGCTCTTTCCCAGGTCCAGATAAAGAAACAGAGCCAGCTAAGAAAGGGAGTTTTCCTAACCGACAGTTGGAAGACTAGATAGCAAAGGCCAGAGCAATTAAAGTCCTTTGCAACCCTTCGTGTGCATTCCAAGCAACCCAGGTCTGTGCAAACTGTTGCAATTACAAAGACTTTGCATGCTAAAGTCCTAGACAGTCAGCATTTGCAGGAGAGCTAAAAAAGGCGGGAAATCCTGGAAGCAGTCAGGCAGCCATAGCTCAGTCCTCATTGAGCAGGAGAGTCCTAATACTGTAACAGCAGAACATGGAACCTGAAGAGCTTATTGAAACTGAAATTGCAGATTCAAAAACCAAATCAGTGAGAACTAGGAAACTCACTGCAAAGATGTAACAAAATATAAAAGAAGAGTTAGCTTCTCTTCAGGAAAAGAGAAAAAATGTCTTGTCAGCTTTGCAAGGAGACATGAAGACAAGCCAACAGGCATTAAGCATTGAAGCAACATTTGAACTGAAAGAAAATATGATGCACCACTTTGTAAGCTGGAATGCACTGTTAGAGCACATGTTCCAGCTGCTAAACCGTATAAATACTCCAGAATCCTTAAACAATAAGGCAGAAATAAAGGATCAATCAGAGCTTGAAGAAGGAGACTTCAGCAAAGCTATCCGAAGTCTAGATGACCGAATTCAGCAATGGAAAAAAGAACAAGCTGAATCTCAACAGTCACCAGAGACAGCCATCGTAACAGAGGAAAAACTGTCAACCTCTCCCAGAGGCTCAAAAAAAGAAATAAAGCCTCAAACGAACAAAGCACCAAGCTTGGCATCTTCAGAAGTGACTTCATCCCGGCATTCCCACAAGACCAGGAGTTCCAAAACCACTTCCCGTAGTAGTGGCTCCTCACGAAGGTCTGTAGGAGCGGAGCTGGAGATGATAGCTCTCCAAGCAAAGGCTGAGGCAGCAGCAGCTGCTAAACAGGCAGAATTTTCCAAAAAGAAGCAGGAACTCGTAATGGAACAGACCAAAAGAAAACAAGAACTCGAAATAGAGCAAGCTAGAATGACAGCTGAATTGGAAACCTTGGAACAAATAGCAAAGTCAGAACAGCTAAAACAAAAGGCTCAGATCTTGGAACAAGGTCTGAAAGAGAAATCACTGGCATCTGACCTGTCTAACCTAGGAGAAGACCCTAAACAGAAAGTGATTTCCTATTTAGCTGGTCAACAACTAGACCTCAAGGCAAAGGAGTTTCAGCCTAAGACGCTTCTAACTCCAGCTGCTGCACCCATTGTTCAGCCTGCAGAAATACCACCTTTAGTGCAGACCTCAGCAGTAACCTCAGTGCCTGCCTCAGTGCCGTACTAGAGCCAGTCCTTCAGCAGTCAAAGAGAACCCATCACATACCCGGTTAATACCACTGTTCCTACTAACCTGGGTTACCAACAGCAACCAATCCATGCTTCACTCAGCACAAAGCCACATTTGCAAAATGTGCCAGACCCATACTTCACAACTATAACAAGGAACCCAAGGAGAGACTTAACAGACAAAGGTGTTCAAAAATTCTCAGAAAAACCTGAAGACTACATCCTCTGGAAAGCCATCTTCCAAGGAGCCATGGAAGATATGGGATTATCTGCAAAGGAAGAACTGACCCTGCTAATGGCATGGCTCGGCCCTTCATCTTCAGAGCAGGTAAAAAGAGTTTATGCTGCTCACATAGCAGACCCTTCGGCAGCCTTACAAGCTGCATGGGACAGATTGGACCAGAGATATGGAAGTGCAGCTCAGATTGAGACCTCTCTTTTATGTAGATTAAAGGACTTCCCTAAGCTCACAATGAGAGACAGCAAGAAGTTGTGGGACCTTTTAGACCTTTTACAAGAGCTACAGAATGCTAAAAATAATCCACAGTTACCTGGTTTCATTTCCTTAGACCAACATATGTCACAAGCAGACATTGTAAGAAAGCTCCCATTCCAACTCAGAGAAAAGTGGGGTCAGGAAGTCTTTGAGTATAAAAGACGACACAGCCAAGTATATCCACCCTTCTCACACTTAGTGAACTTTGTTGCCCCCATGGCTCATATGAGAAATGACCCTCAGACAGGACTTTTTGATCTTTACCAGGGTTCTGAAACTGAAAAGAGTCCTAAAGCACCTAGAGCCAAGCAAACCATCTCAGTCAAGAAAACTGAGACTTCATTCTCCAAATCAACAACTGAATCCTTGTGTCCAATACACAAGGCACTGCACCTTATCAATGACTGTAAAGAATTTCGCAAAAAAACTTATGATGATCGCATTGCCTTGTTAAAGGAACAAGAGGTATGCTTCAAGTGCTGCACATCTAAAGAGCACAGAGCCAAAGATTGTAATGAAAAGATAAAATGTCTACAATGCAACAGTACTAGACACTGTACAGCGTTACATCGAGTCCAACTACCCCAAAGCAGGAAAAAACAGCTGCTGAGCCAACAACACCTCAACCAGAGACAGTAACTTCTTCAGAAGTCAAGACAACAGGTACCGGTTGTACAGCCCTGTGTCAAGAACCAGGTAAAGTGCGATCATGCCATCCAATATGCCTGGCCAAGGTGTTCCCAAATGAGCACCCTGAAGCCTCCAGGAAGATGTACACTGTCTTAGACATACAAAGTGATACTTCACTAGCAGCTCCAGAATTCTTTGACCTCTTTGATGTCCAGACTCAAGAGATAGAATATGTCATGACAACTTGCATAGGAAATCAGGTTATGGTGGGGAGGAGCACCTCAGGTTTCATAGTGGAGAAATTGCACAATGGCGAAAGATTCGAGCTGCCTATTCTAATAGAGTGTAAGTCCATCCCCAGGAACAATGACCAGATTCCAACCAAAGCAATTGCTCTTCACCATCCTCACTTAAAACAAATAGCCCACAAGATTCCAGAGTTAGATCCTGAGGCAGAAATCCTTATTACTAATAGGTACAGACTGTCCAGATTTATTGCATATCAAGCGGCAAGTGACAGGCCCAGCAGGAACACCTTTCGCTCAAGAGACGTCTTTAGGTTGGGCCATCGTAGGTCCAGTTTGTTTGAATCGCAAAAGAATACCAACAAGAATAAAGACCTTTGCAACAACCCTAGTGGAGAGAGGTCATCCCTCTCAGCTGGAAGAATGTCCCGCTCATATCCTTATACACCAATTGGACACCACTAACTTCGAGCCTACACTTCCAAACCACCTTCCGTGATGAACAACTCGCCCCATCCATTGAAGACAAGCAGTTCCTGAGCATCATGGAACAGCACTGCAAGCAAGATGACAAAGGTAATTGGATTGCCCCATTGCCTTTCCACACATCCAGGCAGAGGTTACCCAACAACCGTAAAACAGCTTTACAACGCTTACATAACCTACGAAACAGTATGGCCAAAAAGCCACAGTTAAAAAAGGACATAATTGACTTTATAAATGGGATGGTGAACAAGGGTCACACAGAGGAGGCACCACCTTTACAAGAACACAAAGAATGTTGGTACTTGCCCTTTTTCGGAGTGTATCACCCTCAAAACCAACCCAAGTTCGTGTGGCGTTCGATTCCAGTGCTCCTTTCAAAGCAGTTTCTCTCAACAAGGTTTTGTTAACGGGACCAGACTTACTTACCAACCTTGTGGGAGTTTTGATGCGCTTCAGAAAAGAAGCCGTTGCTATGATGGCAGATATTCAACAAAGGTTTTACTCTTTCTTGGTCCAAGAGGACCACAGAGACTTTCTTCGTTTCTTATGGTTCAAAGACCCAGAAACTCAGAAGGAAATACAAGAATACAGAATAAGAGTTCATGTTTTTGGCAACAGCCTTTCACCAGCTATTGCCAACTATGGGCTGAAGAAAACAGCTATACAACAAGAGACTGCCTTTGGTCCAGAAGTAAGCCAATTTGTGTGTAGAGACTTTTATGTGGATGATGGACTAAAGTCTGTTCCTACTCCTGAAGAAGCTATTTGCTTGTTAAAGGGAACCCAAAACATGCTAGCCACCGCTAACATACGGTTGCATAAAATTGTATCCAACAACAAACAAGTGCTGCAAGCCTTTCCTACGGAAGATAGAGCAATAGGTATACAAAACCTAGATTTAGGTGCAGAAAGTTCCTACATCCAAAGGAGTTTAGGTATATGTTGGGATGTCATTAAAGACACTTTTACCTTCAGGGTGCCACGAGTAGATAAGAAATTTACTCGTCGTGGTGTGCTCTCTACAGTCAACAGCTTATTTGATCCATTAGGCTTTGTGGTGCCAGTTGTCACCCAAGGCAAACACCTGCTTAGAACACTGACCCAGGAGACAAAAGATTGGGATAGTCCCTTATCACCTCATGATCAGGAAGAGTGGAAAACATGGAAGAGCTCTCTCCAACTTCTAGAAGAAGTCAGTAATCGCCGGTTCCATATATTTGTCAGCAACAGGGTAAAACATATAAGAAAATATTCTAACCCTGAACAATGGAGATATGTACCCACAGACCTCAATCCTGCCGACCAGGGATCCAGAGCCATTCCAGCAGGCAACCTTCAAGATTCAAGCTGGCTACACGGTCCTTCATTTTTGCTAGATCCAGATTAAAAGACATTGGATAGACCCATATCAGACTTGGTCTTTCTTTGCAATGACAATGCTATTTAGAGACTTGGACTTTAATATGTATATATTCGAATATAAAATATACTAGTGTTAATACTTAAATATAAAGTTATATGGAAAACTCATTAAGAGGGTGTTCTCACTAGGCAAACCCCCGCGTTCTGAATCGAATCCTAGGAGAGGCGTTCCTACTAGAAACCGATTTAAATCTAGAACTGTTCTAGAGTAGTCCGCAATCGTTCCCACTAAAAATCGAATCGTGGAGCGGGTTAAAATTTTGAATCGTGTTTTCGTCATTTAACGCGGGTTAAAAAAGTAGTAGGGTCGGACCTACGTTTTCCCCTTGATTCGAGATAGGAACCGGGTTATTGAAATAGGAACGATCAGCCTGAGAAATCAGGTTAGCTGAAGGGGAGGAGCGGACAACAGTGGGCTGGTTCGGGGGAGTCGCCCTTTCTTGTCCCAATCCGTCATGACCGTCGCCATCTTTGTTCCTTTGTCCGCGTTGGTCAAGCGTTGATCTTGCAAAGAAAGGTAAGGACTTTATATTTTTAAAAAAAATATGTTTGGTACAGGCGCTCGATCCATGAATCGTTTAAGGGCCTGGATCCCCTGTTGTTCAAGCGCCTGTTGCATCTGTCAAACACAGCGCAGCTGTTTCCCTGTATATTTTCCTTAAGGCACTTGCCGGCTTTATTTTTTTTCCTCTGCTATGTGCTAATGATTATTAGCCTGCTGAAGTCTTACCTTTAGTTATTCGTTTATATTTCCATGGTGCTTGCTTAGTTTATTTTGTGCTGTCTTTGCATCACAGTTGTAAGTAACCACAAATTTTTACAGGGCTGCCTTAAGTTTTATCCATTGGTTTTGGACCCTGTTTTTCTGTTTTGCCATTTCTTTTCTTGCAACTGAAGACTATGAAACATATGAAATATGAACATATGACAGTTCGGCAGTAGGAGGAGGGGGGGGTTATTTGCTTGGCCATTTCTTTTCTATATACAACTCAAGCCTGTAGAGGGGGTCAGAAGCAATTCCAGCGGTAGGAGGAGGGGGATGGGTGCTTGTTCACAGCATCCTTTTGGTCCATGCCTGCCAGAACAAAGAACGGGAAAGGAGTACTTCCTGTTACCATGGAGACACATTTTAGGATTGCTTCAAAGGTGACAAAGTATCACCTTTGCTGCCTTGGAACCCTCCTCCCATTTCCGCCTACCACTCCTGAGAGAGCCATTTTTGAAAGCAACTTTTGAGGTGAAGACCTCGTGTGCTTGCTCTGACCTCATATTTTACTTTTTTAAACATTAAATTAGTGATGGAAGACAGCACAAAAATTGGTGGCAGGGACGCTAGCTGGAAAGCAGAGGAGACTAGATGTTTGATTGCTTTTTGGGGAGAACAGACAGTACAGATGCAACTTAGCAAAAATCACAGAAACATCTGTGTGTATGATAAAATAGCGGCTCAACTACGTAAACGTGGATTTAATCGTTCTGCTTCAGAATGTAGGACGAAAGCCAAGGCTTTGAAACGTGGTTACAAGAAACATGTACAGTTGTCCAAGACTAGTGGTATGGGAGCTGTAACTATTCCTTTTTTCTGCGAGCTTCAGGAGGTATTCGCTGGCGACGCCAGCGTTGAGGCGAAAAGAGTGGCTGGAGGTAATGCTCTAAGGTTTGAGAAAAAAACCGACCCTTCGGAGATGCCACCCGAGACACAAGTTCTCAGCTCAACACCTGATGCTTCTTCTGAGGATCTATTCACTCAAGGTAATATTATGTGTCTTGCTAGATTGGTGTACTGTTATATTGTTAGCAAGTACACATGTCCAGCTGTTCAAAGATTCGAAAATAATATTTACTTTGCTGTTGTGATACTGTTAGTAATAGGCAACCAATTTATACAATTACTGTATAACATACTACTGTAATATAATTGATACAACTGTGTCCTTCTCATTTTTGTTTTTTATATGCTACAGAGCCAATGCAAGACCACTTTGTATTAAACTTGACTGCAGTACAGGAAGACGAAGAAATGACTCAAATTGTTACTGAGGATGACCTGAATGGTCAGACAGGAGAGTGCATTGTGGAACATCCAATGTCTTCTGATGGGGAACAAAATGATTGTGAATTTCCAAACCTTCAGCCTGTGAAACCGAGCGGTTAGTAAATTGCTGTTCTTTCCCCAGCCATGCAATTAAAAACCCATCTTCCCTCAGTGAAAGCAACCCTACAAAATTCCTTTTGCTAACTAACATGTTTGGTTAATTATGAGAGCCTCACTGACAAAGCGCAGTCTATCATTACTTACATTTCACGATATATGTTGTATATGTATGTAAATTTTAAATTTTATTTTTATTAATTTAATTACAAATATACTTGCTATATTTTCACATATGAATTTCTAATGTATAATTTTTATGTATATATTTATATACATTTATGTGTAATATATATTATATATATACATAATTATGTATTGAAATTTAACCTAAAATAATAAAATAAATAAATAACATTACATTGTAAATATATTATATTATATTTTTTAAAATTCAAGAAATATTTTTTTGAAATAAATATATTAAAAATATTTAATATTTATTTAAAAATATAATTATTTTTCGAATTACATTTTTAAACTTTTTAAAAATAATGTTTCATCATTTGATATTATTTACATTTATATATATTTACAACAAATATATACATTTCTTTATTAATTAGTATAAAGTTATTTTTATATGTAACATTTATATAAATATAAATTTTATTTAATATATGTATTAAATTTGATTAAATTATTCGTATATAATAATATATATACATATATTTTATTTAATTATTTTCTTTATATTGTTAGCAAATTTGAGAAATATATATTTTTTAAAAATTTGAAAACATTTTACTAAAATTAACAGTTATAATTTAAATATTTTGATATTTCATGTTATTATTTATACAATTATATAAATATAAACATATATATGTATATATTTACAATATATTTCATAATGTTTTCATATCACAATAACCTAATTTAATTTAAATGAATTCATTTTTTGTATAAAATCAAATATATATTAAATATATTTTAATATATATTATATGTGAATAAAAAAATTTTGTAATAAGTTATGTTCTTATTTATACAATTATATGTATGTTTTTATTTCATTAGAATATATATATATATATATATATATATATATTATGTTATTTATATCTTTGTTATTAGTTATTTGCTGCAGGAACTATATGTATGTTGCATATTAATTTAATATATATATATTATTTTTACATTTTTCACTAAACAATTTTTTTAAATTTTTTAAATATGTTTTCATTGTATAAATTTTAATTTGAAATTGCATTATGTTTTAAATATTTTAAATATTTCTAACATAAAACATATTTATATTATATATATATTTATAATATATATAAAATATATATAATAAATATTTATAAATATTTATAAATATATATTTATATATTTATATATATAATATTTATATATAATATAATATATATATGTATGTATAATATATATATATATAATATATATAATATAATAAATTTTAAATATAATATTATATTATAATATAGTATATTTTATTATAACATAATATTATATAATATATTAAATATTATATATATATATATATAATATTTTATATTATATATATATATATATATACACGAAATAAATATATATATTTGTTTTTATATAAATATACCTATAGATTATATATATAATGAATGAAATGTATTTACATACATATAAATTAATTTTATATTATATTTCTCATAAATATTTTAAAATTGAAACATACTATACATTTATTTATTTTTATATATTTTATTAAGACAAATACATACGTATTTATATATATTTAAGATATATTTTTAATATTTAAAAGTCACATATTTAAATATGAACTTCATATGTATAACCTAAAATATATTTAATTAACAATTATGTTTTGATTTAATACAAATATTTAATATATATATTATTTTATTTCTATAAATACACATATAAATATTTGATATATAGTTAGATATATATTTAAATACTATTTAAATATATATATAAAATAAATATATATATATATATGTAATGTATGTTAAAATTACAAATTAAATTGCATTGCAATATGTTATATATTTCAAATATATATTTGTTATCCAATTGATAATATATCAGTATATAATAAATATATATTTACTTATATATATTTTTATATATTTATAATTATATACTATATCTTACATATAGATATCAACATAAACATACAATTAACATTAGAATAATACAAAAAAATTTTAGATACATATTATTCAACTTTTTAATTATATTATATGTTTTAAAAAATATAATTTACATATATAATTTGAGAACAATTCAATTGCCATGGCAAAATTAATTGTAATGTTATAATTTGATATTATTGTTATTATCGCAGTTTGCCTGTGAAGCTTATTGTTATTATTGCATTAAGCCTGCTTGTGTAGCCATTTTGGGGGAAGTACAGTGGTACCCCAGGATACGAAAGCACCGCCTTACGAAATTCCCGGGATACGAAAAAATCCCAAAGAAAAAAACTGTTCCGGGTTACGTTTTTTTTTTCGGCTTACGAAAAAAATTTTTGGTGCTTTTCGGCGCTATTTCGCACGAAATCGCGGCTTTTAGCGCTAGCGCCTATGGCATTTCGGCTTGCGAAGGCTTTTCGGGTTACGAACGGTGCCGCGGAACGGATTAAATTCGTAACCCGGGGTACCACTGTACAGGTTTGTTTGTTTTTTAATTCTCCAGTATGCTCCTGGCAGGACAAAGGACAGGAAAAAGGGGTACTTGACATTGCCATGGAGACAAATGTATGCATGCCTACCAAGGTGTGCCTTTTCTGCCTTTGCCTGCCTTGCACAAATTGAATCAATTGAGTTGCAACTGTGCAATGTAGATAACAAATTATGTTAAAAAAAAATTAAAAATTTTTTTGAATAAATAATTTTTTCCCCAAAAAGTTAGTTTTCTCATCAGACCGCTTTTCCGCATTTGCATGCCTTGCACAAATTGAATCAAATGATGTGCTACAGTGCTATGTAGAAAATAAATTTTAATTTTAATTTTAATTTTAATCAAAATTTTTAAAATTTTGAAAAAATTTAATGATTTTTAAATTTATTTTTCAGAAACTAATTCTTCTCGTCAGATTGCTTGCCTGACCCCCGCTGAGAGACTTGCTTTAATATGTAGAAGAAAAGAGAGATCAAATTGTGAAATTTTAGGTAGAGAGATGATGCAATGTTCCAGACAGAATCTGGAGAGTCTGTTGCAACACAGTAATGAGCATTTTAAGGAAGACATGCAATGGAAGAAAATGTTTCTGGAGGAAACTAGGTCCAATTTCAGGGAGCTGATTGGTGTTTTAAAAGATTTCACCAATACCTATAAGGAGGCTTGCACAAAGATGGAATCCAAAGAGCTCAGGGTTGTGAGGCGTGTTAAGAGAAAGGTTGCAGATAGATTCCAAATTACAGAACAACATCAGCCTTCTAATGAGATAGCCTCTGGCCCGATGGATACCACTCCATCCCAGCCCTTGCAAGATCTTACAAACAACCCTGGCCCAAGTAATTCTGTGGAACTTTCCAGGAAATTTCGGGCTCCAAGAGTTATTAAGAAGCCAGTTCCTTTTTCTCCATGAGTTATTTTAATTAGTTTATCTTTTGAAATATGTCACTGTATGTCAGACCTTTCTCGATTAATAATAATAAAAAAAAAACCCTGGAGTTAGTACTACTTTAGAAGTTAACATTAAATTTCGGGTGATCACAGTTTTTAAAGAAGTCTTAAATCTAGATTCCCTTAGCTGTTTTTATTAGATTAACTCAATATTACATTATAATCAAAAATACATGACTGTTGTATTTCATATTGTCCTGTACTTATCAAAAGGGCAATAAAGACAAAATACAAAATACAAAATATTACTTTTATTATTGAACTTCATCAAACATGTTTTACCAACCAATCACCAAAATCCTGGCTGGATTCATTGCAATTTGTGCCAAGCCGGTAGTAATGCATTGATGCATTGGCATGGCATATAAATAGTGCAAGAACAATGAACACTTGTCAAAGTGCATCAGACATCTTTTCAAAAGAAATCAAAGCAAAGATTGTGGGTTGTACAAGTTTAGGAACATGACTTAACCTAACATTCTTTTAGTGCAATTACAGGAAAACCAGGCATACATATCCCTTGAGAGATGTGCAAACCCACAGGTAGGTCAGACATTGTACTCTGCCACAGTTAGAGGTATCAATGCATTTAAGCATTGGCTTGGCATATTAATAGTGCAAGAACAATGAACACTTGTCAAAGTACATCAAACATCTCTTCAAATGAAATTAAAACAAACATTGCAGGTTGTACAAGTTTTGGAACATGACCTGAGATTCTTTTAGTGCAGTTTCAGGAAAACCAGGCATACATATCCCTTGTAAGATGTTCAGACATTGTAATCACCCACAGTTGGAGGTAGTAATGCATTCATGCATTTTGAAAGTGCAAGAACAGTGTAAACATTTCTAACTAATAAAACAACGTATAACAAGCAGAACAATGCTTTAACTTTTGGCAAACATGAAAACTTTTAAAAGATTATCAGAACAATTAACCAGACAGATTGGCCAAAGTATGGGCTGCAAACCACGTTTTCAGTTGTTGTACTTCGGCCTGTAATTGTTTAACTGTGGAGAAAATAATACATTTCAATTAATTGTGTAATTGCCGTGTATTGCATAACAAATATATGGAATTCTGTCTATAATATACTTACATGTCTCTGGAGATGGCAACCTAGCAATGTGTTGCTCCAATGCCTCGACTCTGTCCTCCAAAGATCTATCTGTGTGATTAAAATATATGTAAACCTAATGAATTTGTGTGTTTAACATTACTTTTAGAAATCAGAAATTGTTTAGGATTATACTCACGGCTCTGAGTGGACACCAGGTTAGAAAGGCTGTTGTCATATGCACTTAGCCTGTTCTCTATGTGCCCCAGACGCCCCTCCAAATTTAAATAAAACAGATTGATTGATCATTATATTTCATTGTATGGTGTAGTCTATATAAATAATATGACTGCAATAAAGATGAATGTTTAGATATTGTAATAACTATTTTTTAGATATTATACTTGCAGAAATGTACAATTATACAATGTACAAGTATAGGTTAATCACACATGAAATGATGACCTTTGACTGTTGCTAAGGTAAGCACAGAAAGGTCAGGAATGATGTCATTAACACAATTATTAATAGTATCAGATCTGAAACCAATGGTTCTGCAAGCTATCCCTGCCTCAGGCCGAATTCAATTGCCAAATGACCAGGTAGCCTTAATTTGACCCTCAACAATGTAAATCATAAAACAATAGAAGTATTCCATAAAAATTGTCTTCGCATTCACCCTTTTGCCCCCCTTCTGCAGGAGCTGCAACAGGTTGTGCAAATGAGTAATAAAAAGAATTTCAAATGATTAAAATTAAAAAAATGTTAATCTAAATCTAAATCCCTCCAAATCTAAATATAACATAATGATTGATCATGATATTTCACTGTATAGTGCAGTCTATATAAACAATATGACTGCAATAAAGAGGAAGGTTTAGATATTATATTAACAGATTGCTAGATATTGTAATGGCATACATTTTTTAATTGGATAATTTACAAGTGTAGGATAATTCCACATGTAATGATGACCTTTAACTGTGGGTAAGGTAAGCACAGAAAGGTCAGGAATGATGTCATTAACACAATTATAAATAGTTTCAGTTCTGAAAGCAATGGTCCTGCAAGCTATCCCTGCTTCAGGCCGAATTCAATTGCTAAATGTCCAGGTAGCCTTAATTTGACCCTCAACCATGTTAATCATAAAACAATAGAAGTATTCCATAAGAATTGTATTTGCACTCACCCATTTGCCCCCCTTCTGCCCGAACTGAAACAGGTTCTGCAAATGAAGTTTAAAAAGAATTATAAATGATTAAAATTTAAGAAATTGGTTTATTTCAAAAATTTGTCATATATGAATTTAAAGCCATGCCATGCAGGATTTCTCAATCTGCAAGTATTGAGGATGAACCTACCATCTTCATCCTCCAGTGGAGGTATTGATGAAGGGGCTGGGGAAGGTTGTTGTGCATCAATCGGGGCCAAATACAAAAAATAATTTAAATAGTACTTGTTATAAGCAGCATATTTGTTTAAAAATAGCAAAGAACACCACACCATATAGATGTCTATTTTAATAGCTGAATACATTTTATGCTGCCATGCTGGAGAAATTTTTGTGTATTAAAAAAGGATTGCACCATTTTAAAATTAATGGGATAAGATAATTATGTGTTCTGCTGCAATTGCTCTAATATACAAGCTAGAAATGCAGGAAATCTCAACCTGTTATTAATCAATCCATTAAATTAAAGAAGGCCTGTACCACTAACACGTATTTTGGCATAAAAGTAGCCAGTTACGTTGTCATAGCAAAGTATTACACATGTCTTTATTTTCTTTATATTATAATAGTTCTATATAATATTTTAATTAATAAATTTAGATATTGAATTTACAGATATTTTTTATGAAAACCCAGTGCAACCTACCATTGTCCCCCTCAGAATTGTCATCATGAGCCCTGGGGGGAGGTGGAGAGACATTTCTTCCTGCATTTTAAGATGAATATTAATTAGTTATTGGTATTTAAAAATATTTAAATCATAACTATAGCAATCATTTTCTCAAACTGATGTGTAAAGCGGAATTATACATAAAAGTAATTGTGTGCTCAGTGCTGTGTAAATGTATACGATAATAATAGTAGTAATGATAACTCTATAAATAATAATAATAATAATAATAATAATAATAATAATTACCGGCAGGAAATCTCTCCCTCGGATGCAGACTACCAGCAATCTCCCACAGTTCCTTCATGAGCTGGAACTGGGGAAACTTCTGCAGCTCTGAGGGAGGGGGGTTGGGACCAAATCTGTCCAGCAACTTGTAGAATGCCCCCTTTAAATATTTACATTTTTGGCGGACCATCTGCCCGTCCCTAATGTATCCTCCTTGTGTCCTCAGCCCTGCAGCCACCCTCCAAAAAATATGAATATTTTTTCGGGGGGTAGACTGCAGGAGCTGAGGAACCACCGAAGGGGTCTTTTTTAAGATGCAAAGCATCATATCAACTTCCTCTGTTCTCCAATACATTAATCTCTTTACTCCTTCCGCCGCCATCTTCACTACCCACAAGTCTGGGACCGGAAAACGGCCCCTTTTATACCCCCCCCCCCTCCGAGGAGTAGGAGGTCAAACAAAGGCGATGCTCAATGTGTATAGGGACACCTTCGCTTTGCAGCGCTGCTTGGCTAGGAAGAAATTTTTTGAAGTTGGCGCTCCACGTTCTCCACTCTGTAATTTCAACTTAACTGACCTTACAGGCTCTGCAAAGTGCAGAAATATGAATCATTATGGCATATGAAAATGAGGGTAACCGGGCAGAAATGCAGAAAGGGATGCTGAGTGAACAAAGGAATTTGTCTGTATATACTTTGCTAATGTTGGAGGCGCTTGATCCAATAAGAGATTAAGCGACCACAAATAGCGATTGCATTCAAACAGCACTGGGCTTAGATATGAAGAGTGCAACAGGACTGTTTTGAAATTGGAGCGCCACGCTCTGATTGGGAATAAAGCGTGGCTAATGTTACAGCACATCGCTGGTTGGGCTTTGCTGGGAAGATCGCAGCGGGATCATTTTTAAATTGGCGCTCCAAGTCCTCATTGAGAAATTGTGTTTTGCAAAGTGTTGGAGGAGGGTTGCAACCATGGTGAAAGTAATATTAACAATCACAGCAATATATCTCAGCTTTCCTAAATCTATCCAAACAGTGGTAGTGAGAATAGACAACAGGCGCTTATTAATTGGTGTTTATTTATGTAAAAATTTAACAGGTATGCATTGCAATATTTAAAGACACCAATAACGTTCACATCATAGCAAGGCTGTACAAATTATTTAAAAGCAAATTTATGTTAGAAAAACATGTTAAATGTAGGAAGCTACAGTAAATTTCTATATGAAGTTTACATTTCTGCACTTGAAGTTATGAATTGAAATACTCCACAAAGGCATCTCTTATGTTTTCCTCCTTCTCCTTCTCCTCTTGATCAGCGATATAAGTAGTAGGATCAATTACATATGTTTCAGAAGTGTTTCGTCCCAGTAATACTTCTCCATTGCTCTCTATTATGTTATGCAGAATACCACAGGTTAAAATCGCGGAGGGTAAGTTTTCAATAGACAGGTCTAGACCTTTTTGCAGTGCTTGAAATCTAGATTTCAAACGCCCGAATGATTTTTCCACCACGATCCTTGCGCGCGATAATTTCCTATTATAAACCCCCTCCCTCCTACTATGCCCAACTTGAAACGGTATAAGCAGATAAGGCTTTATAGGGTATCCACCGTCCCCCAGAAGACGCGGTCCGACCTGTTGTCCAGCAATTGTCAATGTTGGACAACCGGGAACATACAGTCCAGCTTTTAATGCGTGGTAGATGGGGGATTCTTGCAGTACAAAACAATCGTGATTGGATCCTGCATGTCCACAAAATAAGTCAATATATTGTCCATTGTGATCACATGTCGCCTGGAGAATCATGGAGTGATGCTGTTTCCGATTTATGTACTGCGCACCTTCGTGAGCAGGTGCCTTAATCTTAATGTGGCAGCCGTCAATTGCTCCAACCACCTGAGGAAACCCCAGCGCTTCAAAGCCGGACATGACCTGGGGTTGTAAAATATAAGCTTATTATTAAGTAAGTAATAGACCATTTGATGTACATTATTTATTAAAGGAGAAAACAATTACGAATTATCTTATAAAAATTCAGTCAGATAGATAGATAGATAGATAGATAGATAGATAGATGAAAGATTGATAGACAGACAGTAAAATAACTAGATAGACAGATACAGTGGTACCCCGGGATACGAATTCACCGCGTTACGAAATTTCCGGGGTACGAAAAAGTTAGATTTAAAAAAACTGTTCCGGGTTACGAAGGATTTTTCGGGTTACGAAAATCTTTTCGGCGCGTTTCGGCGTGAAATTCAAAGCGCGGCTAGCGGCTAGCGGCTAGCGGCTTTCCAGCGGCTTTTCGGGTTGCGAAATGTATCGGGTTACGAACGGCGCCGCGGAACGAATTAAATTCGTAACCCGAGGTAGCACTGTATCTAGACAGACAGACAGACAGACAGACAGACAGACGGAAGAAGTGAGTGAGAGAGAGAGAGAAAGAGAGAGAGAGAGAGATGCAGACATAGAAGAAAAAATGATAGAACAATTTTATCTGAAAATTACAAGGATATGATACAAATGGGAAAGATAAGACCACAAGAGATATATTTCAACCCACCTTTCTATAATCTCCAAGGTAAACAGCCCTCCGTAGTAGCACCATCTCCATACACAGGAAAACCTGAATTATTGCCTTGTATGCTGTAGACTTTCCAACACCAAAAAAAGTTGCAACTGTGGCATAGGAACCACTGTAGGCCAGGTAAAATATGGCCATGGCAATTTGCTTTTCTACAGGAACTGCCTTATGAAACCGTGTGTTTTGCCGGGAAAGACGGGGACACAGCTCGTCAGCAATCATTTTAAAAACCGCACGCGGCATTCTGAAGTACTTTTTCCAATTAGAGTCAGACCAGACAGTTTTCGCAAAAACGTTCCAGTGCACATCAGTCTTGGGGTATATCCACCACCTTCTAAGCATCGGTTGAAAGCTCATCTGAGCGGCTTGCAGAAAAAAAGGAAGCATTACTTCCATAATAAGAAGATAATTTCTCATTTCTGCGTCATGCTCACCGCTATCACACAATGCCATCACAGTTCTGCATTGGCCCATAAATTTTTCAATAAGCAAGATGATCAACGAAAACATATACTCAAAGTTTTGGCGATGATCCATGATTGTTGGAAATCTAAAACAAAGGGAAACCAGCTAACAGTAGGAGGGGAAGGAAGGGGAACAAATATTTAAAGGCTGAAAGTGCTTATGAAGTTTGAGCGATTAAGCGCCTTCATTGGTCCTTTAAAAAAAAAACCCGCCAAAAATACATCGATTCACAAACAGTCAATGAAATGGAAATGATGCCAAAAGATAAACCGGTTCCTAATATTCCGGATTAATGTTACGTCATGCTGACGTACTATTGATTGACAGCTCCAAATAAGGTAAGGAGGAGAAAAATGGACAGGTTGCTTACCTGTAACTGTATTTCTTCGAGTGGTCATCTGCGAATTCATACAAATGGGTTTCACTGCGCCTGCGCAGTGCTGTTCGGAAACTTCTAGAATCACTGGGCAAAGTTAACTTTGCAACATATAGAAACTTTTTGGCGGTAACTCCGCCCACCCGTTATAAGGCCCCTGTCTTCCCGCTCTTTCCCCAGTTCCGCAATTTTTTTCCGCCAAGCAGGCGATGGAAAGAGCCAATAAGAGCAGGACACTGAGGGGATGGACGGGTGGGATTTGTATGTATTCGCAGATGACCACTCGAAGAAATACAGTTACAGGTAAGCAACCTGTCCTTCTTCTTCGTGGTCTCTGCGAATCATACAAATGGGTTTAGACTGACAAGCTTAGGTATGCGGCGGAGGGAGTGTCCTGAGACCAAAGCTATGGTAAACCAAAGGTACATTTATTACAACAATAAACACCTTGAACCATAAAAGGAGTCAGTCTTTTTGATCTTGCACAAACCAAACATAGCAACAACATTGCTAAACCTGAGAAGGGGAGATAAGGTCGTGCAAGACCCATCCCATTGAAATTGTGCAAACCAACATTCAACAGAATGTAAACGCAAAGGCATTATATACACAAATGCTGAAACACAACCATCAGTAGTGCAATCAATGCAACCCTGAAACCAACACAGCCCTCCCGAAAGCTGCGTCTCGAATGGCTCTGGTGTCCAACCTATAATGTTTGATAAAAGTCAGAGGTTGGGACCAAATAGCAGCTTTGCAAACATCCTCCAAGGAAATCCCCGATAGGAATGCAGAGGATGCTGACACTGCCCTTGTGGAATGTGACCGAACCCCGCCAGGGAGAGGTTTGCCCAGGAGTTCATAGCAGAGGCGGATGGTACCGGCCACCCATTTGGAAAACCTCTGTGCAGACACGGGCAACCCCATTTTCGGTACCGAGTAGCATTGGAAAAGTCTCTCGGACCGACTGGAGGCCGCAGTTCTGTCCAGGTAAAACGCCAGCGCTCTCCTGACATCAAGAGAGTGCAGGGTCCGCTCCGCATCCGAAGTCGGGTTGGAAGCGAGGGTCGGCAACACAATGTCTTGACACATGTGGAAGGCAGACACAACTTTAGGCAAGAAAGTAATGTCTGTCCGAAGGACCACCTTGTCCTTGTGAAATCTCAGGAAGGGCTGATCCCTCCTTAAGGCACAGAGTTCGCCCGCACGGCGGGCAGAAGTGATGGCCACCAGAAAGGCGGTTTTCCAAGTCAATAGTCTCAAGTCCGCCGTGGCCATCGGCTCAAAGGGCTTGGATTGGAGCGCGGACAGTACCACCTCCAAGCTCCAAGCCGGAGCCGGTACCGACACAGGAGGATGCAAGTTGGCACACCCTTTAAGGAACCCTTTCACCAGAGGATCCCTAAAAAAAGAAGCCCTCCCCCCGAATTGATACTTAGCACAGATGGCAGACAAATAGCACTTGATGGATGCGAGGGAGAGTCCCTCATCCAAGAGCGCCATCAAAAATTCCAGCACCACTGGAGTAGAAACTTGAACAGGAGACAAGCCCTTTCGATCCAGGAAGAGGCTGAACCGCTTCCATTTCAGGGCATAGGACCGCTGAGTAGAAGGTTTTCTTGCAGCCAGTATCACCGTCCTCACCGACTCCGGAAGGGCGGTTAGGGCTGTATCCTCCAGGCCACCAACGGTAGGTTCACGATGTCCGGGTGCAAGATCTGGCCGTCCTGGGTCGACAGCAGGTCGGGACGGAAGTCGAGGCGGAGGAAGCATCTCCTGGAGAGGTGGAGAAGGGATGCGAACCACGGCTGCCTGGGCCACCACGGAGTGATCAGGATCGCATGGGAACGGTCCGCTGTCATCTTGGACACCACCCTGGTGATGAGAGGGAAGGGAGGAAAGGCGTACAGCAGCTCTCCCGTCCAAAGGAAGGCGAACGCGTCTCCGAGAGATCCGTCCATGTGCCTTCTGGAGCAGAACTGGGGACAGTGGCTGTTCCACTCGGTCACGAAGAGGTCGATCCGGGGGGTTCCCCATCGCTCGAACAGGTCGCTGACCGTCTCCGGATGGAGCCTCCACTCGTGGCACACCGAAGAGGATCTGCTTAGGCGATCTGCCAACTCGTTGTCCTCTCCTGGGAGATGAATCGCCTGGAGGAGCACCCGTCTCTGGATGCACCAGTCCCAGATGCGAAGAGTGATCTCGAGCAGGGTCCTGGACTTGGTGCCTCCTTGCTTGTTGATGTAATACATCACGGTAGTATTGTCCGTCCTGAGGAGGACCACTTTGCCTGTGACAGTGAACTCGAATGCCCTCAGAGCCTTCTCGACTGCGAGCATCTCTAGCGCATTGATGTGGAGACGTTTGTCTTGTGTCGACCACTTGTCCTTGACCACCAGGTCGAGCAGATGGGCGCCCCAGCCCTCCAGAGAGGCATCGGTTGTCAGAGTCAATTGAGGTTGAGGTTGATGAAAGGGCATCCCGACACAGACGTTGTGATCGTCCAACCACCATCTTAGGGAAGCGGCCACCGGCCTCGGTACCGTGAGCCACTTTGACGGAGGGTCTTCCATCGGAGAGAAGACTGAGAGGAACCAGGACTGGAGCGGGCGCAAGCGAAGCCGTGCCCACGGTGTCACGAAGGTCGTTGACGCCATGTGTCCCAGGGCAACTTGGACATCCCTGGCCCTCACCCTTCTGTGGGAAATGAAAGGTTTCAGTGATGCCACTAGTGTTTGGAAGCGGTCCGCGGGAAGAAAAGCGGAGCATCTTTCGGAGTCGAGGATGGCTCCGATGAACTTGGCTTGCCTGGCCGGAATGAAGTGGGACTTTTCCTTGTTGACGACCAAGCCGAGAGAGTCTAACAGGCGCAAGGCGAATGAGATTGCCTCTCGGAGATCTTGTTGAGAATCGGCGACAAATAGCCAGTCGTCCAGATAGGGGAAGACCCTGTAGCCTCTTTGATGAAGGTATGCCACCACCGGAGCCATGCACTTTGTAAAGACCCGTGGGGCCGTGGCCAGGCCGAAGGGGAGCACGTTGTAGTGATATGCGGTGGAGCCGACGGCGAAGGCGAGGAATCTCCTGTGGGCCTCCCGAATTCCAATGTGGAAGTAGGCGTCCTTCAAGTCGACCGTTGCGAACCACAAGCCCTGGTATAGAAGAGGCAAAATGGAAGCCAAAGTTACCATCCGGAACCGGCGATATTCGAGGAAGAGGTTTAACTGTCTTAAATCCAAAATGGGTCTGATGCCGCCGTCTGCCTTCGGTACCGTGAAGTATCTGGAGAAAAAGGCTCTGGAACAGTGTTCGGGGGGTAATAGAGAGATCGCCCCTTTGAGGAGCAAAGCGCGCACTTCGTCGAGAAGGGTGTCCGAGGGGGGGGTGGAAATGAAAGCTCCGGTGGGCGGGAGCTCTTCGAACTCGAGGGCGTAGCCCCTACAGACAATGTCTAGTACCCAGGAGTCGGAACAAATAGAGGCCCAAGCGTTGGTAAAGGGCCTAAGGATGTTCAGAAAATACAGAGGGGAGGCGAAGTGCGCAGGAGGTTTTCATGCCCTCTTCTTGCCTTGGTCGGGGTCTTGCCGGCGGTTTTTACGGTACCGGGAAGACTGGTTACGGCGGCCAGATGATGAAGAGGACTGGGATGGGTACCTCTGGCGCTGGGGGCCCTGTTGATGAAACTGGCGGTCCTGATAGGAGGACCTATGAAATTGGCCCTGTTGCTGCTGCCAAGGGCGAAATCGCCTGCGGAAAGGAGATGGAACGGGGGCCGACATACCGTGTTTTTTTGCCGCCGCCTTCAGCCTGAACTTACGATTAAGCTTATCGTCCGTCTCGGCATGGAACAGGCCTGAGTCATCGATGGGCATGTCCTCAATCGTGGCTCTAACGCTGGAGTTGAGGTCCGAACCCCTCAACCAGGCGTGTCTCCTCAGGGCGAGTGATGCTGCCATGGCTCTGCCCGAACACTCAACGACATTCCTGGACGCCGTGATGAGCCAGGCGCCAATGGAATGGGCTTCATCCCTGATTTCGGTCAAAGTCCGTTGGATCCCATCCGGGACGTCCGGCACAATCGGGGAGATGCCCTCCATTAGGGTTTGGACGTAGGCGCCCATACAGGCAGTGTAGTTGGTCGCCTTCACCGCCAGTGCAGCCGCTGCGTACGCCTTCCTAGCCAGGGCATCAATCTTCCTGGCCTCCTTATCCATAGGCAACGCCGCCTGACGCTGAGTAGATACCTGCTGGGAGCCCTCGACGATGGCCGAATTCTGGCGAGGATGTGAGGTCAGCCATGGTGAGTTCGGAGCCGAAACCCTGTAGAGGGACTCGATCTTACGCGGCGGGCCAAGGAGCGAAGAGGGAGCATCCCAGGAGCGTTTGACCAAAGTCTCCAGAGACGGCAGGAATGGCACGGAGGGTGTCGCATGGACCCGACCCCTTACCCTGCGCTCAACCGGGTCCCTGGCTTCCTCTTCAGGGTATGAGAGCTCGATGTCCAGAGCCCTGGACATCTTGATGACATGCTCCGCAAAAGATCTGACATCATCCGTCGGGGAGGCTACCTCCGGGTGATGCAGAAATTGAGGGGAATCACGAGCTAACTCTTCATCCCCCGAGGCGATATCAGAGCCGACGGGTTCCGGTTCGGAGTCAGACGAAAGCAGGTCGACAGCAGGCACAGGTCTGGCATGTGTAGAAGGCCGGGTCACGGGTAATCGGGAGGCAGCGGAGGAAGGTCCCGGTCGGTCGGCCCGTTCTTCGGGTCGGTGTCGATCGTGGCCACGAGCACGGTCTTGCTTCCGGGTGGGGTCCCGAACCGACGGAGGTTTAGCCAAGGCGACCTCTCTCGGGACCGGCAAAAAGAATTGGTCAGTCTCCGAATCGTAAAAGTAAGTCACATCATCGGGCTCCCGGGCCGGTGAACGCGGAGCAGGCGAAGGAGACCTCGCTGGAAGGTCACAAGGGTCCTCATCCTCCGAAAGAATAAATGGAAGAGCCGTCGAAGATGACGGATCTTGGACCAGGGAGGATTGGACAGCGGCCCCACGGTCATGGTCACGATCCCGTACAGGAGAGTGGACCTCAACGGACGGCGTGGCGAGGGATGCAATCGGCACCGGAGAGTCGGGACGGGGGCGGTCCCGAAGCTGGTCCTGATGCTGGGCCTTGCGGGGCCGAGAAGTCTCCTTGGGTAAGGCCAGTCTCTTGGATGGAGACCCTGACTTGGAACTCGGGTGACCAGTAGATGACTTGGCCTTTTTGGGGGAGGCAGAGGTCGCAGCTGGGACCGATGAATGCCTCTTCTTGCCCGACTTAGGACGAGCAGGTGCATCCGGGGGAAAAAAGAGAATTGGTGACTCCGAATTCTAGCCACCTGCCCAGCTCCATCCTTTTTCCCGGAGGAAGGCTCCTTCGGGCCCGAGGCATCGGGTTCGGAGGCGGCCCGCCTCGAAACGGAGTCATCCGGCTCGGAGGGCTTGGAACGGCCAGATGAGCCCGACTTGGACTTGGACTTCTTGGAGCTAGACGAAGTCGCCGAAGCCGCCTTATGGGACCTGTGGTCGGAGGACGCTCGGTGGGATGACCCCGACGGCTCGGAGGGGGCTCCTTCTTCGCGAGGTGGAGCAGAGGTGGCAGCAGAGCCCAAGGAACCCGATTTATGGGGGTGTTTAGCGGGCTTGGAGGTGGCACTGGGCTTAGTGGAGCCATGGGCCACAAGGGGTGCGGCGTCGGAAACCCCCGAATCCAGCACCAGCGAAGTAGAGGGAGGTGCACTGGCCGGACCATCACGGGCCGAAAGAGAAGGAGCCACGGAAGAGGTCGAGGGGGCCGAGGTAGGCCGAGGGTTCCCCTCCCGAATCTTGCCCTGGGCTATGGCGGACGTCAGCCGCGATTCCCGGTTCTTTCGGGCTTGGGAAGACATAGACTTACAGAGGCTGCAAGCCCTGGGGTCGTGGTCCCGGCCGAGACACAGCAGGCAAGAAGAATGCGGGTCCTGTACAGGAACTTTCCCTCCACAGACGTCGCATTTTTTGAACGGAGGAGACATCGTTAGTCGAAGTCGACGAGCCAAAACGAGATCCGAAATTCAATCGAAGTAGACGGTCCGAGGTCAAAAGCACGGGGGAAGAAGAGAAGCCAAAATCCAGAAAAACAGTCCGAGTCAAATAGAACCAGTGATCCAACAAGCTAGCAAGAGCGAAGTTCCAAACAGCAACCAGCACGGCGGAAAAAAGGAACTGGGGAAAGAGCGGGAAGACAGGGGCCTTATAACGGGTGGGCGGAGTTACCGCCAAAAAGTTTCTATATGTTGCAAAGTTAACTTTGCCCAGTGATTCTAGAAGTTTCCGAACAGCACTGCGCAGGCGCAGTGAAACCCATTTGTATGATTCGCAGAGACCACGAAGAAGAATGATTAATTTAAACACCGATTTATTCCAAGTAGGAACGCTTGCAGGTAAAAACTTCGATTTAAAAATCCAGATGGGAACGAAGAATAAAAGCGATTCGGAACGCGGGATAAGACCAGGGTTATTTTGAATCGGTTTGATTAAAAATGTTGTATTTTAAATCGTTATAAATCTTAAGTGAGAACACCCCCTAAGTGTTTTGGTGGGGAGTGTCATGCCTCCAGAGCATCTTTGATGCTCTGAAATGCATATTTAGTTGAGATTATATTAGACTTTCTATGTATTAGTTTAGGAGGGAAAATAGAGATCTACAGCTTTAAGAAAGACAAGGATTGTGGAAAATCCCAGGGTTTTATACTGTCTTCCTCCAGCTAAGTTTCAGGTGTGTAGTAAGATTTCAGCCAAGTCAGACCTGGAGAGAGGATTTTCCTTTGACTGTCCATTGACTGTACCTGGGAGAGAGATTTCCATATGTAGTAGCAATATAAATATGTACAAAATTTTTGGGGAAAAGTGATAATAGAAATAGAATGTATTATGAATATTAAAATAGATAGAAGTCCAAATATAGTATTGTTATCATTATATTGTTTGGGCGTAGAAAGACGCGCTGTGTCCACCACGACCACCTGCAGAGTTGAACCATGTCGACAGCACGCCAGGGAGAAGGAATCCAAAGAGATGTCTGCAAAGGTATTCAGGTCAAGAAAGAAAACATCCCTTCACCACTGCAAACTGCCATGAGCTGCTGGCTTGAGAAATAATGACAAGAGCACATCAAGCCTTCACACTACACGAGGGCTTTTTTTTTTTAAATTTTTTAAAATTTTTATTAGTAAAAAAAGAAATACAATACAATACAATACATACATACAATACATACATACAATACAATACATCCATACCACATGCATGTACATACATCTACTTACAAGCTATCATGCTTACTTTACAGACAAATAGATTCATGCGTCTATGACTCATATTCCTTCTTGTTTCCCTTACCTTATCTTCCTGTACCCTTCTAAAATAATACCTTACACAATCCTTCCTGATTTGCTTCCCTACTGCTAGGTATCTACATATCCTACCCCTTCTCTATCTTTTTCCTCGCTACTTACACTCACCTTCTTCACTTTCTTATACTTGCTATTAATTCCTATCTACCTTCCCTTTCATCTCTCCATTCTTCCTGTTCACATCCCATTATCTTACTCTCCAAGCATTCATACATTCATTGACTTCCTCCTATCTCCTAAGATCTTCAACCTTTATGACCTTCCGTATTCGACTTTTTATTTTTATTTTTAAAGTGGATCTCGTTTCCCTTTAACAATACAGTGTTCCTTTCTTTTCATATATTTTCCAATCAGCCAAGTTTGAGTTACTAATCTACTTAAAAGATATTACCGCTATCTTGCCCCACTTCCTCTCTATAAAGTTGATTACCTTACTCCATTCATCCTCTGCCTGTACACCATCCTCATATCTCAGAGCTTTAGTTAACCTGTCCATTGTAATGGCCTCATAAAGTTTAAGTATCCAGTCCTCCACATTTGGACTATTAACGTTTTTCCATTTTTGTGCGAAACATACCCGTGCCATAGTAGTCAAATAATATAATATCTTCTTTTCCTTTCCTTTAATATCATCCTCAAACATGCTCAGTAGGAAGGTTTCAGGTTTCAACTGTACTTTCTTGTCCAGAATTTGATCAATCTGCCTACTAATTGCCTGCCAGAATTTCTTTGCCTCCTTACATGCCCACCAACAGTGGTAAAAGGTGCCTACCTCTCTTTTGCACTTCCAACATAAATTGTTGTCTAATTTATAAATTTTCGCCATCTTAGCTGGGGTTACGTACCAATGAAAGAACATTTTGTAATAATTTTCTCTCATATTCTGAGAAACTGTGAGCTCAAAATTGTTTTTCCATGATTTCTCCCATTGTTCCAATTTTATAGGGTGGCCTATCTCTCTTGCCCATCTGATCATGTCTTCTTTCACGATCTCTTGTTCCATTTCAAATGTCAACAGGATTTTGTAAATTCTCCCAATCACTTTCGAGTCATTTCCCAATAATATTTTCCCTAAGTCCGAATTCCCTTGCGATGGTTCTACTTTGTGTGATTTAAGATCCTCCTTATATCTTAGTAGAATTTGGTTGTATTCAAACCAGTTGATTTTCCAGCCCTCTTCGTTGAGTTGCTCTCTAGATTTTAAGATTATTTCCCCCCTTTTCGTTTCCAATAGATTACTATATTTATACCATTTTGAGTTTGCTGTCATTTCTCTTCTGTGGAAAGCTTCTTGTGGGGAAACCCATCCCTCAATGTTTTGTGAAATCCTGTATTTATATTTATTCCAAATTTTTATGAGGGCACTCCTAATACAATGCTTCTTGAATACTCTATTCGATTTATCCTTATCATAAATTAAATAGGCATGCCAACCGAAATTGTTGCCATCGCCCTCGATTTCTAGTAGATTTGTATCTTCCAGTTTCAGCCAATCTCTAAGCCACAGCAGCCCGCATGCTTCAAAATACAGTTTGAAATTTGGTAGGCTAAGTCCCCCTTTATGTTTAGAATCCTGCAATAATTTGAATTTTACTCTTGGCTTTCTGCCCTTCCAGATAAAATGCGTCAGATCTTTGTTCCATTCTTTAAAGGGTTTCTCTGTTGAAATGATAGGAAGCATTTGGAATAGAAATAAAATTTTGGGTAGGACCATCATTTTAATACAAGCGATTCTACCAGTTATGGTAAGGTTTAGTTTATTCCATTTGATCAGGTCTTGTTTAATTTTCGCCCAAGCTTTCTTATAGTTAGTTTCAAATAGGGAATTGGTTTTGCTTGAGATCGTTAGGCCCAAATATTTGGCCTTTTTCCCTATATTAATACCAGATTTGTCCACTAACTGTTTTTGTGCTCTGGGATTCATGTTCTTCGTTAGTATGATTGATTTGGATTTGTTAATCTTACACCCTGTCATTCTTCCAAATTTCCCTAAAATCTCCATAATCGGTCCTACGCTCTCAATTGGATCTTCAAGAAAAAAAATCAGGTCGTCTGCGAACGCTCTAATTTTATAAGTTTGGTCCTTGATTTTTGTTCCTTTTACATGAACATTGCTCTTGGTTTCTTTTAGTAATAAGTCCATTACTAATAGAAATAGGAGGGGAGAGAGCGGGCAGCCCTGTCTGGTGCCTTTACTAATGTCTATAAAATTTGATTTTCCTCCATTTATCCTAATTTGAGCTTTTTGATTTTCATAAATTCTTGTTATCCAATTGATAAAATTTGGTCCGACTTGAATTTTCTCTAAGATTTTTAATAGGGTGCCCCATTTGACTGAGTCAAATGCTTTTTCCAAATCGACAAACATTATTCCCAATTGCTTATCGTTATACTTCTCGTAGTATTCCAAGATATTTAGGAGTAATCTTGAGTTATCTCTCATAAATCTATTAGGAAGGAATCCCCTCTGGTCTTTATCGATTGAGTCTTTGAGACAATATTTCAGACGATTTGCTAATATAGTGGCAAATATCTTATAATCATTGTTCAAGAGTGAGATGGGACGGTAGTTCTTAGGTTCCAGAATATCTTTCTCCTCTTTGGGTAACATTATGATCTCAGCTTCTCTCCAAGAAGTTGGAATATTGTCTTCTGTAGCATTATTCATGATTTCTTGTAGGGTTCTGCCTAGTTCAAATTTAAATGTTTTATAGAATTTGGCCGTTAGGCCGTCATTCCCTGGGGCTTTACCCACCTTGGCTGCATCAATTGCGTCCCACAGTTCTTGAATCGTTATTGGTTGATTTAGATATGCTCTTTGGTCCTCAGATAAAATTTCAGTCGATGAGGAAGTAATGTAACTCTTAATTTCTTCTTGGATTTCAGGGGTTTCTGGGACATCCTTATATAAATTTTGATAAAATTTAACAAAGGTTTCTCTGATTTTCTCTTGTTGAGTTACGATTCCCCTTTCAGAGTTGATTCTGTTTATGATTTTTTTGCCCTTCTCTTTTTTTAATTTGTAAGCTAACCATTTACCTGTTTTGTTAGCGTGTTCGAAGTGTTTTTGTTTAGCCAGTTTAAGTTTTTTCTCTAGTTCTTCAGTTGCTTCAATTTCTAATTGTTTCTGAATAGATTTGATTTCTCTTTGGATTTTCTTATCCTTTGGGAATCTCTTGAGCTCGTTTTCTTTCTCTTTAAGTAAGTTGTTTAGTTTCGTTAATTTTTGTTTTTTCTGCTTCCACTGTGTAAAGAAGCCCCTGATGACTGCCTTCCCTGCATCCCACACCATTGGTAGTCGTATTCCTTTGTTCTTGTTCTCATCTAAAAAATGATGGAACGTTCTCTTAAAATCTTCAACTATTTCTTTGTCGTTCAGTAGCTCTTCGTTTAAATACCAATTTTTCGATTTGTTTGTTTCCCTCAGATTTAAGGTGATAGGGTTATGATCCGAAAACACCCTATTCAGAATTGTCATATTAGTCACTTGGCTAATTAGATTTTGCGATACAAAAAACATGTCCAGTCTAGACAGCGACTGGTGTCTATCAGAAAAAAAGGTATAACATTTTTCTTTGGAATATAAATGCCTCCAGACTTCTATCATACCGTGGCTCTCCATCAGATTAAAAAAACTATTTGGTAATTTACCCTGTAGGTCTTTAATGTGTTTATCTGAAGCTCTATCAATTTTAGGCTGAATTACCCCATTAAAATCACCTAGAATGATCAGATTTTCATAATCAAATTCTTGTAGTAGCTTGTGCACCTTCTTGTAGAATTTGTTTTTATTATCCTGAGGGCCATATATATCCACTAACAGGCATTTCTTCCCGTTCCAGTGTATTTCAATCCCCAGATAGAAACCCTCCTTATCTCTAAACATTTCTTTGGACTCAATGTGGTTCTTAATGTAAATAATAACTCCTCTCTTACTTTTGTCAATTAATGTACTATATTCTTTACCTAATTTTGGGTTCTTGATCAGCCTTATATCTTTAGTTCTAATACGGGATTCCTGCAAGCATACGATATCAGATTGTTCTCTCTCTAAGAAGAGAAATACCTTCTTTCTCTTCTGGGGGGAGTTAAGGCCTTTGACGTTCCACGACAAGATTTTCATTCTTGCTAGAATAAATTTAAGGGATTTACCACAAAAACCAAGCTCGTCAGTCTGTAATCTATAGGTAAGTTTCAATTTTTATTAAGAAGCGGTTTGTGTCACAAAGACCAGTGTTACAAATAAAGGCTAGGCAGTAGCTGAATAAAAATCACAACTCAGCAGTAAGCATTACTTAGTGTTTAAAATCTATCAAAGGATACAAAATTACTTAATTTGGTCTTTAACCAATCGAACGGTCAGGCAGGGAGGTAGGAGTTTGGCCGTTTAGTGCTAGGCATTTAGTTTCTTTATCAGTTCTTGCTGGTTCCCGCCTCCTTCATCCTCTTCTCTTTCCCTTTCAAGTTCTTGTTGGATTTCTTTCATCAAAGCTTTGGCTTTCTCAATTGTGTTGATTCTCATTTTCTTCTGCTTCCAGGTCACCTGTACTCCTTCGATCTCCTCCCATCTGAAGGGTATATCATACTTTTTTAGGTTGTCCGTCAAGAAACTGTAATCTTTCCTTCTACGCAAGATTTTCCCCGGGATGTCCTTCAGGAT
The DNA here is from genome assembly GCA_023333645.1 of Sceloporus occidentalis. Taxonomy (NCBI): domain Eukaryota; kingdom Metazoa; phylum Chordata; class Lepidosauria; order Squamata; family Phrynosomatidae; genus Sceloporus; species Sceloporus occidentalis. Next base: position 1,011,923 of record JALMGF010000177.1, read on the forward strand.
CATCACTTCTCTTCCATCAATTAGTAATTTAGCTTTGTAGCTTTGCTGAAGAACTAGGTCCCTGGTTTGCTTACGTACAAAATAAACAACCACATCCCTGGGCAATTTTTTTTGTTTGGCTATATAAGAATTTAATCTGTAGACGCGGTCTAACTCCCAGGGGAATTGAGCTTCAGGTTCTTCCACGAATTTCGCTAAGATTGGAGCTAATTCAATATAGAGGTTTTCGTTGGGTTTTTCCAGTAGACCACGCAGTTTAAGACAGTTTTCTCTATGTTTTAGTTGTAATCGTAGAATTTGCTCCTGGTCTTCCAATAGTTCGCTCTTGACATCAGCCATCTTTTTCTCCATCTTGCCAGAATGTGTTTCTAAATTCTTGATTTTACCATTCATCGTGTTCATATCAGTATTTATTTTATCCAAACAGGCTCTCACTTCTCCCATTTCGGCCTTAAATTCTCTTTTTAGATCCTCATTTGATCTTTGGATTTCCGCGTTTGTTACAGCATTAAGTCTCTTCATTTCTTCCATCATATTTTCAAAGGGGTCTGTGGATTTGTTTGGATTCTCAAGTGAGGGTCTACGAAGATTGGCCAGCGACCCTTGGGTTTGGGCCGTGTGCTTACGGGTACCCAGTGCCATTCTATCAATTAAATATAAAGGGTAAGATTTAAGAGTTTGTCTGGCACAAATTTAGGATCTCAACTAAAATTAGTGATATTTGAAACTAAAGCGTTTGCGATCACTAAATATTATTGTAATTTTGTCAAGGAGATTCAGAGAAGTCTTCTTCAGCCCAATTAGTTTGTGTTGTCTGGTAGCTTTAAACCTTAAGGGAAGCCAGATTAAGATGTTGTTAATTAGAAATATTTGTTGCTTTATCTAAACCCACGCTTAAACAAGTTCACAAGTGGTTTTCAATTTAGGTGGACTATTTTAGAGGTAAATTATCTTAAACTAGGTCAGATTCAATATAAAGGTCTTACAGATAGGCTGGTATCAATAGACCCCTTAAAGTGGTGTTGAGTAACTTAAACTTGAATTGTGTCCCCTAACACGGTTTTAACTAACACGGTTTCACCACAAAGTGAGGGAGAGCCAAAGGCAAGGGAATTTAACAGAGCTAATAGTCAGGAAACAGAGGTAGGTAAGAAAAGGCAAAGCTTGTTAATTTAATTTAATATTTTAAATATTTTAAAGGAGGCAGGCAATCAGTAGGCAGAGAATTAAGATAGCCCCACCTATCTGTTTTCCAAATAAAGCTGTTCTAGCATATACGCAGAGCACCAATCAAATATACCTTAATTCTTTACTGAGAAATTTAAACCTACCTCCCTGCCCTAGAGTCACATTTCTTTACATCTAGGTCTTGCAGAACAATATAAAATACATAAATTTCTAAATTGTTAAATCTGCTGTTGCTACAAGAAAAGGAAACTTTCACCAAATACAATTAAGACACAGTTACAGTCTTACATTGAATGTTACATTTAGTAGATACAGTTTATAAAGACTAGAATTAAATTTATAAGGATTGAAATTTGGCTAGTTAGCAAAGAAAGAGAACAATTGTAAAGGATTTAATTTAGAAAGCGTTACACTTACACTCACCCACCCTTTGGTCCTCGAAAGCGTTTGTATTCAGACGGATCTGCACAATTCAACAGTGGCAGCAGCAGCAAGCGCCATCTTCCTTTCTCCTCTCCCCCTCCCTTCCACAAGCTAGTCAAATCTCAAGTCCACCTCCCCCTTCTAGCGTTTCTCTTTCCAATAGTAGTCTTCTCTCTGAGGCAAGCCCTACCATCCACAGACGTTCAGCTTCTTCTTCTCTTTAAGTCTCTTTAAACTAATGCCGCTGAAAAATGGTTCTGCTTCGGCGTCCTTTCGGCTCGGCAGGTCTTCCCTCTTCCCTCTTCTCCACGCCGCTCCCCCTCTCTCCCTCCTCCTTCTCCACCGCCAGGTTCAAACCGCACTTCACCGCAGGTTTGCACAGCATTTAAAATAAAACACAAAGGAATAAAGGGGACAGAGGGGGAAAGAGGGGGAAGCAGGAAGGGGGAGAGAGAAAGGGAGGAAGGGGAAGGGAGGGAGAGAAGGAGAGAGAGAAAGGAAGGTTTCCCTCCGACACAGTGGACTGGCGTCTCTTCACTCTTAGGCTTTCCCCCTTCAAAGCGGGTTCCTAGACTCCCAGCACTCGGCTTGACTCTTCGCCCAGGTCACAAGCTTTGGGGGTTAGATCCCAATGCGGAAGGTTTAGCTTAGATAGGTTCTTTTCTTTAGGAATTTCTCCAGATAGGTGTAGAATGGTGTAGAGTGGTGGCAGCGCTTCCGTCTTCAAGCCGCGGCTTGAGACACCTCTGCCTGCGGACGTGGCCCCTCGAGCCCCCGCGCTGTTCCAACGCTCGATTCTAACTTCTCCCAGGAGCGAGTTCTCTCTGCTCCGGTGCTGTGGGGGCTTCAGCCGAGCCCCTTTGCCTCTCCCTTACCAGGGAGTTTCTTCTGGGTGGAAGGTACCTTATGCCGACCACCCCCGTCTCCGCGGGCCGTAAGCGTCCTCCGGAGCCTTCCCTGGAGGAGGCTTCTCACGCCGCCATTACCACCGGAAGTCCCGCTGTGGGTTCTGAGCGGGAGAAGAACCATCGTTGCTGGTCCCAGCAGCTGGTGATACAGTCTCCCTCCATTCCAATTGCCACTGCTGTGGTCTTTGAGGGAGAGAAGAATCATAGTTGCCGGTCCCAGCTGCTGGTGAGGCACCCTTCATTCCAACTGCCACTGCTCTGGGCTCTGAGGGACAGTAGAACCATCGTTGCCGATCCCAGCAACTGGTGAGGCACCATTCATTCCAAGTGCCACTACTCTGGGCTCTGAGGGAGAGAAGAACCATCGTTGCTGGTCCCAGCAGCTGGTGAGACATCATTCATCCCAACTGCCACTGCTGTGGGCTCTGAGGGCGAGAAGAACCATCGTTGCCGGTCCAAGCAGCTGGTGACGCACCATTCATTCCAACAGCCGCTGCTGTGGTCTCTGAGGGAGAGAAGAACATTGGTGCAAGTTCCAGCAGCGGGTGAGGCACCATTCATTCCAACTTCCACGGCTGTGGACTCGTAGGGAGAGAAGAACCATCGTTGCTGGTCCCAGCAGCTGGTGAGGCATCTTTCCTCCATTCCAACTGGCTCTGCTGTGGGCTCTAAGGGAGAGAAGAACCATTGTTGCCAGTCCCAGGAGCTTGTGAGGCACCCTCCCTCCATTCCAACTGCCACTGGTGTGGGCTAGGACGGAGAGAAGAATAATCGTTGCCTTTCACAGCAGCTTGTGGGGCACAATTCATTCCACATGCCACTGCTGTGGGCTCTGAGGGACAGAAGAACCATCCTTGCCGGTCCCAGCAGCTTGTGATACACCATCCCTCAATTCCAACTGACACTGCTGTGGGCTTTGAGGGAGGGAAGAATCATCCTTGCGGAACCCAGCCGCTGTTGAGGCACCATTCATTCCAACTGCCACTGCTGTGGGCTATGAGGGAAAGAAGAACCATCTTCGCCGGTCCCAGCACCTGGTGAGGCACCCTCCCTCCATTCCAATTGCAACTGCTGTGGGCTCTGACGGAGAGAAGAATCATCGTTGCCGGTCCCAACATCTGGTGAGGCACCATTCATTCCAACTGCCATTGCTGTGGGCTCTCAGGGACAGTAGAACCATCGTTGACGATCCCAGCAGCTGGTGAGGCATCATTCATTCCAAGTGCCACAGCTGTGGGCTCTGAGGGAGAGAGGAACCATAGTTGCCGGTCCCAGCAGCTGGTGAGGCACCATTAATTCCAGCTTCCAATGCTGTGGGCTCTGAGGGATAGAAGAACCATAGTTGCTGGTCCCATCAGATGGTGAGGCATCCTCCCTCCATTCCAACTGCCACTGCTGTGGGCTCTGAGGGAGAGAAGAACCATTGTTGCCAGACCCAGCAGCTGATGATGCATCTTCCCTCCATTCCAACTGCCACTGGTGTTGGCTCTGACGGAGAGAAGAATCATGATTGCCGGTCCTAGCAGCTGGTGAGGCACCATTCATCACAACTGCCACTGCTGTGGGCTCTGAGGGCGAGAAGAATCATCGTTGCCGGTCCTAGCACCTGGAGAATCACCCTCATTCCATTCCAACTGCCACTGCTGTGGGCTCTGAGGGACAGAAGAACCATCGTTTCTGGTCCCAGCAACTGGTGAGGCACCCTCCCTCCTTTCCAACTGCCACTTCTGTGGGATCTGAAAGAGAGAAGAACACCGTGGCTGGTCCCAGCAGCTTCTGAGGCACCCTCCCTATGTTCCAAATGCCACTGGTTTGGGCTCTGAGGGAGAGAAGAATCATCGTTGCTGTTCCCAGCAGCTTGTGATGCACCCTCCCTCCATTCTAACTGCCACTGCTGTAGGATCTGAAAGAGAGAAGAACATCGTTGCTGGTCCCAGCAGCTTGAGAGGCACCCTCCCTCCATTCCAACAGCCACTGCTGTGTGCTCTGTTGGAGAGAAGAACCATCCTTGCCGGTCCCAGCAGCTGGTGAGACACCCTTCCTCCATTCCATCTGACAATGGTGTGGGCTGTGAGGCACAGAAGAATCATCGTTGCGGGACCCAGCCGCTGTTGAGGTACCATTCATTTCAACTGCCACTGATGTGGGCTCTGAGGGAAAGAAGAACCATCGTTGCCGGTCCCATGACCTGGGGAGGCACCCTTATTCCATTCCAACTGCCACTGCTGTGGGCTCTGAGGGACAGAAGAACCATCGTTCCTGGTCCCAGCAACTCGTGAGGCACCCTCCCTCCATTCCAACTGCCACTGCTGTGGGCTCTGAGGAAGAGAAGAACCATCGTTGTCGGTCCAATCAGCTGGTGAGGCACCCTCCCTCCATTACAACTAACATTGCTGTGGGCTCTGAGGGAGAGAAGAACCATCGTTGCTGGACCCAGCAGCTGGTGAGGCATCTTCCCTCCATTCCAACTGCCACTGGTGTGGGCTCTGACGGAGAGAAGAAACATCCTTGCCGGTCCCAGCAGCTGGTGAGGCACCATTCATTCAAACTGCCACTGCCGTGGGCTCTGAGGGAGAGAAGAACCATAGTTGCTGGTCCCATCAACTGGTGAGGCATCCTCCCTCCATTCCAACTGCCACTGCTGCAGTCTCTCAGGGAGAGAAGAACCATCCTTGCCGGTCGCAGCAGCTGGTGAGCCACCCTTCCTCCATTCCAACTGACACTGCTGTGGGCTCTGAGGGAGAGAAGAAACATCCTTGCCGGTCCCAGCACCTGGTGAGGCACCGTCCCTCCATTCCAAATGCCACTGCTGTGAGTTCTGAGCGAGAGAACAACCATTGTTGCCGGTCCCAGCAGCTGGTGAGGCACCCTCCCTCCATTCCAACTGCCACTGCTGTGCGCTCTGAGGGAGAGAAGAAACATCCTTGCCGGTCCCAGCAGCTGGTGAGACATCCTACCTCCATTCCAACTGCCACTGCTATGGGATCTGAGGGAGAGAAGAACCATCGTTGTCGGTCCCAGCAGCTGGTGCGGCACCCTCCCTCCATTACAACTAAGATTACTGTGGGCTCGGAGGGAGAGAAGAACCATTGTTGCTGGTCCCAGCAGCTGGTGAGGCACCATTCATTCCAACAGCCACTGCTGTGGGCTCTGAGTGAAAGAAGAACCTTCATTGCCAGTCCCAGCAGCTGGTGAGGCATCCTCACTCCATTCCAACTGCCACTGATGTGGGCTCTGAGGGAGAGAAGAACCATCATTGCTGGTCTGAGCAGCTGGTGAGGCACCCTACTTCCATTCCGATTGCAACTGCTGTGGGCTCTGACGGAGAGAAAAATCATAGTTGCCGGTCCTAGCATCTGGTCAGGCACCATTCATTCCAACTGCCACTGCTGTGGGCTCTCAGGGACAGTAGAAACATCGTTGCCGGTCCCAGGAGCTGGTGAGGCACCTTTCATTCCAACTGCCACTGCTGTGGGCTCTCAGGGACAGTAGAAATATCGTTGCCGGTCCCAGCAGCAGGTGAGGCACCATTCATTCCAAGTGCCACTTCTCTGGGCTCTGAGGGGGAGAAGAAGCATTGTTGCCGGTCCCAGCAGCTGGTGACGCACCATACATTCCAACTGCCACTGCTGTGGGCTCTGAGCGAGAGAAGAACCATAGTTGCCGGTCCAAGCAGCTGGTGAGGCACAATTCATTCCACCTGCCACTGCTGTGGGCTCAGAGGGAAAGAAGAACCATCATTGCCAGTCCCAGCAACTGGTGAGGCATCATACGTCCTTTCCAACTGCCACTGCTGTGGGCTATGAGGGAGAGAAGAACCATTGTTGCCGGTCCCAGCAGCTGGTGAGGCATCCTCCCTCCATTCCAACTGACACTTCTGTGGGCTATGAGGGAGAGAAGAACCATTGTTGCCGGTCCCAGCAGCTGGTGAGGCATCCTCCCTCCATTCCAACTGCCACTGCTGTGGGCTCTGAGGGAGAGAAGAACATCGTTGCTGGTCCCAGCATCTGGTGAGTCACCCTCCCTCCATTCCAACTGTCACTACTGTGGGCTATGAGGGGGAGAAGAACCATCATTGCCTGTCCCAGCAGCTGGCGAGGCACCCTACCTCCATTCCAACAGCTACTGCTGTGGGCTGTAAGGGAGGGAAGAATCATTGTTGCGGGTCCCAGGAGCTGGTGAGGCACCATTCATTCCAACTGCCACTGCTGTGGACTCTGAGGGACAGTAGAACCATCGTTGCCAGTACCAGCAGCTGGTGATGTTACCCATGCTGGTTTATATAAATTTTGCAATCAATGATAACCCTTGGATGACCCCTGGCCAGACTCCTAGCCTGTCCGCCATTACTGGCAAAGCGAGAGGACATGTACGCATCCCCTAAGGGAGCACCCATATTAACATCTTAGAAGGTCTGGGAAGTCGCATGAAGGGATTATCATAGGACCAGGAAGAGCAAATGTTTGCCTTGCCTGAAGCTATCACCCCCTCCTCAAGTCTGTTGTCCGAACAACTTAAGTCATTGATATTATCAAATCCAGACATCCAGGTGAAAAGAAAACAATTAGACACCTTTGTTTCGGCCAAACCAGCCTCTCTGCCTCAGGCCAAATTTGGCCTATAAAAAGTCCCCACTTTTGCTGCTCAGCGCGCCATTTGCAAGGTCTACTTACTCCACGTCAGTCGGACCTCTGTTTTGGTAGCCGGCATTTCTGCTCAAACCCAGGTTGCGGAGCAGGCTTGTCTCACTGTCCACCACCCCATTCGCTTCCCGGAGGGAGTCTACATTCTGGTAAGCATCTCCATTAGTAACACCAGAAATCTGTTCCTATTTTCCAACCCTAATTTTCCTGAGTCCTGAGTGTGTGTGTGAGTGTATGCACAACACATTAATTATTAATATCTGTCTCAGCTTTATTTATTGGGATCCCCTGGTCTACTCCGTATAAATATCGGGAGGTCGATTTCAGTGGGCTCTTGTAGCCAGCCCCTCTTGCAATATTTGAGCTAATAACAACATAATAAAATTCCCCTACGGATCCTTGGCTACAAATTGGTGGAGAATGCGGGCATAGAACTCTCCCCCGAAATCTGGACTTTCCAAACTGATCACTTGGGCTGTCTAGATCTCGGAACGTAGAGAGAACAGGGATTCCAAAAAGGCCGCTGCAGACAGGAATAAATAGGGAGGTGTGTGTATGTGTTCTTGTGCGCTTGGCCATAAGGGCAAAAGGGCTATCTTGGGTTGGCTGATCCTGTTTCATTTCTTTGGTTAGGTGTCCTGCTCATTGGCTATGGTACGCCATTCAGTAGTGGGCCCCAATCACCCCTGGGTGTGTTTGTCGGAGTAGGCTCCCGACGCCCTATTTTTGTTTTCTCTATCCGTGGGTTGGAAAAAGTTACTAGGCATCCTGAAAACTTTCCCACTCCAGAACCCAAGCTTACAATTAAAAGTTAGTGCAAGGAACCACTACAGCCAAATCCAGGCATTTTGGCTGCAGTGCAAAAAGGAGTCCCAATGCAAACCTCCAGGTTGAGGCATCCCTCGCATGGAAGAGCCTGTTTTAAAATGGTGAGCCAAGGAACCCTTAAGGTCTTGGCATGTTTGGTTTGAAGCCAGTGGGTCTTAACTCCTAGCTTCCCCCAGGTGTGTACCTCTTAAAGGTCACAGCCCATCCAGCTAAGTGGTTTTAAAACCCAGAGCTTTCTTTTCTGGTGTGCCTTTTAAGGGACACCCCATCTGGCTGCATTGGTCTTAACCCCAGCCTGTCACCACTAAAGAAGCTAGAGAATTGTGGATTGGGAACAGACAGATCCCTTTCCATTGTGTTATCCCAAAACAAAGCCAGAGAATAAAGGTCCCATAAAACATAACCCAAAAAATCACAGTCACAAATCCCCCTTGGACGGGTGAGGTAGGCAAAGGAGGGAGACATCCTGGTCCGGAAGCCTAAAGCCCTGGGTCAAGGGAGGGAAAGGCAGCTCCAAGGAGTGCCATTTGTGGGAGCCTCAAGGAGGTCCCAGGGAAGGAAAACTCAGGCAGGAGTCTAGCTGGGGGCCAAAGTTTGGGCTGTTAGCCAGGCCATGCCGGAGTGGAGCTACAGCGTCCGAACTCCCCAGTGAAAGTGAGGCAGGGCTGAACTGACTTCTGACCGGGTCTAAACGGAGGACAACCCTTAAGTCGCTCGCTGCAGCAGCGCCGGGCCCTCGCGTGAATTGGGTGGTGTCCCTGACCCAGAGTTACATTTAGGAGTTCTGTGGAGTCCTCAGGGAGGATCCCAGGACAGCAGCTCACTGTAGGACAGAGAGTTGCACCAGGTTTAGGTGGGAAAAGAGGCCCCGGTTCCATAACCTCTCCCAGCCTAGGATTCAACATGGACATACCATCCGTAGAATAGCATAGTATAGAAGAAGGACCCCAAAAGTCAGAACCCTAGAGGTTGCCTGGCTTTGAACTTCTCCCTTAGCAAAAAGGGGAGGAAAATACCAAGAAGCCCCTTTAAGGGTCTTGGTCATTTCAGTTTTGAGCAAGTGGTTTTAACCCAAGCTCTGCTGTGGAGAAACCTCTTAAGGTCCCCACCAATTTGGGCTAAAATTGGGTCTAAACCCTTAGCCCACCACACAGAGGAGACTTTGCAATTTTGCAACAGCCTTGGAGGACGATCCTCAAAAGAAAAGGCAGGTCCCAGTTCCCAGCTCATTGTCCCCCTCACTGGAGGTCAAGGCACAGAGATACCTAAGATCCCAAGGACCCCACCACTAAAATGGAGAAGGAAATTAGAGAATTGGTAGCCCAAGTCAACTTCCTCAGAGAGGAAAATTCCACTCTGGCAGCTAGGATCCAAAAATTGGAAATAGCCTCTAAGCAAGAACCATCCCTTTTCCCCATCACAGAAGCTTGTGTGATGGCAGAATTGTTGGGCCCCCTGAATCAAGAGACCAGCCTCAAATGGATGCTTCAAGCAGCAAACAGCCTCCCATCTGCCACAGGCTTCCATTTAACACAGCTAGCCAGATTATGCATGTCTCCTGCACACAGAGATATGCTAGAATCAGCAGTACTGTTTAGGAACCTTGTGTCCAGAGATATGTACTGTTGCATGGGAGAAATCTTGAACCTATTGTGGCCAAAAGAAGGTGTCAGGTCTCTGTACCATAGTCTAAAGCAAAAAACAAATGAGGATCCAGAGGCATACATTGCCAAAAAGATTTTGCTGGCAAGGGTAGCTCTTTCCCCTGAGGAGAAGGAGACAGAGTTTCTCAGTGATTTACTTGAGGGATTCCATCCCAAGAGCAAAGTGGCTTTGGACGTTCTAACCGAAGTGCAATATGGGGGAGTGAATGCCCTTCACCCGAAGTTGGGGATGCTTTCCCTAATGTTCCGTTCTCAGGTAAAAGAAAGGCAAGAGAAGGCCCTAGCTCAAAAGAGGGAGAACAAAAAGAAAAGTAGGGTGAGTGCCCCAAGAGAACACTTCTCTGGTCCACCTAGAAGCCCTACTCAGCCTGCTCCCACTCCCCAAAGGGAGATGGCAACATCAGATGGTGCAAATCTTCCCAGCGTACAGCCCCCAGAAACCCCCCAAAGACCCCATTCCCCTCATTCCCAAGGGACAGACACCAGCAGTTGTCCTGCCAACCTCCGGCAGACAACCCCTCATTGCCCACGTAAAAAGGAAAATGTCCCTCTTCCTTCTAGAAACACTTCTGCTGCAGTTCGGACTACAGTCCACAAGCAGAAAAGTCACAGCCAGGCCCCACATGGGCACCCATGGGGCAGAAGAGTCAAAACCCCAGAAAGTAGGGCATGGACTCCCTCCCAAAATCCCAAGACTTGGAAACCTTTCCAGACAGGCATGTCAGAAAAAGGGAACCTTAGAGGTCATTCACCCCATCCCCGTGGGTCAGATTGGAATGGCACTGGGAGATGTGTTCCCCCAAAGAGACACAAGCCCAGCTCCTTGGAAGAAACAGCAGGAATGGGTGACACTGTTTCAGCCCAGTTCCCTGACCGAGAGGTGAGCCACACTGCTGTGGGCTCTCAGGGACAGTAGAACCATCGTTGCCAGTACCAGCAGCTGATGAGGCACCATTCATTCCAACTTCCAATGCTGTGGGTTCGGAGGGAGAGAAAAACCATTGTTGCTGGTCCCAGCAGCTGGTGAGGCACCATTCATCCCAATTGCCACTGCTGTGGGCTCTGAGGGCGAGAAGAATCATCGTTGCCGGTCCAAGCAGCTGGTGACGCACTATTCATTCCAACAGCCACTGCTGTGGGCTTTGAGGGAGAGAAGAACCATCGTTGCTGGTCCCAGCAGCTGGTGAGGCACCATTCATTCCAACTGCCACTGCTGTGGGCTCTGAGGGGGAGAAGAGCCATTGTTCCCGGTCCCAGCAGCTGGCGAGGCATCCTACCTCCATTCCAACAGCCACTGCTGTGGGCTGTAAGGGAGAGAAGAATCATTGTTGTGGGTCCCAAGAGCTGGTGAGGCACCATTCATTCCAACTGCTACTGGTGTGGGCTCTGAGTGACAGTACAACCATCGTTGCCAGTACCAGCAGCTGGTGATGCACCATTCATCCCAATTGCCACTGCTGTGGGCTCTGAGGGAGAGAAGAACCATCGTTGCTGGTCCCAGCAGCTGGTGAGGCACCATTCATTCCAACAGCCACTGCTGTGGGCTCTGAGGGAAAGAAGAACCATCATTGCCGATCCCAGCTGCTGGTGAGGCACCATTCATTCCAAGTGCCACTTCTCTGGGCTCTGAGGGGGAGAAGAAGCATTGTTGCCGGTCCCAGCAGCTGGTGACGCACCATACATTCCAACTGCCACCGCTGTGGGCTCTGAGCGAGAGAAGAACCATCGTTGTCGGTCCCAGCAGCTGGTGAGGCACCATTCATTCCAAGTGCCACTTCTCTGGGCTCTGAGGGGGAGAAGAAGCCTCCTTGCCAGTCCCAGCAGATGGTGAGGCATCCTTCCTCCATTCCAACTGCCACTGCTGTGGGCTCTGAGGGAGAGAAGAATCATCGTTGCGGGTCCCAGCAGATGGTGAGGCACCATTCATTCCAACTGCCACTGCTGTGGGCTCTGAGGGAGAAAAGAATCATCCTTGCCAGTCCCAGCAGCTGGTGAGGCACCATTCATTCCAACTACCACTGCTGTGGGCTCTGAGGGAGAGAAGAACCATTGTTGCCGGTCCCAGCAGCTGGTGAGGCACCATTCATCCCAACTGCCACTGCTGTCGGCTCTGAGGGAGAGAAGAACCATTGTTGCCGGTCCCAGCAGCTGGTGAGGCACCATTCATCCCAACTGCCACTGCTGTCGGCTCTGAGGGAGAGAAGAACCATTGTTGCCGGTCCCAGCAGCTGGTGAGGCACCATTAATCCCAACTGCCACTGCTGTGGGCTCGGAGGGAGAGAAGAAGCATTCTTGCCGGTCTCAACAGCTGGTGAGGCACAATTCATTGCAAGTGCCACTGCTGTGGCCTCTGAGGGAGAGAAGAAGCATTGTTGCCGGTCCCAGCAGCTGGTGAGGCACCACTCATTCCAACTGCCACTGCTGTGGGCTCTGAGGGGGAGAAGAGCCATTGTTCCCGGTCCCAGCAGCTGGCGAGGCATCCTACCTCCATTCCAACAGCCACTGCTGTGGGCTGTAAGGGAGAGAAGAATCATTGTTGCAGGTCCCAAGAGCTGGTGAGGCACCATTCATTCCAACTGCCACTGGTGTGGGCTCTGAGTGACAGTACAACCATCGTTGCCAGTACAAGCAGCTGGTGATGCACCATTCATCCCAATTGCCACTGCTGTGGGCTCTGAGGGAGAGAAGAAGGACAGGTTGCTCACCTGTAACTGTGTTTCTTCGAGTGGTCATCTACGAATTCACACTAATGGGTTATTTCTGCGCATGCGCAGCAAACTCGGAAACTTCTAGAATCTCTGGGCAGAAAGTCATGTAACTTTCTGCAGTCTCTTTGCAACTTTTTGGTGGTAGCCCCGCCCATCCCATATATAAGGCCCCTGGTGGCCCGCTCCCCTTCAGTTCCGAATGAGCCGCAAACATTGCAGCCACAAGCATTGTAAATTTAGCAGACACTGAGGGGAAGGATGGGTGGGTTTGTGTGAATTCGCAGATGACCACTCGAAGAAACACAGTTACAGGTGAGCAACCTGTCCTTGTTCTTCGTGGTCTCTGCGAATCACACAAATGGGTTAGACTAGCGAGCTGTTGTCAGTGGAGGAGGGAGTGTCAAAATCAACAATGAAACAATGAACAATAAAGTATGTAAACCAAACAACTGTGTAATTTATTTACAGTGCAAAGGTTTAGTGCATGGCAGAGAGTAACACTGCCCTCCCAAAAGCTGCTTCATGTCTGGCCCTGGCGTCCAGCCTATAGTGCTTAATAAATGTCAATGTTTGGGACCAGACAGCAGCTTTGCATACATCCTCGAGTGAGATCCCTGTCAAAAAGGCTGAGGATGCTGCTATCGCCCTTGTCGCATGGGCTCTAACCCGGCCTGGTAAGGGCTTACCCGCCAGTTCGTAGCAGAGGCGGATGATGTTGGTCACGCATTTGGAGAACCTCTGCGGTGAAACCGGCAGCCCTTTCTTGGCTTTGGAGTAACACACAAACAGTCTCTCCGAACGCCTGGAAGCAGATGTCCTGTCCAAATAGAACGCCAGTGCCCTGCGGACATCCAGGGCATGGAGCTGATGCTCAGAGTCTGTGGTCGGGTTAGGAGCCAGAGTCGGTAAAACAATGTCCTGGTTCATGTGAAAAGCAGACACTACTTTTGGTAAAAAGGTAATGTCTGTTCGGAGAACCACCTTGTCCTTGTGGAAACGAAGAAATAGTTGGTCCATTCTAAGAGCACACAGTTCACCAGCCCGGCGGGCTGATGTGATGGCTACCAAAAAGGCTGTTTTCCAAGTTAGGAGTCTCAAGTCTGTGGTAGCTAGTGGTTCAAAGGGCTTAGAGACTAGTCGAGCCAGAACAGTGTCCAGACTCCACTGTGGTGGAGGGTCCAGGGCCGGTGGGTGCAAGTTATTAAATCCCTTAAGGAACCTCTTTATGAGAGGGTCCCTAAATAAGGAGGGTTTGTCCCGAAACACATAGTGCAAAGAGATGGCAGACAGGTAACACTTAATAGAACTCAATGAGAGACCTGCCCCAGTCAGTGTCATAAGAAAGTCCAGGACTATGGGGATGGAAACATGGGATGGTGGAATCTCCCTGGTTTGTAGAAAGGCCAGGAACTTGTCCCATTTGTATGCATAGGACCTCTGGGTAGATGGTCTCTGAGCTGCCCTGATTATATCTTGCACGCCTGGCAGAAATGAAGTCAGGATCGAATCCTCCATGCCACCAATGGGAGAGAATGCATCTCTGGATGGTGAACTTGTCCGTCGTGGAGGAAAAGTAAGTCGGTCCGGTGCTTTAGGCGAAGATAATCCTGGGCCCGTTGCAGCAGAGGGGCAAACCATGGCTGTCTGGGCCACCACGGGGTGATCAGGATCACGTTCGTGGAGTCCATCCACATCTTTGCCAATACTCTTGTGACCAGTGGAAAGGGGGGAAATGCGTAGAGGAAGCGGTTCGTCCATTGAAATTGGAAGGCGTTTCCCAGAGAGCTGGGTGCACGAACCCGTGAGCAGTACTCTTTTAGATGGGCATTGTTGGGTGAAGCGAATAGGTCCACCATGGGCGTGCCCCACCGTTGGAAGAGGAAGGAGACTACCTCTGGGTGTAGCCTCCATTCGTGGCATGTCTTCTGGGATCTGCTTAGTTGATCTGCTAGGTTGTTTTCGTCCCCTGGGAGGTGGATGCACTGGAGCAGGATGCTGTGTTGAATAGACCATTCCCAGATTCGAAGTGTGATGTCTAGGAGAGTCTTTGATCTCGTACCTCCCTGTTTGTTGAGGTAGTACATGGTCGTGGTGTTGTCTGTTAAGAGGAGTACCACCTTACCGGAGAGAAGACTCTGAAAGGACCTGAGTGCTTTTTCCACTGCGAGCATCTCCAATGCGTTGATATGGAGACTTGACTCCTTGTGAGTCCATTTGTCCTTGACAGTCAGCCCCATTGCATGGGCTCCCCATCCTTGCAGGGATGCGTCCGTAGTCAGAGTTATCTCTGGCTGGGGTGGAGTGAAGGGCATACCGGAACATACGTTGTCTGGTTGGAGCCACCATTTCAAGGAAGTTTGGACCTTTCTTGGGATGGTAAGAATCTTGTTCGGTTAGTCGTTCACCGGATCGAAGGCGGATAGGAACCAAGATTGTACGGGTCTGAGGTGCAGTCTTGCCCAGAGTGTAACAAAGGTTGTGGAGGCTAAATGTCCCATTGCTACTTGAACCACACGGGCTGGTAGATGTCTGTACCGTAGGCAAGCTCGTATAGCGGTTGCCAGAGTCTGAAATCTGGACTGTGGAAGGTAGGCTTTGGCTGACTCTGAGTCCAGTAGTGTTCCTATAAAATCGATCTGTCTGGATGGAGTCAAATGTGACTTTTCGGGTTGACTCGAAGTCCCAATGACACCAGAAGGTTTTGGGCAAAGACCATCTGGTGTTGGAGGGACTCTCTCGACGGTGCGGTGAACAGCCAGTCATCCAGGTAAGGGAAGACTACGATCCCTTGCTGACGAAGATAAGCGACGACGGGGGCCATGCATTTCGTGAAGACCCTCGGCGCTGAAGACAAACCGAACGGAAGGACCTTGTACCGAAAGAAATCTGGTCCGACAATGAAGGCGAGGAATCTGCGATGATTGTCTCATATCGCGATATGAAAATAGGCATCCTTCAGGTCGAGCGTGGCGAACCAGGAGTCTTTCTGCAAGAGTGGCAGAATAGAAGCGAGAGTTACCATCCTGAAGCATTTGTAAATTATGAAGGAGTTTAGTGCCCGCAAGTCCAAAATAGGCCTAAGGCCCTCAGGCTTTTGGGGGACAATAAAGTACTTAGAGAAAAAGCAGTATCGAGCCTGAGAAGGGTGTACGGGCTCAATAGCACCCTTGTCCAAGAGAGAGCGCACTTCGTCGAAAAGGGTGTCCGAGGGGATGGTGGTAATGATGGCTCCGGTGGTGGGGAGCTCAGAAAACTGTAGGACATAACCCCATCGAACTATGTTGAGAGCCCAAGAATCTGTAGTGATGGATGCCCAGGTGTTAAAGAAGGGCTGTAGGCTATTTGCTGGGGAGGTGATGAAGTGCGCAGAAGGACTTCAGAATCGTTTCTTGCCTCTGGTCTCTTTCTTTTTGTAGCCCTGCTGGTAGCGGTTTTGTGGCTATTGGCGACGGTCCTGGTGAGATGGGGACCTAGGATGTCCAGCTTGATGAGTAGAATCCTGGGGATGGAATTGACGCTCAGACTGGTGGAAGCGTTGTTGGCCGTGGTGGAACCAGTTGCGTTGACCACTATAGCGCTGTCTTTGAGGTCTAGCGCTGGTAGTGGACATGCCATGCTTTTTGGCAGCTGTCTTCATTCTATACCTGAAGATCAGCTTCTCGTCCGTTTCTTTGTTAAATAGGCCAGAGTTATCGAAGGGCATGTCCTCGATAGCTGCTTTGGCCTGTGGGGTCAAGTCCGATGAACGCAGCCAAGCGTAGCGTCGGAGAGCCACCGAGCCCGAGAGGATCTTTGAGGAGCAGTCAGTGGAGTGCCTTGCCGAAATGATCTGTTGACCTCCAACAGAGCGCACCTCATTGCGGATAGCCGTCATGATTTTCCTCTTGTCATCTGGAAGTTCACTGATGACAGGGTCCATCTTTTCCATGAGGAGCTGGACATAAGCTCCCATGCATGCTGCATAGTTAGCAATTTTTATGTCAAGTGCAGCAGAGGCATAAAACTTTTTTGCCAGGGCGTCTATCTTCCTACTCTCCTTGTCCATGGGGGACGAGGAGGGGCGTGCGGCAAATGAGGTCTGAGAACCTTCTACTATGGCCGAGTTGGGCTTAGGGTGGTTAAACAGCCAAGCCAGTCCTGAGGGTGTGACCCTGTAAAGGTTCTCTGTCTTTCTGGACGTAGAGGCTATAGATGCTGGTGTATCCCACGACCTCTTGGCAATCTTTTCCAGCGATGGTAGGAATGCCAGGGATGGTGGGGCAGGGGCACAGCCATGGATCTGGCGTTCCACCGGATCGAGTGCGTCGTCTTCCGGATGGGACACCTCCAACTTGAGCGCGTCCGCCATCCTGATAACTTTGTCAGAAAAGGAACGGACATCGTCCGTTGGAGATGGAGCATCTGGTATGCCGAAGGCCATCGGCTGGTCCACGTCCAGTTGAACAGATGGAGATGCTGAACGGGAGCGAGAAACAGAAGGAGATCTACCATCTCTAAGGCTTAATGGCGACGGCTCCCTGGTTGGGGTATGATGCCTGGTCAGGTCCTCCGGCCTGTCATGGGTGGAAAGGCTTTGAGGAGAGTGAAGCCTCACTCTAGTAGGGCCAGGAATCTTGCGGCGCAGGTGGTCTGCGTCCACGGGCAACAAGTATTGACCTGTATGATAATCGAAGATAAGGTCAGGGTAAGTATCAAAGAGAGCTTTGTCTGGTTGGTCGTATGATGGGGAACGATCACGGCAGTCCCTGTCCAGGGCTTCATCGGCCTCAGTTCCCAGTGTAGCTCTGTCTCTTGCCAAAGGCGAGGTTCTGTCCCGTCTGCCACGGGTCGGTGAGACTCTATCCCGTCTAGGACGGGATGGTGAGCGAGACGGCTGTCTTTGCCTCAGGGGGGAGAGTGGTGCGTCTGAGTCCGGAATTTCACCTTCGGACTCCGATGAATTGTCCAAATTGACTATTTGCAAGTCTGGGTCCTGGACTGCAAGATGGGAAGAAACGAGGACCCTTGGTTCAAGCGGTGGAGGCGCCGAGCCCGAGGAGAGCTCTGGGATTGGAGTCGTCAAGGGACATGCATCCGGTGGGGGCACCGACACAGTACTCGGGGGGCCCCTGCGCCTGGTCTTTAATAATAATAATAATAATAATAATAATAATAATAATAATGTTTATTTATATACCGCTTTTCCAAATTAGATCAAAGCGGTGTACAACAGGAAGTACAATACAAAGTAAAAAAACAAACAAACAAACATAACAGGCCTCTCTCCCCCTCAAGATGGTGGTTGGAAGAGGGCTCTTAGTCTTTCAGGCCCTGGCCTCTCTCTCCCCAAGATGGTGGTCGGAAGGAGGGCTTTTCTTCTTACAGGCAGGCAGTTGGAGCTTGCCTGCCTCTCTCCCCTCAAGATGGTGGCTGAAGGGAGGGCTTTTCTTCTTCTTTGGTGGCGGAGACGCTGATCTGGCTCTCCTGGACTCCCGTCCTTCCTTAGGCGGTTTGGGGGGCTTTTGCTTGTCGGCATGGGCCCTCTTTGAAGCTTTGTCCGCCCTTGATTTTGGAGCATCTGAAGTGGAAGGTTGGGCTTCAGATGGCGCAGGTCGAAAGACCTTATCGTATAGAGATGCCTTGAGTTTCTGGTCTCTATTTTTCACCGCCTGAGCCGTCATGGCCTTGCAGTGCTTGTAAGACCCGGGGATATGGCCCTCACCCAGGGACAGGACACATTTATCGTGTCCATCCGACATGGGGAATTTGACCCCGCAATTCACGCATTGCTTAAAGGAAGCCATTGCGGGGAAAGAAGTCGTTACCAGTCCGGTGGAATTGAAGAATGGTCAAATCCGGTCCACGGTCAAAACGGTAGAGAAGGGAGTGGAACAAGTCCAAATCGTTAGCCAAAGGAATGGTAAAGTCTGGTCCGTGGTCAAATGTCCAAATGGTCAGAGATTCTTTATGGTGCTAACAAGCGAAGTTCCTCGAGCTGCTTACGTGGCGGAATGAAGGAACTGAAGAGGAGCGGGCCACCAGGGGCCTTATATACGGGATGGGCAGGGCTACCGCCAAAAGGTTGCAAAGAGACTGCAGAAAGTTACATGACTTTCTGCCCAGAGATTCTAGAAGTTTCTGAGTTTGCTGCTCATGCGCAGAAATAACCCATTTCTGTGATTCGCAGAGACCACGAAGAAGAAACATTGTTGCCGGTACCAACAACTGGTGAGGCAACCTCCCTCCATTCCAACTGTCAGTGGTGTGGGCTCTGAGGGAGAGAAGAAGCATTGTTGCCAGTCCCAGCAGCTGGTGAGGCACCCTCCCTCAATTCCAACTGCCACTGCTGAGGGCTTTGAGAGAGAAGAATGATGGTTGCAGGACCAAGCCGCTGTTGAGGTACCATTCATTCCAACTGCCACTGCTGTGGGCTCTAAGGGAGAGAAGAACCATTGTTGCCGGTCCCAGCAGCTCGTGAGGCACCCTCCGTCCGTTCCAACTGAATCCTGTGGGCTCTGATGCAGAGAAGAACATTGTTGCCGGTGCCAGCAGCTGGTGAGGCAACCTCCCTCCATTCCAAATGCCAATGCTGTGGCATCTGAAAGAGATAAGATCATCGTTGCCGGTCCCAGCAGCTGGTGCGGCACCCTCCCTCCATTCCAACTGCCACTGCTGTGGGCTCTGAGGGAGAGAAGAACGTAATTGCTGTTCCTAGCAGCTTGTCAGGCACCCTCCCTCCATTCCAACTGCCACTGCTGTGGGCTCTGAGCGAGAGAAGAACCATCGTTGCCAGTCCCAGCAGCTGGTGACGCACCATTCATCCCAACTGCCACTGCTGTGGGCTCTGAGGGAGAGAAGAACATTCGTGCCGGTCGCAGCAGCTGGTGAGGCACCCTTCATTCCAACTGCCACCTATGTCAGCTCTGAGGGAGAGAAGAACCTTCATTGCCGGTGTCAGCAGCTGGTGAGGCACCCTCCCTCCATTCCACCTGCCACTGCTGTGGGCTCTGAGGGACAGAAGAACCATCGTTCCCGGTCACAGCAACGGCTGAGGCACCCTTCCTCCATTCCAACTGACACTGCTGTGGGCTCTGAGGAAGAGAAGAACCATTGTTGCCAGTCCCAGCAGCTGGTGAGGCTCCATTCATTCCAACTACCACTGCTGTGGGCTCTGAGGGAGAGAAGAGCCATTGTTGCCGGTCCCAGCAGCTGGCGAGGCACCCTACCTCCATTCCAACAGCCACTGCTGTGGGCTGTAAGGGAGAGAAGAATCATTGTTGCGGGTCCCAGGAGCTGGTGAGGCACCATTCATTCCAACTGCCACTGGTGTGGGCTATGAGGGACAGTAGAACCATCGTTGCCAGTACCAGCAGCTGGTGAGGCACCATTCATTCCAACTGCAACTGCTCTGGGCTTTGAGGAAGAGAAGAACCATTGTTGCCGGTACCAGGAACTGGTGAGGCACCCTCCCTCCATTCCAACTGCCAGTGGTGTGGGCTCTGAGGGAGAGAAGAACCATTGTTGCCAGTTCCAGCAGCTGGTGAGGCACCATTAATTCCAACTTCCACTGCTGTGGGCACTAAGGGAGAGAAGAACATTGATGCGGGTTGCAGCAGCTGGTGAGGCACCCTTCATTGCAACAGCCACTAATGTCAGCTCTGAGGGACAGAAGATCCATCATTGCCGGTGCCAGCAGCTGGTGAGGCCACCTCCCTCCATTCCACCTGCCACTGCTGTGGGCTCGGAGGGAGATAAGAAGCATTGTTGCCGGTCCAAGCAGCTGGTAAGGCACAATTCATTGCAAGTGCCACTGGTGTGGGCTCTGAGGGACAGTAGAACCATCGTTGCCAGTACCAGCAGCTGGTGAGGCACCATTCATTACAACTGCCACTGCTCTGGGCTCTGAGGGAGAGAAGAAGCATTGTTGCTGGTCCCAGCAGCTGGTGAGGCACCACTCATTCCAACTGCCACTGCTGTGGGCTCTGAGGGAGAGAAGAAGCATTGTTGCCGGTCCCAGCAACTGGTGAAGCACCACTCATTCCAACTGCCACTGCTCTGGGCTCTCAGGAGGGAGAAGAGCCATTGTTGCCCAGCAGCTGGCGAGGCACCCTACCTCCATTCCAACAGCCACTGCTGTGGGCTGTAAGGTAGAGAAGAATCATTGTTGCTGGTCCCAGGAGCTGGTGAGGCACCATTCATTCCAAATGCCACTGGTGTGGGCTCTGAGGGACAGTAGAACCATCGTTGCCAGTACCAGCAGCTGGTGAGGCACCATTCATTACAACTGCCACTACTCTAGGCTGTGAGGAAGAGAAGAACCATTGTTCCCAGTCCCAGTAACTGATGAGGCACCCTCCCTCCATTCCAACTGCCAGTGGTGTGGGCTCTGAGGGAGAGAAGAACCATTGTTGCCAGTTCCAGCAGCTGGTGAGGCACCATTCATTCCAACTTCCACTGCTGTGGGGTCGGCGAGAAAGAAGAACCAACGTTGATGGTCCCAGCAGCTGTTGAGGAACCCTCCCTCCATTCCAACTGCCACTGGCATGGGCTCTGACTGAGAGAAGAATCATCGTTGCGGGTCCCAGCAGCTGGTGAGGCACCATTCATTCCAATTATGATTGCTGTGGGATATGAGGGAAAGAAGAAGGATCCTTGCCGGTCCCAGCAGCTGGTGAGGCATCCTTCCTCCATTCCAACTGCCACTGCAGTGCGCTCTGACGGAGAGAAGAACCATCGTTGCGGGTCCCAGCAGCTGGTGAGGCACCATTCATTCCAACTGCCACTGGTGTGGGCTCAGAGGGACAGTAGAACCATCGTTGCCAGAACCAGCAGCTGGTGAGGCACCATTCACTCCAACTGCCACTGCTGTGGGCTCTGAGGGAGAGAAGAACCATTGTTGCCGGTCCCAGCAACTGGTGAGGCACCATTAATTCCAACTTCCACTGCTGTGGGGTCAGAGGGAGAGAAGAACCACTGTTGCCAGTCCCAGCTGCTGGTGAGGCACCCTCCCTCCATTCCAACTGCCACTGCTGATGGTGTAGCCAAGGGTCCATAGGGGAATTTTATTATGTTGTTATTAGTCCAAATATTGCAAGAGGGGGGCTGGCTACAAGAGCCCACCGAGATCGTCTCCCGATATGTATACGGAGTAGACCAGGGTATCCCAATAAATGGAGCTGAGACAGACTTCTAGAATTAATAACCAATTTATTTATAAGGGGAAAAACACATACGATTCACTAGCATACACACACACATACAAGGCTCAGGAAAAACATAGGTTAGCATGGAATAGGATTTTAGGCATCACTGGGGTGATACGTACCAGAATGTAGACTCCCTCCAGGAATCCAGATGGAATATGATGAGGATGGCATGAGGCTCAGCCATGGAATGACTGGCCAGGAGCCAGGAGCCAGGAGCCAGGTCAGGGTTCAAGGGGACAGAGCTTCCCCCTGAAATCCAGACTGGCCCAGTGAACAAGCAAATCTGAGAGTATTTATAGGCAAAATCTTGCCTCTGGCAAAGGTGCTTGATGGTGAGAACAAAGGTGTTTAATTACTTGCTTTTCACCTGGATGTCCCTGTCTGATTGTCTTAGTGGTCTTAAGCTGCTCGGACAACAGACCTGGGGAGGGGGCAAGAGCCTCAGGCAAGGCAAATATTTGGTCTTCCTGGTCCTATGATAATCCTCTTATGCGACTCTCTAGATATGATGATGTGGGTGCCCCTCAGGGGTGTATGTACATGTCCTCATGCCTTGCTGGCAATGGTGGACAGAGTTCATCTAGGGGTCATTAAGGGTTATCATTTATACCAAAATTTATATGAAGCAGCATGGGTAACAATGGCTTTGAGGGAGAGAAGAATCATAGGTGCGGGACCAAGCCGGTCTTGAGGCACCATTCATTCCAACTGCCACTGCTGTGCACTGTGAGGGAAAGAAGAACCATGGTTGCCGGTCCCAGGACCTGGTGAGGCACTCTCCTTCCATTCCAATTGCCACTGCTGTGGGCTCTGAGGGAGAGAAGAACCATTGTTGCTGGTCCAAGCAGTTCGTGAGGCACCCTCCGTACCTTCCAACTGAATCCTGTGGGCACTGAGGCACAGAAGAACATTGTTGCCGGTTCCAGCAGCTGGTGAGGCATCCTTCCTCCATTCCAACTGCCACTGCTGTGTGCTCTGAGATAGAAAAGAATCATCCTTGCCGGTCCCAGCAGCTGGTGAGGCACCATTCATTCCAACTGCCACTGCTGTGGGCTCTGAGGGAGAGAAGAACCATTGTTGCCGGTCCCAGCAGCTGGCGAGGCACCCTACCTCAATGCCAACAGCCACTGCTGTGGGCTGTAAGGGAGAGAAGAATCATTGTTGCGGGTCCCAGGAGCTGGTGAGGCACCATTCATTCCAACTGCCACTGGTGTGGGCTATGAGGGACAGTAGAACCATTGTTGCCAGTACCAGCAGCTGGTGATGCAGCATTCATTACAACTGCCCCTGCTCTGGGCACTAAGGAAGAGAAGAACCATTGTTGCCGGTCCCAGGAACTGGTGAGGCACCCTCCCTCCATTCCAACTGCCAGTGGTGTGGGCTCTGAGGGAGAGAAGAACCATTGTTGCCGGTCCCAGCTGCTGGCGAGGAACCCTACCTCCATTCCAACAGCCACTGCTGTGGGCTCTGAGGGAAAGAAGAACCATCGTTGCCGGTCCCAGCTGATGGTGAGGAACCTACCTCCATTCCAACAGCCACTGCTGTGGGCTCTGAGGGAAAGAAGAACCATCGTTGCCGGTCCCAACTGCTGGCGAGGAACCCTACCTCCATTCCAACAGCCACTGCTGTGGGCTCTGAAGGAGAGAAGAACCATTGTTGCCGGTCCCAGCAGCTGGCGAGGCACCCTACCTCAATGCCAACAGCCACTGCTGTGGGCTGTAAGGGAGAGAAGAATCATTGTTGCGGGTCCCAGGAGCTGGTGAGGCACCATTCATTCCAACTGCCACTGGTGTGGGCTATGAGGGACAGTAGAATCATTGTTGCCAGTACCAGCAGCTGGTGATGCAGCATTCATTACAACTGCCCCTGCTCTGGGCACTAAGGAAGAGAAGAACCATTGTTGCCGGTCCCAGGAACTGGTGAGGCACCCTCCCTCCATTCCAACTGCCAGTGGTGTGGGCTCTGAGGGAGAGAAGAACCATCTTTGCCGGTCCCAGCTGATGGTGAGGAACCTACCTCCATTCCAACAGCCACTGCTGTGGGCTCTGAGGGAAAGAAGAACCATCGTTGCCGGTCCCAGCTGCTGGCGAGGAACCCTACCTCCATTCCAACAGCCACTGCTGTGGGCTCTGAAGGAGAGAAGAACCATCGTTGCTGGTCTGAGCAGCTGGTGAGGCAACCTCACTCCATTCCAATTGCAACTGCTGTGGGCTCTGACGGAGAGAAGAATCATCATTGCCGGTCCCAACAGCTGGTAAGGCACCATACATTCCAAGTGCCAATGTTGTAGGCTCTCAGGGGCAGTAGAAACATCGTTGCCAGTCCCAGCAGCTGGTGACTCACAATACATTCCAACTACCTCTGGTTTGGGCTCTGAAGGAGAGAAGAACCATTGTGGCGGGTCCCAGCAGCTGGTGAGGAACCATTCATCCCAACTGCCACTGCTGTGGGCTCTGAGGGACAGTAGAACCATCGTTGCCAATCCCAGCAGCTGGTGAGGCAAAATTCATTCCTACTGCCACTGCTGTGGGCTCTGAGGGAGAGAAGAACATCGTTGCTGTTCCCAACAGCTTGTGAGGCACCCTCCCTCCATTCCAATTGCCACTGCTGTGGGATCTGAAAGAGAGAAGAACATCATTGCTGGTCCCAGCAACTGCTGAGGCACCCTCCCTCCATTCCTACTGCCACTGGTTTGGGCTCTGAGGGAGAAAAGAATCATCGTTCCGGGTCCCAACAGCTGGTGAGGCACCATTCATTGCAACTGCCATTGCTGTGGGCTCTGAGGGAAAGAAGAAGAACCCTTGCCGGTCCCAGCAGCTGGTGAGGCATCCTTCCTCCATTCCAACTGCCACTGCTGTGGGCTCTGAGGGAGAGAAGAATCATCGTTGCTGGTCCCAGCAGCTGGTGAGGGACCATTCATTCCAACTGCCACTGCTGTGGGCTCTGAGAGAGAAAAGAATCATCCTTGCCGGTCCCAGCAGCTGGTGAGGCACCATTCATTCCAACTGCCACTTCTGTGGGCTCTGAGGGAGAGAAAAACAATTGTTGCTGGTCCCAGGAGCTGGTGAGGCACCATTCATTCCAATTGCCACTGCTGTGGGCTCTGAGGGAGAGAAGAACCATTGTTGCCGGTCCGAGCAGCTCATGAGGCACCCTCCGTACCTTCTAACTGAATCCTGTGGGCAATGAGGCACAGAAGAACATTGTTGTCGGTGCCAGCAGCTGGTGAGGCACCCTCCCTCCATTCCAACTGCCACTGCTGTGGGATCTGAAAGAGAGAAGAACATCGTTGCTGGTCCCAGCAACTGCTGAGGCACCCTCCCTCCATTCCAACTGCCACTGGTTTGGGCTGTGAGGGAGAGAAGAATCATTGTTGCGAGTCCCAGCAGCTGGTGAGGCACCATTCATTCCAACTGCCACTGGTGTGGGCTCTGAGAGAAAGAAGAAGCATCCTTGCCGGTCCCAGCAGTTGGTGAGGCATCCTTCCTCCATTCCAACTGCCACTGCTGTGAGCTCTGAGGGAGAGAAAAACCATTGTTACCGGTGCCAGGAGCTGGTGAGGCACCATTCATCCCTACTGCCACTGGTGTGGGCTCTGAGGGACAGTAGAACCATCGTTGCCAGTACCAGCAGCTGGTGAGGCACCATTCATCCCAACTGCCACTGCTGTGGGCTTGGAGGGAGAGAAGAAGCATTGTTGCCGGTCCCAGCAGCTGGTGAGGCACCATTCATTCCAACTGCCACTGCTGTGGGCTCTGAGATAGAGAAGAGCCATTGTTGCCGGTCCCAGCACCTGGCGAGGCACCCTACCTCCATTCCAACAGCCACTGCCTTGGGCTGTAAGGGAGAGAAGAATCATTGTTGAGGGTCCCAGGAGCTAGTGAGGCACCATTCATTCCAAATGCCACTGGTGTGGGCTCTGAGGGACAGTAGAACCATCATTGCCAGTACCAGCAGCTGGTGAGGCACCATTCATTACAACTGCCACTGCTGTGGGCTCTGAGGGAGAGAAGAACCATTGTTGCCGGTCCCAGCAGCTGGCGAGGCACCCTACCTCCATTCCAACAGCCACTGCTGTGGGCTGTAAGGGAGAGAAGAATCATTGTTGCGGGTCCCAGGAGCTGGTGAGGCACCATTCATTCCAACTGCCACTGGTGTGGGCTCTGAGAGACAGTAGAACCATCGTTGCCAGTACCAGCAGCTAGTGAGGGACCATTCATTCCAACTGCCACTGCTGTTGGCTCTGAGGGAGAGAAGAACATCGTTGCTGTTCCCAACAGCTTGTGAGGCACCCTCCCTCCATTCCAACTGCCACTGCTGTGGGATCTGAAAGAGAGAAGAACATCGTTGGTGGTCCCAGCAACTGCTGAGGCACCCTCCCTCCATTCCAACTGCCACTGGTTTGGGCTCTGAGGGAGAAAAGAATCATTTTTCTGGTTCCCAGCAGCTGGTGAGGCACCATTCATTCCAACTGCCACTGCTGTGGGCTCTGAGGGAGAGAAGTGGCATTGTTGCCATCCCAGCAGCTGTCGAGGCACCCTACCTCCATTCCAGCAGCCACTGCTGTGGGCTGTAAGGGAGGGAAGAATCATTGTTGCCGGTCCCAGCAACTGGTGAGGCACCATTCATTCCAACTGCCACTGGTGTGGGCTCTGAGGGACAGTAGAAGCATCGTTGCCAGTACCAGCAGCTGTTGACGCACCATTCATTCCAACTGCCACTGTTCTGGACTCTGAGGGAGAGAAGAAACATTGTTGCCGGTCCCAGCAACTGGTGAGGCACCCTCCCTCAATTCCAACTGCCACTGGTGTGAGCTCTGACTGAGATTAGAACCATTGTTGCCAGTACCAGCAGCTGGTGAAGCATCCTCCCTCCATACCAACTGCCTTTGCTCTGGGCTCTGAGGGAGAGAAGAACCATTGTTACCCGTCCCAGCAGCTGGTGAAACACCCTCCCTCCATTCCAACTGCCACTCTGACGGAGAGAAGAATCATCGTTTCCGATCCCAGCAGCTGGTGAGGCACCATGCATTCCAACTGCCATTGCTGTGGGATCTGAGGGAAATAAGAAGCATCCTTGTCGGTCCCCGCAGTTGGTGAGGCATCCTTCCTCCATTCCAACTGCCACTGTTGTGGGCTCTCTGGGAGAGAAGAATCATCGTTGCGGGTCCCAGCAGCTGGTGAGGCACCATTCATTAAAACTGCCACTACTCTAGGCTGTGAGGAAGAGAAGAACCATTGTTCCCAGTCCCAGTAACTGATGAGGCACCCTCCCTCCATTCCAACTGCCAGTGGTGTGGGCTCTGAGGGAGAGAAGAACCATTGTTGCCAGTTCCAGCAGCTGGTGAGGCACCATTCATTCCAACTTCCACTGCTGTGGGGTCGGCGAGAAAGAAGAACCAACGTTGATGGTCCCAGCAGCTGTTGAGGAACCCTCCCTCCATTCCAACTGCCACTGGCATGGGCTCTGACTGAGAGAAGAATCATCGTTGCGGGTCCCAGCAGCTGGTGAGGCACCATTCATTCCAATTGTGATTGCTGTGGGATATGAGGGAAAGAAGAAGGATCCTTGCCGGTCCCAGCAGCTGGTGAGGCATCCTTCCTCCATTCCAACTGCCACTGCAGTGCGCTCTGACGGAGAGAAGAACCATCGTTGCGGGTCCCAGCAGCTGGTGAGGCACCATTCATTCCAACTGCCACTGGTGTGGGCTCAGAGGGACAGTAGAACCATCGTTGCCAGAACCAGCAGCTGGTGAGGCACCATTCACTCCAACTGCCACTGCTGTGGGCTCTGAGGGAGAGAAGAACCATTGTTGCCGGTCCCAGCAACTGGTGAGGCACCATTAATTCCAACTTCCACTGCTGTGGGGTCAGAGGGAGAGAAGAACCACTGTTGCCAGTCCCAGCTGCTGGTGAGGCACCCTCCCTCCATTCCAACTGCCACTGCTGATGGCTTTGAGGGAGAGAAGAATCATAGGTGCGGGACCAAGCCGGTCTTGAGGCACCATTCATTCCAACTGCCACTGCTGTGCACTGTGAGGGAAAGAAGAACCATGGTTGCCGGTCCCAGGACCTGGTGAGGCACTCTCCTTCCATTCCAATTGCCACTGCTGTGGGCTCTGAGGGAGAGAAGAACCATTGTTGCTGGTCCAAGCAGTTCGTGAGGCACCCTCCGTACCTTCCAACTGAATCCTGTGGGCACTGAGGCACAGAAGAACATTGTTGCCGGTTCCAGCAGCTGGTGAGGCATCCTTCCTCCATTCCAACTGCCACTGCTGTGTGCTCTGAGATAGAAAAGAATCATCCTTGCCGGTCCCAGCAGCTGGTGAGGCACCATTCATTCCAACTGCCACTGCTGTGGGCTCTGAGGGAGAGAAGAACCATTGTTGCCGGTCCCAGCAGCTGGCGAGGCACCCTACCTCAATGCCAACAGCCACTGCTGTGGGCTGTAAGGGAGAGAAGAATCATTGTTGCGGGTCCCAGGAGCTGGTGAGGCACCATTCATTCCAACTGCCACTGGTGTGGGCTATGAGGGACAGTAGAACCATTGTTGCCAGTACCAGCAGCTGGTGATGCAGCATTCATTACAACTGCCCCTGCTCTGGGCACTAAGGAAGAGAAGAACCATTGTTGCCGGTCCCAGGAACTGGTGAGGCACCCTCCCTCCATTCCAACTGCCAGTGGTGTGGGCTCTGAGGGAGAGAAGAACCATTGTTGCCGGTCCCAGCTGCTGGCGAGGAACCCTACCTCCATTCCAACAGCCACTGCTGTGGGCTCTGAGGGAAAGAAGAACCATCGTTGCCGGTCCCAGCTGATGGTGAGGAACCTACCTCCATTCCAACAGCCACTGCTGTGGGCTCTGAGGGAAAGAAGAACCATCGTTGCCGGTCCCAGCTGCTGGCGAGGAACCCTACCTCCATTCCAACAGCCACTGCTGTGGGCTCTGAAGGAGAGAAGAACCATCGTTGCTGGTCTGAGCAGCTGGTGAGGCAACCTCACTCCATTCCAATTGCAACTGCTGTGGGCTCTGACGGAGAGAAGAATCATCATTGCCAGTCCCAACAGCTGGTAAGGCACCATACATTCCAAGTGCCAATGTTGTAGGCTCTCAGGGGCAGTAGAAACATCGTTGCCAGTCCCAGCAGCTGGTGACTCACAATACATTCCAACTACCTCTGGTTTGGGCTCTGAAGGAGAGAAGAACCATTGTGGCGGGTCCCAGCAGCTGGTGAGGAACCATTCATCCCAACTGCCACTGCTGTGGGCTCTGAGGGACAGTAGAACCATCGTTGCCAATCCCAGCAGCTGGTGAGGCAAAATTCATTCCTACTGCCACTGCTGTGGGCTCTGAGGGAGAGAAGAACATCGTTGCTGTTCCCAACAGCTTGTGAGGCACCCTCCCTCCATTCCAATTGCCACTGCTGTGGGATCTGAAAGAGAGAAAAACATCATTGCTGGTCCCAGCAACTGCTGAGGCACCCTCCCTCCATTCCTACTGCCACTGGTTTGGGCTCTGAGGGAGAAAAGAATCATCGTTCCGGGTCCCAACAGCTGGTGAGGCACCATTCATTGCAACTGCCATTGCTGTGGGCTCTGAGGGAAAGAAGAAGAACCCTTGCCGGTCCCAGCAGCTGGTGAGGCATCCTTCCTCCATTCCAACTGCCACTGCTGTGGGCTCTGAGGGAGAGAAGAATCATCGTTGCTGGTCCCAGCAGCTGGTGAGGGACCATTCATTCCAACTGCCACTGCTGTGGGCTCTGAGAGAGAAAAGAATCATCCTTGCCGGTCCCAGCAGCTGGTGAGGCACCATTCATTCCAACTGCCACTTCTGTGGGCTCTGAGGGAGAGAAAAACAATTGTTGCTGGTCCCAGGAGCTGGTGAGGCACCATTCATTCCAATTGCCACTGCTGTGGGCTCTGAGGGAGAGAAGAACCATTGTTGCCGGTCCGAGCAGCTCATGAGGCACCCTCCGTACCTTCTAACTGAATCCTGTGTGCAATGAGGCACAGAAGAACATTGTTGTCGGTGCCAGCAGCTGGTGAGGCACCCTCCCTCCATTCCAACTGCCACTGCTGTGGGATCTGAAAGAGAGAAGAACATCGTTGCTGGTCCCAGCAACTGCTGAGGCACCCTCCCTCCATTCCAACTGCCACTGGTTTGGGCTGTGAGGGAGAGAAGAATCATTGTTGCGAGTCCCAGCAGCTGGTGAGGCACCATTCATTCCAACTGCCACTGGTGTGGGCTCTGAGAGAAAGA
The DNA here is from genome assembly GCA_023333645.1 of Sceloporus occidentalis. Taxonomy (NCBI): domain Eukaryota; kingdom Metazoa; phylum Chordata; class Lepidosauria; order Squamata; family Phrynosomatidae; genus Sceloporus; species Sceloporus occidentalis. The sequence continues at coordinate 1,041,726 of JALMGF010000177.1, forward strand.
AGAAGCATCCTTGCCAGTCCCAGCAGCTGGTGAGGCATCCTTCCTCCATTCCAACTGCCACTGCTGTGAGCTCTGAGGGAGAGAAAAACCATTGTTACCGGTGCCAGGAGCTGGTGAGGCACCATTCATCCCTACTGCCACTGGTGTGGGCTCTGAGGGACAGTAGAACCATCGTTGCCAGTACCAGCAGCTGGTGAGGCACCATTCATCCCAACTGCCACTGCTGGGGGCTTGGAGGGAGAGAAGAAGCATTGTTGCCGGTCCCAGCAGCTGGTGAGGCACCATTCATTCCAACTGCCACTGCTGTGGGCTCTGAGATAGAGAAGAGCCATTGTTGCCGGTCCCAGCACCTGGCGAGGCACCCTACCTCCATTCCAACAGCCACTGCCTTGGGCTGTAAGGGAGAGAAGAATCATTGTTGAGGGTCCCAGGAGCTAGTGAGGCACCATTCATTCCAAATGCCACTGGTGTGGGCTCTGAGGGACAGTAGAACCATCATTGCCAGTACCAGCAGCTGGTGAGGCACCATTCATTACAACTGCCACTGCTGTGGGCTCTGAGGGAGAGAAGAACCATTGTTGCCGGTCCCAGCAGCTGGCGAGGCACCCTACCTCCATTCCAACAGCCACTGCTGTGGGCTGTAAGGGAGAGAAGAATCATTGTTGCGGGTCCCAGGAGCTGGTGAGGCACCATTCATTCCAACTGCCACTGGTGTGGGCTCTGAGAGACAGTAGAACCATCGTTGCCAGTACCAGCAGCTAGTGAGGGACCATTCATTCCAACTGCCACTGCTGTTGGCTCTGAGGGAGAGAAGAACATCGTTGCTGTTCCCAACAGCTTGTGAGGCACCCTCCCTCCATTCCAACTGCCACTGCTGTGGGATCTGAAAGAGAGAAGAACATCGTTGGTGGTCCCAGCAACTGCTGAGGCACCCTCCCTCCATTCCAACTGCCACTGGTTTGGGCTCTGAGGGAGAAAAGAATCATTTTTCTGGTTCCCAGCAGCTGGTGAGGCACCATTCATTCCAACTGCCACTGCTGTGGGCTCTGAGGGAGAGAAGTGGCATTGTTGCCGTCCCAGCAGCTGTCGAGGCACCCTACCTCCATTCCAGCAGCCACTGCTGTGGGCTGTAAGGGAGGGAAGAATCATTGTTGCCGGTCCCAGCAACTGGTGAGGCACCATTCATTCCAACTGCCACTGGTGTGGGCTCTGAGGGACAGTAGAAGCATCGTTGCCAGTACCAGCAGCTGTTGACGCACCATTCATTCCAACTGCCACTGTTCTGGACTCTGAGGGAGAGAAGAAACATTGTTGCCGGTCCCAGCAACTGGTGAGGCACCCTCCCTCAATTCCAACTGCCACTGGTGTGAGCTCTGACTGAGATTAGAACCATTGTTGCCAGTACCAGCAGCTGGTGAAGCATCCTCCCTCCATACCAACTGCCTTTGCTCTGGGCTCTGAGGGAGAGAAGAACCATTGTTACCCGTCCCAGCAGCTGGTGAAACACCCTCCCTCCATTCCAACTGCCACTCTGACGGAGAGAAGAATCATCGTTTCCGATCCCAGCAGCTGGTGAGGCACCATGCATTCCAACTGCCATTGCTGTGGGATCTGAGGGAAATAAGAAGCATCCTTGTCGGTCCCCGCAGTTGGTGAGGCATCCTTCCTCCATTCCAACTGCCACTGTTGTGGGCTCTCTGGGAGAGAAGAATCATCGTTGCGGGTCCCAGCAGCTGGTGAGGCACCATTCATTCCAACTGCCAGTGCTCTGGGCTCTGAGGGAGAAAAGAATCATCTTTGCCGGTCCCAGCAGCTGGTGAGGCACCATTCATTCCAACTGCCACTGCTGTGGGCTCTGTGGGAGAGAAGAACCATATTTCCCGCTCCCAGCAGCTGGTGAGGCACCCTACCTCCATTCCAACAGCCACTGCCTTGGGCTATAAGGGAGAGAAGAATCATTGTTGTGGGTCCCAGGAGCTAGTGAGGCACCATTTATTCCAAATGCCACTGGTGTGGGCTCTGAGGGACAGTAGAACCATCATTGCCAGTACCAGCAGCTGGTGAGGCACCATTCATTACAACTGCCACTTCTCTGTGCTCTGAGGAAGAGAAGAACCATTGTTGCCAGTCCCAGCAACTGATGAGGCACCCTCCTTCCATTCCAACTGCCACTGGTGTGGGCTCTGAGGGAGAGAAGAACCATGGTTGCCAGTCCCATCAGCTGGTGAGGCACCATTCATTCCAACTGCCACTGGTGTGGGCTCTGAGGGACAGTAGAACTATCGTTGCCAGTACCAGCAGCTAGTGAGGGACCATTGATTCCAACTGCCACTGCTGTCGGCTCTGAGGGAGAGAAGAACATCGTTGCTGTTCCCAACAGCTTGTGAGGCACCCTCCCTCCATTCCAACTTCCACTGCTGTGGGATCTGAAAGAGAGAAGAACATCGTTGGTGGTCCCAGCAACTGCTGAGGCACCCTCCCTCCATTCCAACTGCCACTGGTTTGGGCTCTGAGGGAGAAAAGAATCATTGTTCTGGGTCCCAGCAGCTGGTGAGGCACCATTCATTCCAACTGCCACTGCTGTGGGCTCTGAGGGAGAGAAGTAGCATTGTTGCCGTCCCAGCAGCTGGCGAGGCACCCTACCTCCATTCCAGCAGCCACTGCTGTGGGCTGTAAGGGAGGGAAGAATCATTGTTGCCGGTCCCAGCAACTGGTGAGGCACCATTCATTCCAACTGCCACTGGTGTGGGCTCTGAGGGACAGTAGAAGCATCGTTGCCAGTACCAGCAGCTGTTGACGCACCATTTATTCCAACTGCCACTGCTCTGGACTCTGAGGGAGAGAAGAAACATTGTTGCCGGTCCCAGCAACTGGTGAGGCACCTTCCCTCAATTCCAACTGCCACTGGTGTGAGCTCTGAGGGAGATTAGAACCATTGTTGCCAGTCCCAGGAGCTGGTGAGGCATCCTCCCTCCATACCAACTGCCTTTGCTCTGGGCTCTGAGGGAGAGAAGAAGAACAGGTTGCTCACCTGTAACTGTGTTTCTTCGAGTGGTCATCTGCGAATTCACACAAATGGGTTTATTCTGCGCCTGCGCAGCAATCCTCGGAAACTTCTGGAATCTCCAGGCAGAAAGCAATGTATCTTTCTGCAACTTTTTGGCGGTAGCCCCGCCCACCCATATATAAGGCCCCTGGTGGCCCGCTCCTCTTCAGTTCCGAATGAGCCGCTAATCAGCGCGGCAACAAGCGTTGTCAAATGAGCAGACACTGAGGGGATGGATGGGCGGGTTTGTGTGAATTCGCAGATGACCACTCGAAGAAACACAGTTACAGGTGAGCAACCTGTTCTTCTTCTTCGTGGTCTCTGCGAATCACACAAATGGGTTTAGACTAGCGAGCTGTAGTCAGTGGAGGAGGGAGTGTCAAACATAATCAATGAAATCAACAATCAGTAAACAGTGTAACCCAGCACCCTGTATCTATTAACAATGCCGTGGGTTCAGTGAATGGCAGAAAGTAACACTGCCCTCCCAAAGCCTGCGTCTTGTCTGGCCCTGGCGTCCAGCCTTAACGTCTGAAGAATGTCAAAGGCTGGGACCAGACAGCAGCCTTGTACACATCCTCAAGGGGGAATCACCCATCAAGAAGACTGAGGATGCGGCTACCGCCCTAGTTGCATGGGCTCTAACCCAACCTGGCAAGGGCTTCCCAGCCAGTTCGTAGCAGAGGCAGATGGTGTCGCCGACCCATTTGAAGAACCTCTGCGGTGAAACCGGCAGCCCTTTTTTGGCTTCGGAGTAGCAAACAAGAGTTTCCCCGAGCGTCTGTAAGCAGATGTTCTGTCCAGGTAGGAGGCAGCGCCCTCTAGACATCCAGGACATGAAACTGACGTTCAGAGTCTGTGGTCGGATTAGGAGCCAGAGTCGGCAAAACAATGTCCTGATTGATGTGAAAGGCAGACAACACTCTAGGTAAGAGGGGGATGTCTGTACGGAGAACAACCCTGCCCTTGTGAAATGGAGAAAGGGTTGATCCACCCTGAGGGGACACAGTTCACCAGCCCGGCAGGCAGATGTGATGGCTACTAGGAAAGCTGCCTTCAAAGTAGGGAGTCTCAGATCCGTAGTAGCTAAGGGTTGAAAGGGTTTAGACACCAGATGCGCCAGGACGGCGTCTAGTCTCCACTGTGGAGGAGGAACCGCAGCCAGTGGATGCAGGTTATTGAATCCTTTAAGAACCTTTCTATGTGAGGGTCTCTAAGCAAAGGGGCTTTGTTCTTAAACAAATAGTGAGAGGAGATGGCAGACAGGTAACACTTTATAAAACTTAAAGAGAAACCTGTTCCAGTCAGTGTCATCAGAAGTCCAGAACCACTGGAATGGAGACACGGGTTGGTGGAACGTCCTTGGTCTGTAGGAAGGCAAGGAATTTGTTCCATTGTAAGCATGGGCCGTCTGGGTAGACGGTCTCTACGCTGCCCTAATTATTTGTTGTACACTGGGTGGAAGAGCCCTCAGTACTGAATCCTCCATGCCACCAATGGGAGAGCTTGCATCTTGGGATGGTGGACTTGCTCGTCGTGAAGCGAGAGTAGGTTGGGCCGGTATTCCAAGCGGAGATACTCTTGGGCTCGTCGTAGTAAAGGGGCGAGTGAACCAAGGTTGTGTGGGCCACCACGGAGTTATTAAAATTGAGTCCATCCGGTCGGCCAACATCTTCGAGAACACTCTTGTGATCAGAGGAAACGGAGGAGGGGCATATGGTAGGCCTTGAGTCCATTTGAGCTGGAAGGCGTTTCCTCCTGATCTCGGCTCTCCGGTGGGAGAGCAGAACCTCGGTGTGTGAGCGTTTGACAGGGAAGCAAACAGGTCCAGCCGAGGGGTTACCCAGTGGGCGAAAAGTTGGTTCACCACATCCGGGTGTAGCCTCCATACGTGGCAAGTGAAGGACGACGTGCTCAGTTAGTCTGCGAGGTTGTTTTGATCACCGGCAGGTGAATGCACTGCAACAGCGTCCCGTGCTGTATGCACCTTCCCAAATGAGGATGGTGACAGCTAGTAGCGTCTCTGATCTCGTAGCACCTTGTTTGTTGAGGTAGTGTACGGCGGTGGTGTTGTCTGTGAGCAGAAGCACGACTTTATCGGAAAGAACCATCCGAAAAGCTCTGAGTGACTTTTCCACGGCCAGGATCTCCAAGATGTTGATGTGGAGAGCGGCCTCTGCGGACGACCACTTGTCCCTTATAGCAAGGTCCGAGTGTGGGCGCCCCAACCTTGCAGGGAGGCGTCCGTGGTCAAGGAGAGGACCAGTTGTGGAGGCAGGAATGGCATCCCTATGCAGACATTGTCATGTTGGAGCCACTAGGATCTCTGTACGGTCCGTGGGATGGTGAGCACCTTGGAAGGAACGTCTTGATTGTGAAGTCGATGAGCTTGGTAGGGAGCAGGTTAGACTTGTCAAAGTTGACCTGCAGGCCCAGGGCAAGAAGGAGCGAGGGGGCAAATGGAGGTCCTCGAGGAGAGTCTCTTTGGAGGACACCCTGAAGAGTCAGTCGTCCAGGTACGGGAAGACTGCGATCCCCTTTTTTGAGCAGGTAGGCCACCACGGGCGCCATGCCCTTGGTGAAGACCTGTGGAGTTCTAGAGAGGCTGAAGGGAAGGGCCTTGTACTGGTAAGCCTCTATGGCAACAGCAAGGGGAAGAACCTCCAGTGGTCCTTCAATACTGAAATGTAAAAACAGGCGTCCTTTAAATCCAGTGTCACAAACCAGGAATCTTCCTGTAGGAGTGGTAAAATCGAGGCAAGATTCACCATCCTGAACTTCTTGCACAGAATAAAGGCATTCATGGGCTGAAGGTCCATTATGGGCCGGAGGCCCGAGTTTCTCTTCGGTACAGTGAAGTACCTGGAGAAAAAATACCGTTGAACCCTCCAAGGGGGAACAGGTTTAGTAGTGCCCTTGACTAAAAGAGTGTGCACTCCGTCGAGAAGAGGCGAAGAGGTGTGCAGGAGCACATTAGAACCTCTTCCTGCTGGGAGCCGGGGTACCAGGAGTGTCGGCCAGAATAATTTTGACGTGTCTTAACTGAAGAGGCCCGAGTTGTCAAAGGGCATATCTTCAATCGCCGCCTTTGCCTGGGGGTTGAGTTCGGAGGCCCGAAGCCACGCGTAACGGCGAAAGGCTATGGGCCATATAGCACTTGGATGCACAGTCCATGGTGTGCTTGACAGAAATGATCTGTTGGCCTGCTATCAGATGGATCTCATTTCGCAGAGTGACCATCATGCGTCTCCTATCGTCTGGGAGATCAGCGATGGTAGGGCCCATCCCCTCAACCAGAAACTGTATATAGGCCCCATACAGGCTGCATAGTTGGCTATCTTAAAGTCAAGAGCAGCTGAGGCAAAAAAATAAAATAAACTTTTTTTTTTCAGTCTATCCAGCTTCTTGATGTCTCTGCCTACTGGCGAAGGGACATCCTAGGAGCGAAAGTAGCCTGGGCTCCTTCCCCTATATCAGAATTCAGCTGAGGGTGGTTGGAGAGCCAGGACGAAGTGGACAGAGTGACCCGGTAGAAGTTGTCGATCCGTAGATAGTCTTTTCTACTGGGTCGAGGGCGTCATCATCAGGGTGGGCCACCTCTAACTTGAGGGCACCAGCCATCCATATGACCCTGTCAGCAAAGGCCCTGACATCGTCGGTGGGAGATGGCAGTGTAGGGCCCTCAGGAACGAACTATGATCCTTTGTCCGAGAGAGGTGATCTTAGGAGAGTCTTCTCTGTCAAAGTCGTCGGGCCCCTAGGTGACGTCCACGGCCTGAGTGGGGAGGCGTGTCCGTGTGGGGCCACGAATGCTACGACACAGATGGGAAGGTGCCACTGGGAGTAGGTACTGTCCCGTGGGCTGGTCATAGACAAGGTCTGGGAACGACTCGAGTGGGTCCTGATCTGGCTCGACCGTGTCAGTCGTTCATAGGCCAAAGCCTCATCAGCCTGTGTACCAAGGGCGCCCCTGCCCTTCCGTGAAGGAGAACGTATGTGCCATTTGTCCCGAGAGGGAGAGCGTGGCTTTGATCTTGACCTCTGTGGGGATAGAGGCGCATCGGAGTCTGAGGGTTCTCCCTCCGATTCAGAATCCATGCTGACTATCTGCAGGCTGTCTGCCAGTACAGAAAGGTGGCTCACAAGGAGGACCCTGGGCTCCAAGAGCACTGTCCGGGAAGATGCCGGCACAGGCGGCGTCGGGGTCTTAATTGATGTAATGTCAGAAGACGGAGCAGGTACTGGCCTCGATCCTGGTGGAGGCACTGAGACCATGGTCGGAGGTCCTTTGCGCCGGATTTTGGCGTCGGCGTAGGGGTCTTGATTGACCCAATGTCATGAGACGAAGCAGGTATTGGCCTCGACTATGGTGGAGGCACTGAGACCATGCTCGGAGGCCCTTTAGGCCAGGTCTTGATCAACCCCGTGTCAGGAGACGGAGCAGGTCCTGGCCTTGAGTATGGTGGAGGCACTGACATCGTGCTCAGAGGCCCGTTACGCCGGGTTCTGGCGTCGGCGTCGGGGTCTTGATCGACCCAGTGTCAGGAGACGGAGCAGGTACTGGCCTCGACTATGGCAGAGGCATTGAGACCGTACTCGGAGGCCCTTTACGCCGGGTTCTGGCGTCAGCGTCTTGATTGACCCAGTGTCAGGAGATGGAGCAGGTAATGGCCTCTACTATGGCGGAGGCACCGAGACCGTGCTCGGAGGCCCTTTACGCCGGGTTCTGGCGTCGGCGTCGGGGTCTTGATTGATCCAGTGTCAGGAGACGGAGCAGGTACTGGCCTCGACTACGGCGGAGGCACTGAGACCGTGCTCGGAGGCCCTTTATGCCGGGTTTTGGCGTCGGCGTCATGGTCTTGATTGACCCGATGTCAGGAGGTGGAGCAGGTACTGGCCTTGACTATAGCAGAGGCACTGAGACCGTGCTCGGAGACCCTTTATGTGCTTGTTGCGGTCGGAGCAGTTGTCCCTTTTCCCTTTTAGGACATAGAGGTGGTATCACCTGTCTCTCCGGAGGCTCCAGAACCGCCAGGCTGGCTTAAAGCTTTTTCGTACAGTGCAGCCTTCAATGTCCGGCCCCGCTTCAGGGTCTGGTGGACATTGCCGTTGGCCATGGGGATTTTAACTCCGCACTTTGTGCTCCTCCTAAAGGAGGCCATGGCAAGAGAAGTCCGTTACGTCAGAGAAGTGGTCAAGCCGAAGGAGAGTCCAAACGAATGGACAAAGAGATTCCAATGTAAGAGCAAGTGAAATGCTAGCGAAGTTCCTCAAGCTGCTTAGCGCAGCGGAATGAAGGAACTGAAGAGGAGCGGGCCACCAGGGGCCTTATATATGGGTGGGCGGGGCTACCGCCAAAAAGTTGCATAAAGATACATTGCTTTCTGCCTGGAGATTCCAGAAGTTTCCGAGGATTGCTGCGCAGGCGCAGAATAAACCCATTTGTGTGATTCGCAGAGACCACGAAGAAGAACCATTGTTACCCGTCCCAGCAGCTGGTGAAGCACCCTCCCTCCATTCCAACTGCCACTGGCGTGGGCTCTGACGGAGAGAAGAATCATCGTTTCCGATCCCAGCAGCTGGTGAGACACCATGCATTCCAACTGCCATTGCTGTGGGATCTGAGGGAAATAAGAAGCATCCTTGTCGGTCCCCGCAGCTGGTGAGGCATCCTTCCTCCATTCCAACTGCCACTGTTGTGGGCTCTCTGGGAGAGAAGAATCATCGTTGCGGGTCCCAGCAGCTGGTGAGGCACCATTCATTCCAACTGCCAGTGCTCTGGGCTCTGAGGGAGAAAAGAATCATCTTTGCCGGTCCCAGCAGCTGGTGAGGCACCATTCATTCCAACTTCCACTGCTCTGGGCTCTGAGGGAGAGAAGATACATTGCTGCCGATCCCAACAACTGGTGAGGCACCCTCCCTCCATTCCAACTGCCACTGGTGTGGGCTCTGTGGAAGATTAGAAACATTGTTGCTAGTCCCAGCAGCTGGTGAGGCACCCTCCCTCCATTCCAACTGCCACTGGTGTGGGCTCTGAGGGACAGTAAAGCCATCGTTGCCAGTACCAGCAGCTGGTGAGGCACCAGTGATTCCAACTGCCACTGCTCTGGGCTCTGAGGGAGAGAAGAAACATTGTTGTCGGTCCCAGCACCTGGTGAGGCACCATTCATTCCAACTTTCACTGCTGTGGGGTCGGAGGGAGAGAAGAACCAACGTTGCTGGTCCCAGCAGCTGGTGAGGCAATCTCCCTCCATTCCAACTGCCACTCGTGTGGGCTCTGACGGAGAGAAGAATCATCGTTGCGGGTGCCAGCAGCTGGTGAGGCAACATTCATTCCAACTGCCACTGATCTGAGCTCTGAGGGACAAAAGATTCATCCTTGTCGGTCCCAGCAGCTGGTGAGGCACCAGTCATTCCAACAGCCACTGCTGTGGACTCTGTCCACTTGTCCTTGACTGTAAGGCCTAATGCATGGGGCCCCCATCCCAGCAGGGATGCGTCTGTTGTCAGAGTTATCTCTGGCGAAGGCGGGGTAAATGGCATGCCGGAACAGATGTTGTCTGGTCGGAGCCACCATTTCAGTGAGGTTTGGACCTTCCTTGGGATAGTGAGAATCTTGTCCGGATGGTCCCTCACCGGATCAAAGTCGGACAGGAACCAAGACTGTACGGGTCTGAGGTGCAGTCTTGCCCAGAGGGTAACGAAGGTTGTGGAGGCCAAATGTCCCATTGCAACTTGCACCACACGGGCTGGTAGATGTCTGTACCGTAGGCAGGCTCGTATGGCGAGCGTCAGGGTTTGAAATCTGGACCGTGGAAGGTAGGCTTTGGCTGATTCTGAGTCCAATAGTGTGCCTATAAAATCGATCTGTCTGGACGGAGTTAAATGAGACTTTTCGAGGTTGACACGAAGTCCCAAAGATGCCAGAAGGTCCTGAGCAAAGTCCATCTGGAGCTGAAGGGCCTCTCTGGATGGTGCCGTGAACAGCCAGTCGTCCAGGTAGGGGAAGACTACGATTCCTCGCTGACGAAGGTAAGCTATGACAGGAGCCATACACTTCGTGAAGACCCTTGGAGCTGAAGACAGGCCGAATGGAAGGACCTTGTATTTAAAGAAATCTGGTCCAACGGCGAAAGCGAGGAATCTGCGATGGTCGTTCCGTATCGCAATGTGAAAATAGGCGTCCTTCAGGTCCAGTGTGGTGAACCAGGCGTCCTTCTGCAAGAGTGGCAGAATAGAAGCAAGAGTTATCATCCTGAAGCGTCTATAAGCTATGAAGGCGTTCAGGGCACGCAAGTCCAAAATCGGTCTAAGGCCCTCAGGCTTTTTAGGGACGATGAAGTATTTAGAAAAAAAGCAGTATCGGGCCTGGGAAGGATGTACAGGCTCAATAGCGCCTTTGTCCAAGAGGGAGCGCACTTCGTCGAGAAGGGTGTCCGAGGGGACGGTGGTAATGATAGCTCCGGTGGTGGGGAGCTCAGAAAACTCCAGGGCATAACCCCTTCGAACTATGTTTAGGACCCAGGAGTCTGTTGAGATGGATGTCCAGGTGTTATAAAAGGGCTGTAAGCCGTCTGTCTGGGAGATGACGAAGTGCGCTCGGGGGCTTCAGAAACTCTTTTTGCCCCTAGCATCTTTCTTCTTATAACCTGATTGGTAGCGGTTCTGGGGTGGTTGGCGACGGTCTTGTTGGGAGGGAGACCTGGAGCGCCCGCCCTGGCGTGAAGAATCTTGGGGCTGGAACTGCCTTTCAGGATGGTGGAAGCGTTGCTGGCCGTGGTGGAACCAGTTTCGTTGGCCACTGTACCGTTGCTTGGTCGGTCTGGAGGAGGAGGCTGACATGCCGTGTTTCTTGGCAGCTGTTTTCATTCTGTAACGAAAACTTAATTTCTCATCTGTCTCTTTATTAAACAGGCCGGCGTTATCAAATGGCATGTCTTCTATGGCCGCTTTGGCCTGGGGGGTCAAATCTGAGGAGCGGAGCCAGGCATATTAGCGAAGAGCTACCGATCCGGAGAGAATTTTGGAAGAGCAATCAGTTGAGTGTCTAGCTGATATTATCTGCTGACCTCCCACAGAGTGGACCTCATTCCTGATGGCGCTCACTGAAGATAGGGTCCATTTTCTCCATAAGGAGTTGAACATATGCCCCCATGCACGCTGCATAGTTGGCAATTTTTATGTCCAATGCAGTGGAGGCATAAAACTTCTTCGCCAGGCCGTCGATTTTCCTACTCTCCTTGTCCATGGGGGATGAGGAGGGACAAGCCGCAAAGGAGGTTTGTGAGCCCTCCACAATGGCCGAATTGGGTTTTGGATGGTTAAACAACCAAGACGGTCCTGCAGGTGTGACCCTGTAGAGGTTCTCTATTTTCCTCGAAGTGGAGGAGATGCATGCCGGTGTATCCCATGACCTCTTGGCGATTTTTTCCAGGGATGGAAGAAAGGCCAGGGATGGTGGAGCGGGAGCACAGCCGTGAATCCGGCGTTCCACCGGATCGAGGGCATCATCTTCAGGGTGAGCGACCTCGAGTTTGAGAGCATCTGCCATTCTGATTACCTTATCAGAAAAGGAGCGGACATCGTCCGTTGGTGAGGGGGCATCCGGTTCCCCAAAGGCTAGGGATTGTTCTGCATATAGCTGGACAGACGGGGAAACTGAACAAGAGCGGGAAGCGGAAGGGGATCTGCCGTCCCTGTGGCTCAACGGAGACGGGTCCCTCGTAACGGAGCGACGTGTGACTGTCTCTACAGTGTCACGGTGTTGTAAGACCGGGGACGTTGCGGCGGAGGTGGTCTGCGTCTACCGGTAACAGGTATTGGCCGGTGTGGTAGTCATAGATCAAGTCCGGGTAGGTGTCAAATAATGACCTGTCCGGCTGGTAGTCCTCCATAGGGAGGCTGGAGCGGCGATCCCTATCCAGGGCTTCGTCAGCTTCTGTTCCCAGAGTGGCTCTGTCTCTCTGTAGGGTTGGTAGTCTATCCCGTCTGGGACGGGATGGTGAGGCTCTGTCCCGTCTAGAGCGGGATGGTGAGGTTCTATCCCGTCTAGAATGGGATGGTGACCGGGAGCGTTTCTGCCTCTGCGGTGATAGTTGAACATCTGAGTCAGGAATTTCTCCTTCGGATTCAGACGACTCGCCAAGATTGACTATTTCCAATCCTGCATCCTGAACAGAGAGGTGTGATGAGATCAGAACTCTGGGCTCGAGAGGTGGAGCCAAAGACGAAGCAGACTCTGGGATTGGAGTTGGTACAGGTCGTGAATCCGGTGGAGGCACCGAGACAGTACTCGGGGGGCCCCTGCGCCTGGTCTTAGGCGGCAGGGACACTGATCTAGCCTTCCTTGGTTCTAGACCATCTTTGGACGCCTTGGAGGACTTTTGTTTCTCTCCATGAGGCCTTTTTGAAGCCTTATCCGGCTTCGATTTAGATGCCTCCGAAGTCTCCGGCTGGGCCTCGGTTAGAGCGGGGCGAAAGGCCTTTTCATATAGAGACGCTTTCAGCTTCTGGTCTCTATTCTTCAGGGCTTGGGCCGTCATGGCCTTACAATGCCTGCAGGAACCGGGGATGTGGCCTTCCCCCAAGCATAGGACGCATTTGTCATGTCCATCCGACATGGGTATTTTAACCGCGCAATTAGCACATTGCTTGAAAGAAGCCATAGCGCTGAGAAACGTTACCGGTCCGGGTCAATCCGTGAGAGTCAGACAAGGTTGAAATCGGCAAGCAAAGAGAGGTCGAAGTCCGTTCCGTTTGGTCAAATGTCCGTTTTAAGGGCTTTGGTCAGATATTCAGTACTGAACAACAGCAAGTTCCTCGAGCTGCTAGCACGGCGGAATGAAGGAACTGAAGAGGAGCGGACCACTAGGGGCCTTACATACGGGATGGGTGGAGCTACCGCCAAAAAGTTGCAAAGAGACTGCAGAAAGTTACATGACTTTCTGCCCAGAGATTCTAGAAGTTTCCGAGTTTGCTGCGCATGTGCGGAAATAACCCATTTGTGTGATTTGCAGAGACCACGAAGAAGAACCATTGTTCCTGGTCCCAGCAGCTGGTGAGGAACCATTAATTCCAACTTCCACTGCTGTGGGGTGGGAGGGAGAAAAGAACCAATGTTGGTGGTCCCAGCAGCTGGTGAGGCACCATTCATCCCAACTGCCACTGCTGTGGGCTCCAAGGCCGAGAAGAACCATCGTTACCGGTCCCAGCAGCTGGTGAGTCACCATTCATTCCAACTGCCATTGCTGTGGGTTCTGAGGGAAAGAAGAAGCATCCTTGCCGGTCCCAGCAGCTGGTGAGGCACCATTCATTCCAACTGCCACTGCTGTGGGCTCTGAGGGAGAAAAGAATCATCTTTGCCAGTCCCAGCAGCTGGTGAGGCACCATTCATTCCAACTGCCAGTGCTCTGGGCTCTGAGGGAGAGAAGAACCATTGTTGGTGGTCCCAGCAAATGGTGAGGCACCATTAATTCCCACTTCCACTGCTGTGGGGTCAGGGGGAGAGAAGAACCAACCTTGATGGTCCCAGCAGCTGGTGAGGAATCCTCCCTCCATTCGAACTGCCACTGGTTTGGGCTCTGAGGGAGAAAAGAATCATCGTTGCCGGTCCCAGCAGCTGGTGAGGCACCATTAATTCCCACTACCACTGCTGTGGGTTCAGGGGGAGAGAGGAACCAACCTTGGTGGTCCCTCCATTCCAACTGCCACTGGTTTGGGCTCTGAGGGAGAAAAGAATCATTGTTGACTCTGACGAAGAGAAGTACTATTGTTGCCGGTCCCAGCAGCTGGCGAGGCACCCTACCTTCATTCCAACAGCCACTGGTGTGGGCTCTGAGGGACAGTACCAGTAGCTGGTGATTCACCATTCATTCCAACTGCCACTGCTCTGGGCTCTGAGTGAGAGAAGAAATATTGTTGCCGGTCCCAGGAACTGGTGAGGCACCCTCCCACCATTCCAACTGCCACTGGTGTAAGATTGGAGGGAGAGAAGAACCATTGTTGCCAGTCCCAGCAGCTGGTGAGGCACCATTAATTCCAACTTCCACTGCTGTGGGCTCGGTTGGAGAGAATTATCATCATTGCCGGTCCCAGCAGTTCTGAGGGAGAGAAAAACCAATGTTGGTGGTCCCAGCAGCTGGTGAGGTACCAATCATTCCAACAGCCACTGCTGTGGACTGTAAGGTAGAGAAGAATCATTGCTGCGGGTGCCAGGAGCTGGTGACGCACCATTCATTCCAACTGCCACTGCTGTGGGCTCTGAGGGACATTAGAACCATCGTTGCCAGTGCCAGCAGCTGGTGAGGCACCATTCATTCCAACTGCCAGTGCTCTGGACTCTGAGGGAGAGAAGAACCATTGTTGATGGTCCCAGCAACTGGTGAGGCACCATTAATTCGAACTTCCACTGCTGTGGGCTCGGTTCGAGAGAATTATCATCGTTGCCGGTCCCAGCAGCTGATGAGGCAACCTCCCTCCATTCCAACTGCCACTGGTGTTGGCTGTGAGGGAGAGAAAAAGCAGTGTTGGCGGTCCCAGCAGATGGTGAGGTACCATTCATTCCAACTGCCACTGGTGTTGGGTCTGCGGGAGAGAAGAACCACTGTTTCCAGTCCCAGCAGATGGTGAGGCACCATTCATTCTAACTTCGAATGCTGTGGGCTGTAAGGGAGCGAAGAATCATTGTTGCGGGTCCCAGGAGCTGGTGAGGCACCATTCATTCCAACTGCCACTGGTGTGGGCTCTGAGGGACAGTAGAACCATCGTTGCCAGTACCAGCAGCTGGTGAGGCACCATTCATTCCAACTGCCACTGGGGTTGGCTCTGAGGGAGAGAAGAACCATTGTTGCCGATCCCATCAACTGTTGCGCACCCTCCCTCCATTCCAACTGCCACTGGTGTGGGCTCTGAGAGAAGAACCATTGTTGCCAGTCCCAGCAGCTGGTGAGGCACCATTAACTCCAACTTCCACTGCTGTGACGTTGGAGGGAGAGAAGAACCAACGTTGCTGGTCCCAGCAGCTGGTAAATCCTCCCTCCATTCAAACTGCCACTGGTGTGGGCTCTGCGGGAGAGAAGAACCATTGTTTCCAGTCCCAGCAGATGGTGAGGCACCATTCATTCTAACTTCGAATGCTGTGGTGTCGGAGGGAGGGAAGAACCAACGTTGATGGTCCCAGCAGGTGGTGAGCCTCCTCCCTCCATTCCCCCTGCCATTGCTGTAGGCTCTGAGGGAGAGAAGAATCATTGTTGCGGGTTCCAGGAGCTGGTGAGGCACCATTCATTCCAACAGCCAGTGCTGTGGGCTCTGAGGGAGAGATGAACCATTGTTGCCAGTCCTAGCAACTGGTGAGGCACCATTCATCCCAAGTGCCACTGCTGTGGGCTCCGAGGCTGAGAAGAACCATCGTTACCGGTCCAAGCAGCTGGTGACACACCATTCATTGCAAGTGCCACTGGTGTGGGCTCTTTTGGAGAGAAGAAGCATTGTTGCCGGTCCCAGCAGGTGGTGAGGTACCGTTCATTCCAATTGCCACTGCTGTGGGTTCGGAGGGAGAGAAGAACTATTGTTGCCGGTCTCAGCAGCTGGCGAGGCACCCTACCTCCATTCCAACAGCCACTGCTGTGGTCTGTAAGGGAGAGAAGAATCATTGTTAAGGGTGTCAGGAGCTGGTGAGGCACCATTCATTCCAATTGCCACTGGTGTGGGCTCTGAGGGACAGTAGAACCATTGTTGCCAGTACCAGCAGCTGGTGAGGCACCATTCATTCCAACTGCCACTGCTCTGGGCTTTGAGGGAGAGAAGGACGATTGTTGCCGGTCCCAGCAACTGGTGAGGCACCCTCCCTCTAATCCAACTGCCACTGGTATGGGCTCTGAGGGAGAGAAGAACCATTGTTGCCAGTCCCAGCAGCTGGTGAGGCACCATTAAATCCAACTTCCACTGCTTTAGGGTCGGAGGGAGAGAAGAACCAATGTTGGTGGTCCCAGCAGCTGGTGAGGCATCCTCCATCTATGCCAACTGCCATTGCTGTGGGCTCTGAGGGAGATAAGAACTATTCTTGCCAGTCCCAGCAGCTGGTGAAGCACACACACTCAATTTCCAACTGCCACTGGTCCGGGCTCTGACGGAGAGAAGAATCATCGTTGCCGGTCCCAGCAGCTTTTGAGGCACCATTCATTCCAACTGCTATTGCTGTGGGCTCTGAGGGAAAGAAGAAGCATCCTTGCCGGTCCCAGCAGCTGGTAAGGCACCCTTCATCCATTTCAATTGCCACTGTTGTGGGCTCTGAGGGAAGGAAGAATCATCGTTGAGGGTCCCAGCAGCTGGTGAGGCACCATTCATTCCAACTGCCACTGCTGTGGGCTCTGAGGGAGAAAAGAATCATCTTTGCCGGTCCCAACAGCTGGTGAGGCACCATTCATTCCAAATGCCCCTGCTGTGGGTTCGGGGGAGAGAAGAAGCATGGTTGCCGGTCCCAGCAGCTGCTGAGGCACAATTCATTGCAAGTGCCACTGCTGTGGGCTCTGAGGGACAAAAGAAGCACTGTTGCCGGTCCCAGCAGCTGCTGAGGTACCATTCATTGCAACTGCCACTGCTGTGGACTCTGAGGGGAGAAGTACCATTATTGCCGGTCCCAGAAGCTGGCGAGGCACCCAACCTCCATTCCAACAGCCACTGCTGTGGGCTGTAAGGGAGTGAAGAATCATTGTTGCGGGTCCCAGCAGCTGGTGAGGCACCACTCATTCAAACTGCCACTGGAGGGGGCTCTGAGGGACAGTGGAACCATCGTTGCCAGTACCTGCAGCTGGTGAGGCACCATTCATTCCAACTCCCACTACTTTGGGCTCTGAGGGAGAGAAGAACCATTCTTGCTAGTCCCAGCAGCTGGTGAGGCACCATTAATTCCAACTTCCAATGCTGTGGGCTCGGGGGGAGAGAAGAACGAACGTTGCTGGTCCCAGCAGCTGGTGAGGCATCCTCCTTCCATTTCAACTGCCATTGCTGTTGGCTCTGAGGGAGAGAAGAACCATTGTTGCCAGTCCCAGCAACTGGTGAGGCACCATTCATTCCAACAGCCACTGCTGTGGGCTCTGCGGGAGAGAAGAACCATCGTTGCTGGTCCCAGCAGCTGGTGAGGTACCATGCATTGCAACTGCCACTGCTGTGGACTCTGAGGGGAGAAGTACCATTATTGCCGGTCCCAGAAGCTGGCGAGGCACCCAACCTCCATTCCAACAGCCACTGCTGTGGGCTGTAAGGGAGTGAAGAATCATTGTTGCGGGTCCCAGCAGCTGGTGAAGCACCACTCATTCAAACTGCCACTGGAGGGGGCTCTGAGGGACAGTGGAACCATCGTTGCCAGTACCAGCAGCTGGTGAGGCACCATTCATTCCTACTCCCACTACTTTGGGCTCTGAGGGAGAGAAGAACCATTCCTGCCATTCCCAGCAGCTGGTGAAGCACACTCCCTCCATTCCAACTGCCAGTGTTGTGGGCTCTGACGGAGACAAGAATTATCGTTGCCGGTCCCAACAGCTGTTGAGGCACGATTCATTCCAACTGCCATGGCTGTGGGCTCTGAGGGAAAGAAGAAGCATCCTTCCCGGTCCCAGCAGCTGGTGAGGCATCCTTCCTCCATTCCAACTGCCACTGTTGTGGGCTCTGAGGAATGGAAGAATCATCGTTGCAGGTCCCAGCAGCTGGTGAGGCACCATTTATTGCAACTGCCACTGCTCTGGGCTCTGACGAAGAGAAGAACCATTGTTGCCGGTACCAGCAACTGGTGACGGACCCTCCGTCCATTCCAACTGCCACTGGTGTGGGCTCTGAGGGAGAGAAGAACCATTGTTGCCAGTCCCAGCAACTGGTGAGGCACCATTCATTCTAACTTCCACTGCTGTGGGGTCGGAGGGAGAGAAGAACCAACCTTGCTGGTCCCAGCAGCTGGTGAGGCAACCTCCCTCCATTCCAACTGCCATTCCTGTGGGCTCTGAGGGAGAGAAGAACCATTGTTGCCAGTCCCAGCAGCTGGTGAGGCACCCTCCCTCCATTCCAACTGCCACTGGTGTGGGCTCTGACGGATAGAAGAATCATCATTGCCAGTCCCAACAGTTGTTGAGGCACCATTCATTCCAACTGCCATTGCCGTGGGCTCTTAGCGAAAGAAGAAGCATCCTTTCCGGTCCCAGCAGCGGGTGAGGCATCCTTCCTCTATTCCAACTGCCACTGTTGTGGCCTCTGAGGGACGGAAGAATCATCATTGCAGGTCCCAGCAGATGGTGAGGCACCATTTATTCCAACTGCCACTGCTCTGGGCTCTGAGGAAGAGAAGAACCATTGTTGTCGGTCCCAGCAACTTGTGAGGCACCCACCGTCCATTCCAACTGCCACTGTTGTGGGCTCGGAGGGAGAGAAGAACCATTGTTGCCAGACCCAGCAGCTGGTGAGGCACCATTCATTCTAACTTCCACTGCTGTGGGGTCAGAAGGAGAGAAGAACCAACCTTGCTGGTCCCAGCAGCTTGTGAGGCATCCTCCCTCCATTCCAACTGCCATTGCTGTGTGCTCTGAGGGAGAGAAGAACCATTGTTGGTGGTCCCAGCAAATGGTGAGGCACCATTAATTCCCACTTCCACTGCTGTGGGGTCAGGGGGAGAGAAGAACCAACCTTGATGGTCCCAGCAGCTGGTGAGGAATCCTCCCTCCATTCGAACTGCCACTGGTTTGGGCTCTGAGGGAGAAAAGAATCATCGTTGCCGGTCCCAGCAGCTGGTGAGGCACCATTAATTCCCACTACCACTGCTGTGGGTTCAGGGGGAGAGAGGAACCAACCTTGGTGGTCCCTCCATTCCAACTGCCACTGGTTTGGGCTCTGAGGGAGAAAAGAATCATTGTTGACTCTGACGAAGAGAAGTACTATTGTTGCCGGTCCCAGCAGCTGGCGAGGCACCCTACCTTCATTCCAACAGCCACTGGTGTGGGCTCTGAGGGACAGTACCAGTAGCTGGTGATTCACCATTCATTCCAACTGCCACTGCTCTGGGCTCTGAGTGAGAGAAGAAATATTGTTGCCGGTCCCAGGAACTGGTGAGGCACCCTCCCACCATTCCAACTGCCACTGGTGTAAGATTGGAGGGAGAGAAGAACCATTGTTGCCAGTCCCAGCAGCTGGTGAGGCACCATTAATTCCAACTTCCACTGCTGTGGGCTCGGTTGGAGAGAATTATCATCATTGCCGGTCCCAGCAGTTCTGAGGGAGAGAAAAACCAATGTTGGTGGTCCCAGCAGCTGGTGAGGTACCAATCATTCCAACAGCCACTGCTGTGGACTGTAAGGTAGAGAAGAATCATTGCTGCGGGTGCCAGGAGCTGGTGACGCACCATTCATTCCAACTGCCACTGCTGTGGGCTCTGAGGGACATTAGAACCATCGTTGCCAGTGCCAGCAGCTGGTGAGGCACCATTCATTCCAACTGCCAGTGCTCTGGACTCTGAGGGAGAGAAGAACCATTGTTGATGGTCCCAGCAACTGGTGAGGCACCATTAATTCGAACTTCCACTGCTGTGGGCTCGGTTCGAGAGAATTATCATCGTTGCCGGTCCCAGCAGCTGATGAGGCAACCTCCCTCCATTCCAACTGCCACTGGTGTTGGCTGTGAGGGAGAGAAAAAGCAGTGTTGGCGGTCCCAGCAGATGGTGAGGTACCATTCATTCCAACTGCCACTGGTGTGGGGTCTGCGGGAGAGAAGAACCACTGTTTCCAGTCCCAGCAGATGGTGAGGCACCATTCATTCTAACTTCGAATGCTGTGGGCTGTAAGGGAGCGAAGAATCATTGTTGCGGGTCCCAGGAGCTGGTGAGGCACCATTCATTCCAACTGCCACTGGTGTGGGCTCTGAGGGACAGTAGAACCATCGTTGCCAGTACCAGCAGCTGGTGAGGCACCATTCATTCCAACTGCCACTGGGGTTGGCTCTGAGGGAGAGAAGAACCATTGTTGCCGATCCCATCAACTGTTGCGCACCCTCCCTCCATTCCAACTGCCACTGGTGTGGGCTCTGAGAGAAGAACCATTGTTGCCAGTCCCAGCAGCTGGTGAGGCACCATTAACTCCAACTTCCACTGCTGTGACGTTGGAGGGAGAGAAGAACCAACGTTGCTGGTCCCAGCAGCTGGTAAATCCTCCCTCCATTCAAACTGCCACTGGTGTGGGCTCTGCGGGAGAGAAGAACCATTGTTTCCAGTCCCAGCAGATGGTGAGGCACCATTCATTCTAACTTCGAATGCTGTGGTGTCGGAGGGAGGGAAGAACCAACGTTGATGGTCCCAGCAGGTGGTGAGCCTCCTCCCTCCATTCCCCCTGCCATTGCTGTAGGCTCTGAGGGAGAGAAGAATCATTGTTGCGGGTTCCAGGAGCTGGTGAGGCACCATTCATTCCAACAGCCAGTGCTGTGGGCTCTGAGGGAGAGATGAACCATTGTTGCCAGTCCTAGCAACTGGTGAGGCACCATTCATCCCAAGTGCCACTGCTGTGGGCTCCGAGGCTGAGAAGAACCATCGTTACCGGTCCAAGCAGCTGGTGACACACCATTCATTGCAAGTGCCACTGGTGTGGGCTCTTTTGGAGAGAAGAAGCATTGTTGCCGGTCCCAGCAGGTGGTGAGGTACCGTTCATTCCAATTGCCACTGCTGTGGGTTCGGAGGGAGAGAAGAACTATTGTTGCCGGTCTCAGCAGCTGGCGAGGCACCCTACCTCCATTCCAACAGCCACTGCTGTGGTCTGTAAGGGAGAGAAGAATCATTGTTAAGGGTGTCAGGAGCTGGTGAGGCACCATTCATTCCAATTGCCACTGGTGTGGGCTCTGAGGGACAGTAGAACCATTGTTGCCAGTACCAGCAGCTGGTGAGGCACCATTCATTCCAACTGCCACTGCTCTGGGCTTTGAGGGAGAGAAGGACGATTGTTGCCGGTCCCAGCAACTGGTGAGGCACCCTCCCTCTAATCCAACTGCCACTGGTATGGGCTCTGAGGGAGAGAAGAACCATTGTTGCCAGTCCCAGCAGCTGGTGAGGCACCATTAAATCCAACTTCCACTGCTTTAGGGTCGGAGGGAGAGAAGAACCAATGTTGGTGGTCCCAGCAGCTGGTGAGGCATCCTCCATCTATGCCAACTGCCATTGCTGTGGGCTCTGAGGGAGATAAGAACTATTCTTGCCAGTCCCAGCAGCTGGTGAAGCACACACACTCAATTTCCAACTGCCACTGGTCCGGGCTCTGACGGAGAGAAGAATCATCGTTGCCGGTCCCAGCAGCTTTTGAGGCACCATTCATTCCAACTGCTATTGCTGTGGGCTCTGAGGGAAAGAAGAAGCCTCCTTGCCGGTCCCAGCAGCTGGTAAGGCACCCTTCATCCATTTCAATTGCCACTGTTGTGGGCTCTGAGGGAAGGAAGAATCATCGTTGAGGGTCCCAGCAGCTGGTGAGGCACCATTCATTCCAACTGCCACTGCTGTGGGCTCTGAGGGAGAAAAGAATCATCTTTGCCGGTCCCAACAGCTGGTGAGGCACCATTCATTCCAAATGCCCCTGCTGTGGGTTCGGGGGAGAGAAGAAGCATGGTTGCCGGTCCCAGCAGCTGCTGAGGCACAATTCATTGCAAGTGCCACTGCTGTGGGCTCTGAGGGACAAAAGAAGCACTGTTGCCGGTCCCAGCAGCTGCTGAGGTACCATTCATTGCAACTGCCACTGCTGTGGACTCTGAGGGGAGAAGTACCATTATTGCCGGTCCCAGAAGCTGGCGAGGCACCCAACCTCCATTCCAACAGCCACTGCTGTGGGCTGTAAGGGAGTGAAGAATCATTGTTGCGGGTCCCAGCAGCTGGTGAGGCACCACTCATTCAAACTGCCACTGGAGGGGGCTCTGAGGGACAGTGGAACCATCGTTGCCAGTACCTGCAGCTGGTGAGGCACCATTCATTCCAACTCCCACTACTTTGGGCTCTGAGGGAGAGAAGAACCATTGTTGCTAGTCCCAGCAGCTGGTGAGGCACCATTAATTCCAACTTCCAATGCTGTGGGCTCGGGGGGAGAGAAGAACGAACGTTGCTGGTCCCAGCAGCTGGTGAGGCATCCTCCTTCCATTTCAACTGCCATTGCTGTTGGCTCTGAGGGAGAGAAGAACCATTGTTGCCAGTCCCAGCAACTGGTGAGGCACCATTCATTCCAACAGCCACTGCTGTGGGCTCTGCGGGAGAGAAGAACCATCGTTGCTTGTCCCAGCAGCTGGTGAGGTACCATGCATTGCAACTGCCACTGCTGTGGACTCTGAGGGGAGAAGTACCATTATTGCCGGTCCCAGAAGCTGGCGAGGCACCCAACCTCTATTCCAACAGCCACTGCTGTGGGCTGTAAGGGAGTGAAGAATCATTGTTGCGGGTCCCAGCAGCTGGTGAAGCACCACTCATTCAAACTGCCACTGGAGGGGGCTCTGAGGGACAGTGGAACCATCGTTGCCAGTACCAGCAGCTGGTGAGGCACCATTCATTCCTACTCCCACTACTTTGGGCTCTGAGGGAGAGAAGAACCATTCCTGCCATTCCCAGCAGCTGGTGAAGCACACTCCCTCCATTCCAACTGCCAGTGTTGTGGGCTCTGACGGAGACAAGAATTATCGTTGCCGGTCCCAACAGCTGTTGAGGCACGATTCATTCCAACTGCCATGGCTGTGGGCTCTGAGGGAAAGAAGAAGCATCCTTCCCGGTCCCAGCAGCTGGTGAGGCATCCTTCCTCCATTCCAACTGCCACTGTTGTGGGCTCTGAGGAATGGAAGAATCATCGTTGCAGGTCCCAGCAGCTGGTGAGGCACCATTTATTGCAACTGCCACTGCTCTGGGCTCTGACGAAGAGAAGAACCATTGTTGCCGGTACCAGCAACTGGTGACGGACCCTCCGTCCATTCCAACTGCCACTGGTGTGGGCTCTGAGGGAGAGAAGAACCATTGTTGCCAGTCCCAGCAACTGGTGAGGCACCATTCATTCTAACTTCCACTGCTGTGGGGTCGGAGGGAGAGAAGAACCAACCTTGCTGGTCCCAGCAGCTGGTGAGGCAACCTCCCTCCATTCCAACTGCCATTCCTGTGGGCTCTGAGGGAGAGAAGAACCATTGTTGCCAGTCCCAGCAGCTGGTGAGGCACCCTCCCTCCATTCCAACTGCCACTGGTGTGGGCTCTGACGGATAGAAGAATCATCATTGCCAGTCCCAACAGTTGTTGAGGCACCATTCATTCCAACTGCCATTGCTGTGGGCTCTTAGCGAAAGAAGAAGCATCCTTTCCGGTCCCAGCAGCGGGTGAGGCATCCTTCCTCTATTCCAACTGCCACTGTTGTGGCCTCTGAGGGACGGAAGAATCATCGTTGCAGGTCCCAGCAGATGGTGAGGCACCATTTATTCCAACTGCCACTGCTCTGGGCTCTGAGGAAGAGAAGAACCATTGTTGTCGGTCCCAGCAACTTGTGAGGCACCCACCGTCCATTCCAACTGCCACTGGTGTGGGCTCTGAGGGAGAGAAGAACCATTGTTGCCAGACCCAGCAGCTGGTGAGGCACCATTCATTCTAACTTCCACTGCTGTGGGGTCAGAAGGAGAGAAGAACCAACCTTGCTGGTCCCAGCAGCTTGTGAGGCATCCTCCCTCCATTCCAACTGCCATTGCTGTGGGCTCTGAGGGAGAGAAGAACCATTGTTCCCAGTCCCAGCAGCTGGTGAGGCACCCTCCCTCCATTCCAACTGCCACTGGTGTGGGCTCTGACGGATAGAAGAATCATCATTGCCGGTCCCAGCAGCTGGTGAGGCACCATTCATTCCAACTGCCATTGCTGTGGGCTCTGAGGGAGAGAAGAACCATTGTTGCGGTCCCAGCAGGTGGTCAGGCATCCTCCCTCCATTCCAACTGCCACTGGTGTGGGCTCTGAGGGAGAGAAGAACCATTGTTGCCAGTCCCAGCACCTGGTGAGGCACCCTCCCTCCAGTCCAACTGCCACTGGTGTGGGCTCTGACGGATAGAAGAATGATCGCTGCGGGTCCCAACAGCTGGTGAGGCACCATTCATCCCAAATGCCACTGCTGTGGGTTCAGAGGCCGAGAAGAACCATCCTTAACGGTCCAAGCAGCTGGTGACGCACCATTCATTGCAAGTGCCACTGCTGTGGGCTCGGAGGGAGAGAAGAAGAATTGTTGCCGGTCCCAGCGGCTGGTGATGCACCATTCATTCCAACTGCCACTGCTGTGGGCTCTGAGGGGGAGAAGAGCCATTGTTACCGGTCCCAGCAGTTGGCGAGGCACCCTACCTCCATTCCTACAGCCACTGCTGTGGTCTGTAAGGGAGAGAAGAATCATTGTTGCGGGTACCAGGATCTGGTGAGGCACCATTCATTCCAACTGCCACTGGTGTGGGCTCTCAGGGACAGTAGAACCATCGTTGCCAGTCCCAGCAGCTGATGAGGCACCATTAATTCCAGCTTCCAATGCTGTGGGTTCGGAGGGAGAGAAAAACCATTGTTGCCGGTCTCAGCCGCTCGCGAGGCACCCTACCTCCATTCCAACTGCAACTGGTGTGGGCTGTAAGGGAGAGAAGAATCATTGTTGCGGGTTCCAGGAGCTGTTGAGGCACCATTCATTCCAACTGCCAGTGCTCTGGGCTCTGAGGGAGAGAAGAACCAATGTTGCCGGTCCCAGGAAATGTTGAGGCACCCTCCCTCCATTCCAACTGCCACTGGTGTGGGCTCTGAGAGAGAGAAGAACCATTGTTGCCAGTCCCAGCAGCTGGTGAGGCAACATTACATCCAACATCCACTGCTGTGGGACCGGAGGGAGAGAAGAACCAACATTCGTGGTCAAAGCAGCTGGTGAGGCATCCTCCCTCCATTCCAACTGCCATTGCTATGGGCTCTGACGGAGAGAAGAACCATTCCTGCCAATCCCAGCAGCTGGTGAAGCACACTCCCTCCATTCCAACTGCCAGTGGTGTGGGCTCTGACGGAGAGAAGAATCATCGTTGCCGTTCCCAACAGCTGTTGAGGCACCAATCATTCCAACTGCCATTGCTGTGGGCTCTGAGGGAAAGAAGAAGCATCCTTCCCGGTCCCAGCAGCTGGAGAGGCATCCTTCCTCCATTCCAACTGCCACTGTTGTGGGCTCTGAGGGACGGAAGAATCATCGTTGCGGGTCCCAGCAGCTGGTGACGCACCACTCATTCCAACTGCCACTGCTGTGGGCTCTGAGGGAGAAAAGAATCATCTTTGCTGGTCCCAAGAGCTGGTGAGGCACCATTCATTCCAACTGCCACTGCTGTGGGCTCTGAGGGAGAGAAGAACCATTGTTGCCAGTCCCAGCAACTGGTGAGGCACCCTCCCTCCATTCCAACTGCCACTGGTATGGGCTCTGAGCGAGATTAGAACCATTGTTGCCAGTCCCAGCAGATGGTGAGGCACTATTAATTCTAACTTCCAATGCTGTGGGTTCCGAGGCCGAAAAGAACCAACGTTATCGGTCCAAACAGCTAGTGACGCACCATTCATTCCAACTGCCATTGCTCTGGGCTCTGAGGGAGAGAAGAAACATTGTTGCCGGTCCCAGAAACTGGTAAGGCAGCCTCCCTCCATTCCAACTGCCACTGGTGTGGGCTCTGAGGGAGAGAAGAACCATTGTTCCCGGTCCCAGCAGCTGGTGAGGAACCATTAATTCCAACTTCCACTGCTGTGGGGTCGGAGGGACAGAAGAACCAATCTTGGTGGTCCCAGCAGCTGGTGAGGCATCCTCCCTCCATTCCAACTGCCATTGCTGTGGGCTCTGAGGGAGAGAAGAACCATTGTTCCCGGTCCCAGCAGCTGGTGAGGCAACATTCATCCCAACTGCCACTGCTGTGGGCTATGAGGGGGAGAAGAGCCATTGTTACCGGTCCCAGCAGTTGGCGAGGCACCCTACCTCCATTCCTACAGCCACTGCTGTGGTCTGTAAGGGAGAGAAGAACCATTGTTGCCAGTCCCAGCAGCTGGTGAGGCACCCTCCCTCCATTCCAACTGCCACTGGTGTGGGCTCTGACGGATAGAAGAATCATCATTGCCGGTCCCAACAGCTGTTGAGGCACCATTCATTCCAACTGCCATTGCTGTGGGCTCTTAGGGAAAGAAGAAGCATCCTTTCCGGTCCCAGCAGCTGGTGAGGCATCCTTCCTCTATTCCAACTGCCACTGTTGTGGCCTCTGAGGCACGGAAGAATCATCGTTGCAGGTCCCAGCAGTTGGTGAGGCACCATTTATTCCAACGGCCACTGCTCTGGGCTCTGAGGAAGAGAAGAACCATTGTTGCCGGTCCCAGCAACTGGTGAGGCACCCACCGTCCATTCCAACTGCCACTGGTGTGGGCTCTGAGGGAGAGAAGAACCATTGTTGCCAGACCCAGCAGCTGTTGAGGCACCATTCATTCTAACTTCCACTGCTGTGGGGTCGGAAGGAGAGAAGAACCAACCTTGCTGGTCCCAGCAGCTTATGAGGCATCCTCCCTCCATTCCAACTGCCATTGCTGTGGGCTCTGAGGGAGAGAACCATTGTTGCCAGTCCCAGCAGCTGGTGAGGCACCCTCCCTCCATTCCAACTGCCACTGGTGTGGGCTCTGACGGATAGAAGAATGATCGCTGCGGGTCCCAACAGCTGGTGAGGCACCATTCATCCCAAATGCCACTGCTGTGGGTTCCGAGGCCGAGAAGAACCATCCTTACCGGTCCAAGCAGCTGGTGACGCACCATTCATTGCAAGTGCCACTGCTGTGGGCTCGGAGGGAGAGAAGAAGAATTGTTGCCGGTCTCAGCAGCTGGTGATGCACCATTCATTCCAACTGCCACTGCTGTGGGCTCTGAGGGGGAGAAGAGCCATTGTTACCGGTCCCAGCAGCTGGCGAGGCACCCTACCTCCATTCGTACAGCCACTGCTGTGGTCTGTAAGGGAGAGAAGAATCATTGTTGCGGGTACCAGGATCTGGTGAGGCACCATTCATTCCAACTGCCAGTGCTCTGGGCTCTGAGGGAGAGAAGAACCAGTGTTGCCGGTCCCAGCAACTGGTGAGGCACCCACCGTCCATTCTAACTGCCACTGGTGTGGGCTCTGAGGGAGAGAAGAACCATTGTTGCCAGACCCAGCAGCTGGTGAGGCACCATTCATTCTAACTTCCACTGCTGTGGGGTCGGAAGGAGAGAAGAACCAACCTTGCTGGTCCCAGCAGCTGGTGAGGCATCCTCCCTCCATTCCAACTGCCAATGCTGTGGGCTCTGAGGGAGAGAAGAACCATTGTTGCCAGTCGCAGCAGCTGGTGAGGCACCCTCCCTCCATTCCAACTGCCACTGGTGTGGGGTCTGACGGATAGAAGAATCATCATTGCTGGTCCCAGCAGCTGGTGAGGCACCATTCATTCCAACTGTCACTGCTGTGGGCTCTGAGGGAAAGAAGAACCATTGTTGCGGTCCCAGGATCTGGTGAGGTCCCATTCATTTCAACTGCCACTGGTGTGGGCTCTGAGGGACAGTAGAACCATCGTTGCCAGTACCAGCAGCTGGAGAGGCACCATTCATTCCAACTGCCAGTGCTCTGGGCTCTGAGGGAGAGAAGAACTATTGTTGCCGGTCCCAGCAACTGGTGAGGCACCCTCCCTCCATTCCAACTGCAACTGGTGTGGGCTCTGAGGGAGAGAAGAACCATTGTTGCCGTTCCCAGCAACTGGTGAGGCACCCTCCCTCCATTCCACCTGCCACTGGTGTGGGCTCTGAGGAAGAGAAGAACCATTGTTGCCAGTCCCAGCAGCTGGTGAGGCACCATTCATTCTAACTTCCACTGCTGTGGCGTCGGAGGGAGATAAGAACCAACGTTGATGGTCCCAGCAGGTGGTGAGGCATCCTCCCTCCATTCCAACTGCCACTGGTGTGGGCTCTGAGGGAGAGAAGAACCATTGTTGCCAGTCCCAACACCTGGTGAGGCACCCTCCCTCCATTCCAACTGCCACTGGTGTGGGTTCTGACGGATAGAAGAATGATCGCTGCGGGTCCCAACAGCTGGTGAGGCACCATTCATCCCAAATGCCACTGCTGTGGGCTCCGAGGCCGAGAAGAACCATCCTTACCGGTCCAAGCAGCTGGTGATGCACCATTCTTTGCAAGTGCCACTGCTGTGGGCTCGGAGTGAGAGAAGACGAATTGTTGCCGGTCCCAGCAGATGGTGATGCACCATTCATTCCACCTGCCACTGCTGTGGGCTCTGAGGGGGAGAAGAGCCATTGTTGCCGGTCCCAGCAGCTGGCGAGGCACCCTACCTCCATTCCTACAGGCACTGCTGTGGTCTGTAAGGAAGAGAAGAATCATTGTTGCGGGTACCAGGATCTGGTGAGGCACCATTCATTCCAACTGCCACTGGTGTGGGCTCTCAGGGACAGTAGAACCATCGTTGCCAGTACCAGCAGCTGATGAGGTACCATTAATTCCAACTTCCAATGCTGTGGGTTCGGAGGGAGAGAAAAACCATTGTTGCCGGTCTCAGCAGCTCGCGAGGCACCCTACCTCTATCCCAACTGCAGCTGGTGTGGGCTGTAAGGGAGAGAAGAATCATTGTTGCGGGTTCCAGGAGCTGGTGAGGCACCATTCATTCCAACTGCCAGTGCTCTGGGATCTGAGGGAGAGAAGAACCATTGTTGCCGGTCCTAGCAACTGTTGAGGCACCCTCCCTCCATTCCAACTGCCACTGGTGTGGGCTCTGAGGGAGAGAAGAACCATTGTTGCCAGTGACAGCAGCTGGTGAGGCAACATTAAATCCAACTTTCACTGCTGTTGGGTCGGAGGGAGAGAAGAATCATCGTTGTGGGTCCCAGTAGCTGGTGAGGCACCATTCATTCCAACTGCCACTGCTCTGGCCTCTGAGGGAGAAAAGAATCATCTTTGCCGGTCCCAGCAGCTGGTGAGGCACCATTAATTCGAACTTCCACTGCTGTGGGCTCGGTTCGAGAGAATTATCATCGTTGCCGGTCCCAGCAGCTGATGAGGCAACCTCCCTCCATTCCAACTGCCACTGGTGTTGGCTGTGAGGGAGAGAAAAACCAGTGTTGGCGGTCCCAGCAGCTGGTGAGGTACCATTCTTTCCAACTGCCACTGCTGTGGGTTCGGACGGAGAGAAAAACCATTGATGCCGGTCTCAGCAGCTGGCGAGGCACCCTACCTCCATTCCAACAGCACCGCTGTGTGCTGTGAGCGAGTGAAGAATCATTGTTGCAGGTCCCAGCATCTGGTGAGGCACCACTCATTCCAACTGCCACTGGTGGGGGCTCTGAGGGACAGTAGAACCATGGTTGAAAGTTCCAGCAGCTGGTGAGGCATCATTCATTCCAATTGCCACTGCTCTGGGCTCTGAGGGAGAGAATAACCATTGTTGCCGGTCCCAGCAACTGGTGAGGCACCCTCCCTCCATTCCAACTGCCACTGGTGTGGGCTCTGAGGGAGAGAAGAAAAATTGTTGCCAGTCCCAGCAGCTGGTGAGGCAGAATTAATTCCAACTTCAACTGCTGTGGGGTCTGAGGGAGACAAGAACCAACATTGCTGGTCCCAGCAGCTGGTGAGGCATCCTCCCTCCATTCCATTTGCCATTGCTATGGGCTGTGAGGGAGAGAAGAACCATTCCTGCCAATCCCAGCAGCTGGTGAAGCACACTCCCTCCATTCCAACTGCCAGTGGTGTGGGCTCTGACGGAGAGAAGAATCATCATTGCCGGTCCCAACAGCTGTTGAGGCACCAATCATTCCAACTGCCATTGCTGTGGGCTCTGAGGGAAAGAAGAAGCATCCTTCCCGGTCCCAGCAGCTGGAGAGGCATCCTTCCTCCATTCCAACTGCCACTGTTGTGGGCTCTGAGGGACGGAAGGATCATCGTTGCGGGTCCCAGCAGGTGGTGAGGCACCACTCATTCCAACTGCCACTGCTGTGGGCTCTGAGGGAGAAAAGAATCATCTTTGCCGGTCCCAACATCTGGTGAGGCACCATTCATTCCAACTGCCACTGCTGTGGGCTCTGAGGGAGAGAAGAACCATTGTTCCCGGTCTCAGCAGCTGGTGAGGCACCATTCATTACAACTGCCACTGCTGTGGGCTCTGAGGGAGAGAAGAACCAATGTTCCCGGTCCCAGCAGCTGGCGAGGCACCCTACCTCCATTCCTACAGCCACTGCTGTGGTCTGTAAGGGAGAGAAGAATCATTGTTGCGGGTACCAGGATCTGGTGAGGCACCATTCATTCCAACTGCCACTGGTGTGGGCTCTCAGGGACAGTAGAACCATCGTTGCCAGTACCAGCAGCTGATGAGGCACCATTAATTCCAACTTCCAATGCTGTGGGTTCGGAGGGAGAGAAAAACCATTGTTGCCGGTCTCAGCAGCTCGCTAGGCACCCTACCTCCATTCCAACTGCAACTGGTGTGGGTTGTAAGGGAGAGAAGAATCATTGTTGTGGGTTCCAGGAGCTGGTGAGGCACCATTCATTCTTCTTCGTGGTCTCTGCGAATCACACAAATGGGTTATTTCTGCGCATGCGCAGCAAACTCGGAAACTTCTAGAATCTCCAGGCAGAAAGTCATGTAACTTTCTGCAGCCTCTTGCAAATTTTTGGCGGTAGCCCCTCCCATCCGTATATAAGACCCCTACCGGTCCGCCCTCTTTCAGTTCCTTCATTCCGCCGCGTTTGCAGCTCGAGGAACTTCGCTTCACTTACTGAATCTCTCACTGGCTATTGAAACAGGACTGGACCTTTGACCATTCTCTGGATTACGATTTGGGCTTGACTCAACTGGTAACGGCTACCCAAAATATGGCTTCGTTTAAACAGTGCACCAAGTGCGGGGTCAAAATCCCCATGTCTGACGGGCATGATAGATGTGTCCTCTGCCTTGGAGAGGAGCACATTCCTGGGGCCTGCCGGCACTGTAAGGCCATGACTGCCCAGGCACTGAAAAATAGGGACCAAAAACTGAAGGCGTCCCTTTATGAGAAGGCATTTCGCCCCAGCGCAACGGTCCAGGAGTCGGCTGCCCAATCTACAGCCGCTGACCCAAAGGCTAAGCCGGAAAAGGCTTCAAAGAGGGCTCATGGAGACAAGCAGAAGTCCTCCAAGTCCTCTAAGGACCACCGTGAGGCTAGAAGGGCCAAATCAGCTTCTCCTCCGCCCAAATCCAGGCGCAAGGGGCCCCCAAGTACCATATCAGTTCCCCCGCCTGAATCTCACACCGCGGCTACTCCCATTCCGGAGATCACTGCTTCATCGGCCCCGCCACCTCTGGAACCACGGGTCCTCATCTCCTCCCATCTGTCAGTACATGACAAGGAATTGGAGATTGTTAACTTGGGAGACTCCTCAGAATCTGAGGGATAGATCCCGGATTCGGACACTCCCCCCTCACCGCAGAGACAGAGACGTCCATCTCCATCACCATCCCGTCCATTGAAGCGGAGACAGCCATCCAGATCACCGTCCCGACGCAGACGGGTTGATGCTTCTCCTCAAAGGAGAGATAGAGCAGCTTTGGGGACGGAAGCGGATGAGGCCCTCGTTGGTGGCCATCCACAGCGTTCTCCTCTGGATGGAGACCGTTCGGAGCGCGACCTCTTCAATACATACCCTGATCTAGTCTATGACCACCATTCTGGTCAATATCTCCTTCCAGTGGATGTCGATTATCTTCGCCGTACGGCTTCAGATCCTTCCAGAGTGAGGCTTCACTCTCCACAGCACAGGCCCATTGACCTGGATACCGAAGACCCATCCAGACGCCGCTCCCGTAGCAGAGACCCTTCTCCTGCCAGCCGCAGAGGCAGTCCTACCAGCCGCAGGGCCAGTAGATCACCTTCAGGTTCACGTTCCCGCTCCGCGTCCCCCTACCATCAGTTGGACGCCGATCAACCTCTTTCCTTTGGTGAGCCGGACGCACCTTCTCCGACGGATGACGTCCGTTCCTTTTCAGATAGAGTAATTAGGATGGCTGATGCTCTTAAGTTAGAGGTTGCCCACTCTGAAGAGGTGGCACTCGATCCAGTAGAGCGTAGAATCCATGGCTGCGCCCCAGCGCCTCCCTCCCTGGCATTTTTACCGTCGTTGGAAAAGATTGCTAAAAGATCTTGGGACACTCCTGCGACTATTGCCTCCACGTCTAGGAAGATTGAAAATTTATATAGAGTTACACCATCTGGGCCCACTTGGCTATTTAACCACCCGAAGCCGAATTCAGCTATCGTAGAGGGTTCTCAGACCTCCTTCTCAGCTCGGCCCTCATCTTCCCCTATAGATAAAGAAAGCAGGAAGATAGATGGTTTGGCGAAGAAATTTTATGCCTCCGCTGCGTTGGACATTAAAATAGCTAATTACGTGGCATGTATGGGGGCATATGTCCAACTCTTGATGGAAAAGATGGACCCTGTCATTGCCGAACTCCCTGATGACAAGAGGAGACTTATGACCGCCATCAGGAACGAAGTCCACCAGGTGGGAGGCCAACAAATCATTTCTGCGCGCCATTCCACAGACTGCGCCTCAAAGATCCTTTCCGGGTCGGTGGCCCTCCGCAGGTATGCCTGGCTGCGCTCTTCGGATCTCAATCCTCAGGCAAAATCCACCATTGAAGATATGCCGTTTGACAACTCCGGCTTATTTAACAAGGAGACTGATGAGAAGTTAAGCTTCAAATATAGAATGAAAACCGCCGCCAAGAAACATGGCATGTCGGCTCCTCCATCTAGACCACCTTGACAGAGATACACTGACCAACGCTCGTGGTTCCATCATGGTCAACAGCGTTACAATCAACCGGACCGTCAATTTCAGTCCCAAGACACCCCTCAACAGGGCAGACCATCAAGATCCCCGTCTTCTCAACAGGATCGACGTCAGCCATCTCAGGGCCGCTACCAACAGGGCTATAAAAAGAAGGATACCAGAGGCAAGAAACGCTTTTGAAGTTTCTCAGCGCACTTCGTCACCGCTGTAAACAGTCTATGGCCCTTCCTTAACAACTGGGCCTCTATTACTTCAGACTCTTGGGCCCTTAACATCGTTCGATGGGGTTATGCCCTTGAGTTTTCTGAGCTCCCTACCACTGGAGCTGTCATTTCTACTACCCCCTCGGACACCCTTCTCGACGAAGTGCGCTCCCTGTTAGATAAAGGAGCTATCGAGCCTGTCCACCCATCACGGGCTCGATCCTGCTTTTTCTCTAAGTACTTTATAGTCCCGAAAAAGCCTGAAGGCCTTAGACCCATCTTAGACTTACGTGCCTTAAACTCCTTCATAGTATACAAACGTTTCAGGATGATAACTCTCGCTTCTATTCTGCCACTTTTGCAGAAGGACGGCTGGTTCGCCACCTTGGACCTGAAGGACGCCTACTTCCACATTGGCATTCGAGAAGATCACCGCAGATTCCTCGCCTTCGCCGTAGGCCAGGAACTCTTTCAATACAAGGTCCTTCCATTCGGCCTCTTGTCTGCTCCAAGGGTCTTCACGAAGTGCATGGCCCCTGTCGTCGCTTACCTACGTCAGAGGGGAATTGCAGTCTTCCCATATCTGGACGACTGGCTGTTCACGGCACCGTCAAGACAAACCCTTCAACACCAGGTGGACTTTGCACAAGACCTGTTAAAGTCATTGGGAATTTGCATCAATCTGGAAAAGTCACATCTAACTCCATCCAGACGGATCGACTTCATAGGCACGCTACTGGACTCTCAAGCTGCCAGGGCTTACCTTCCACCGTCCAGATTCCTGGCTTTATCTCGGGCAATTCGAGACTGCCTCCATTCCAGACATCTACCAGCCCGTGTGGTACAAGTCGCATTGGGACATTTGGCTTCAACAACCTTTGTAACGCCATGGGCAAGACTGCGTCTGAGACCGGTACAGTCTTGGTTCCTTTCCGTCTTCGATCCCGTACGGGACCGACCCGACAAGACCCTCACTATCCCGAGAAAAGTCCAAGTCTCATTACGTTGGTGGCTCCAGCCAGACAACGTCTGCTCAGGCATGCCTTTTGCCCCACCTCAACCAGACATAACTCTAACAACAGATGCGTCTCTCCAAGGTTGGGGAGCCCATATATTAGGACTCACAGTCAAAGACAAATGGTCCCACGAAGACTCAAACCTCCACATCAATGCTCTGGAGATGTTAGCAGTGGAAAAGGCTCTCAAAGCATTCCAGAGCTTGCTCTCCAACAAAGTGGTTCTCCTCCTGACAGACAACACCACGACCATGTACTACCTCAACAAGCAGGGGGGTACGAGGTCGAAAACTCTTTTGGACATCACACTCAGAATATGGAACTGGTGTATACAACACAAAATACTGCTTCAGTGTGTTCACCTCCCAGGAGACGAAAACGATCTGGCAGACCAGCTA
Organism: Sceloporus occidentalis; assembly: GCA_023333645.1. NCBI lineage: Eukaryota > Metazoa > Chordata > Lepidosauria > Squamata > Phrynosomatidae > Sceloporus > Sceloporus occidentalis. The sequence continues at coordinate 1,076,232 of JALMGF010000177.1, forward strand.
AGCAGGTCCCGGTCAACATGCCACGAGTGGATGTTACACCCGGAGGTAACTGCCACTCTCTTTCAACGATGGGGTACTCCGATAGTAGATCTGTTTGCTTCACCCGACAATGCCCAGCTGCGAACCTATTGCTCACGGGTTCGTGCAGCCGGCTCCCTGGGGAACGCCTTCCAATTTCAATGGACAAACGGTCTTCTGTACCTGTTTCCCCCCTTCCCGCTAATCACCAGAGTGTTGGCAAAGATGTCGACGGATTCCACGGATGCCATTCTGATCACCCCATGGTGGCCCAGACAACCCTGGTTCGCCCCCTTGTTGCAACGAGCCCAGGACCATCTCCGACTAGACTACAGACCAGACTTGCTCTCGCTTCACGGCGGACAAGTTCACCATCCCGAGATGGAATCCCTTCACTTGGTGGCATGGAGGATTCAGTCCTGAGATCACTGCCATCCGGAGTGCGGGACGTCATTAGAGCAGCACAAAGACCTTCTACTCAGAGGTCTTATGCCTATAAATGGAATAGGTTCCTCACCTTTCTACGATCCAGTGATGTCTCACCGTCTAATGTCTCCATTCCAGTAGTCCTGGACTTTCTTATGTCATTAAACACCGCAGGCCTCTCGTTGAGCTCCATAAAGTCTTATTTGTCTGCTATTTCATCACATTACTCATTGCAGGACAAGCCATCCTTGTTTAGAGACCCCCTCATAAAAAGGTTCCTCAGAGGACTCAACAACTTGCATCCACCTGTTACAGATCCTTCCCCACAATGGAGCCTGGATACCGTTTTGGCAATTCTGATGTCCAGACCATTCGAACCTCTAGCTACCACAGATCTGAGACTCCTAACGTGGAAGACAGCCTTCCTGGTAGTGATAACGTCAGTCCGTCGGGCCGGTGAACTGTGTGCTCTCAGGATGGACCAGCCCTTCCTACGTTTTCACAAAGACAAGGTTGTTCTCCGGACGGACATCTCATTCTTGCCAAAGGTGGTGTCTGCCTTCCACGTTAACCAGGACATTGTTTTGCCAACCTTAGCACCTAGCCCGTCCACGGAGTCAGAGCGACGGCTTCACTCCCTGGATGTTCGCAGGGCACTGGCGTTCTATCTAGACAGAACGGCTGCCACCAGACGGTCGGAGAGACTTTTTGTATGCTACTCCGAGACCAAGAAGGGGCTGCCGGTTTCACCGCAGAGGTTTTCCAAGTGGATTGCCAGTACCATTCACCTCTGCTATGAACTGGCAAAGAAGCCCCTACCAGGATGGGTTAGAGCCCATGTAACTAGGGCGGTAGCAGCATCCTCGGCCTTTTTAGCTGGGATTCCGCTCGAGGATGTGTGTAAGGCTGCTGTTTGGTCACAACCGATGACATTCATTAAGCACTATAGGCTGGACGCCAGGGCCAGACAAGATGCAGCCTTTGGGAGGGCAGTGTTACTTTCTGCCATACATTGACTATTTACACGGTAATAAATGACACAGTTGTTTGGTTTACATACTTTATTCTGGTTTGATTTTTCATGATTGACACTCCCTCCTCCTCTGACTATAGCTCGCTAGTCTAACCCATTTGTGTGATTTGCAGAGACCACGAAGAAGAAGGACAGGTTCCTCACCTGTAACTGTGTTTCTTCGAGTGGTCATCTGCGAATTCACACAAACCCGCCCATCCGTCCCCTCAGTGTCTGCTCATTTATAACGCTTGTTGCCGCGCTGTATGCAGCTCATTCGGAACTGAAAGAGGGCGGACCGGTAGGGGTCTTATATAGGGATGGGAGGGGCTACCGCCAAAAAGTTGCAAGAGGCTGCAGAAAGTTACATGACTTTCTGCCTGGAGATTCTAGAAGTTTCCGAGTTTGCTGCGCATGCGCAGAAATAACCCATTTGTGTGAATTCGCAGATGACCACTCGAAGAAACACAGTTACAGGTGAGCAACCTGTCCTTCCAACTGCCAGTGGTGTGGGCTCTCAGGGACAGTAGAACCATCGTTGCCAGTACCAGCAGCTGATGAGGCACCATTAATTCCAACTTCCAATGCTGTGGGTTCGTTGGGAGAGAAAAACCATTGTTGCCGGTCTCAGCAGCTCGCGAGGCACCCTACCTCCATTCCAACTGCAACTGGTGTGGGCTGTAAGGGAGAGAAGAATCATTTTTGTGGGTTCCAGGGCTGGTGAGGCACCATTCATTCCAACTGCCAGTGCTCTGGGCTCTGAGGGAGAGAAGAACCATTGTTGCCGGTCCCAGCAACTGTTGAGGCACCCTCCCTCCATTCCAACTGCCACTGGTGTGGGCTCTGAGGGAGAGAAGAACCATTGTTGCCAGTCCCAGCAGCTGGTGAGGCAACATTAAATCCAACTTCCACTGCTGTGGGACCGGAGGGAGAGAAGAATCAACATTGGTGGTCGAAGCAGCTGGTGAGGCATCCTCCCTCCATTCCAACTGCCATTGCTATGGGCTCTGAAGGAGAGAAGAACCATTCCTGCCAATCCCAGCAGCTGGTGAAGCACACTCCCTCCATTCCAACTGCCAGTGGTGTGGGCTCTGAAGGAGAGAAGAATCATCGTTGCCGATCCCAACAGCTGTTGAGGCACCAATCATTCCAACTGCCATTGCTGTGGGCTCTGAGGGAAAGAAGAAGCAACCTTCCCGGTCCCAGCAGCTGGTGAGGCATCCTTCCTCCATTCCAACTGCCACTGTTGTGGGCTCTGAGGGATGGAAGAATCATCGTTGCGGGTCCCAGCAGCTGGTGAGGCACCACTCATTCCAACGGCCACTGCTGTGGGCTCTGAGGGAGAAAAGAATCATCTTTGCCGGTCCCAAGAGCTGGTGAGGCACCATTCATTCCAATTGCCACTGCTGTGGGCTCTGAGGGAGAGAAGAACCATTGTTCTCGGTCCCAGCAGCTGGTGAGGCACCATTCATTCGAACTGCCACTGCTGTGGGCTCTGAGGGAGAGAAGAATCAATGTTCCCGGTCCCAGCAGTTGGTGAGGCACCATTCATTCCAACTGCCACTGCTGTGGGCTCTGAGGGAGAGAAGAACCATTGTTGCTTGTCCGAGCAAATGGTGAGGCACCCTCCCTCCATTCCAACTGCCACTGATGTGGGCTGTGAGGTAGAGAAGAACCATTGTTTCCAGTCCCAGCAGCTGGTGAGGCACCATTAATTCCAACTTCCACTGCTGTGGGGTTGGAGGGAAAGAAGAACCAACGTTGCGGGTCCCAGAAGCTGGTGAGGCATCCTCCCTCCATTCCAACTGCCATTGCTGTGGGCTCTGAGGGAGAGAAGAACCATTGTTGCCAGTCCCAGCAACTGGTGAGGCACCATTAATTCCAACTTCCACTGCTGTGTGCTCTGAGGGAGAGAAGAACCAAGTGCCACTGGTGTGGGCTCTGAGGGAGAGAAGAATCATTGTTGTGGGTCCCAGGAGCTGGTGAGGCACCATTCATTCCAATTGCCACTGGTGTGGGCTCTGAGGGACAGTAGAACCATCGTTGCCAGTACCAGCAGCTGGAGAGGCAACATTCATTCCAACTGCCAGTGCTCTGGGCTCTGAGGGAGAGAAGAACCATTGTTGCCGGTCCCAGCAACTGGTGAGGCACCCTCCCTCCATTCCAACTGCCACTGGTGTGGGCTCTGAGGAAGAGAAGAACCATTGTTGCCAGTCCCAGCAGCTGGTGAGGCACCATTCATTCTAACTTCCACTGCTGTGGCGTCTGAGGGAGAGAAGAACCAACGTTGATGGTCCCAGCAGGTGGTGAGGCATCCTCCCTCCATTCCAACTGCCACTGGTATGGGCTCTGAGGGAGAGAAGAACCATTGTTGCCAGTCCCAGCACCTGGTGAGTCACCCTCCCTCCATTCCAACTGCCACTGGTGTGGGCTCTGACGGATAGAAGAATCATCGCTGCGGGTCCCAACAGCTGGTGAGGCACCATTCATCCCAAATGCCACTGCTGTGGGCTCCGAGGCCGAGAAGAACCATCCTTACCGGTCCAAGCAGCTGATGACGCACCATTCATTGCAAGTGCCACTGCTGTGGGCTCGGAGGGAGAGAAGAAGAATTGTTGCCGGTCCCAGCAGCTGGTGAGGCACCATTCATTCCAACTGCCACTGCTGTGGGCTCTGAGGGGGAGAAGAGCCATTGTTGCCGGTCCCAGCAACTGGTGAGGCACCCTCCCTCTAATCCAACTGCCACTGGGATGGGCTCTGAGGGAGAGAAGAACCATTGTTTCCAGTCCCAGCAGCTGGTGAGGCACCATTCATTCTAACTTCCACTGCTGTGGGGTCGGAGGGAGAGAAGAACCAACGTTGGTGGTCCCAGCAGCTGGTGAGGCATCCTCCCTCCATTCCAACTCCCATTGCTGTGGGCTCTGAGGGAGAGAAGAACCATTGTTTCCAGTCCCAGCAGCTGGTGAGGCACCATTCATTCTAACTTCCACTGCTGTGGGGTCGGAGGGAGAGAAGAACCAACGTTGGTGGTCCCAGCAGCTGGTGAGGCATCCTCCCTCCATTCCAACTCCCATTGCTGTGGGCTCTGAGGGAGAGAAGAACAATTGTTGCCAGTCCAAGCAGCTTTTGAGGCACCATTCATTCCAACTGCCATTGCTGTGGGCTCTGAGGGAAAGAAGAAGCATCCTTGCCGGTCCCAGCAGCTGGTATGGCATCCTTCATCCATTTCAACTGCCACTGTTGTGGGCTCTGAGGGAAGGAAGAATCATCGTTGCGGGTCCCAGCAGCTGGTGAGGCACCATTCATTCCAACTGCCACTGCTGTGGGCTCTGAGGGAGAAAAGAATTATCTTTGCCAGTCCCAACAGCTTGTAAGGCACCATTCATACCAAATGCCCCTGCTGTGGGTTGCCGGTCCCAGCAGCTGGTGATGCACCATTCATTCCAACTGCCACTCCTGTGGGCTCTGAGGGGGAGAAGAAGCACTGTTGCCGGTCCCAGCAGCTGGTGAGGTACCATTCATTGCAACTGCCACTGCTGTGGACTCTGAGGGGAGAAGTACCATTATTGCCGGTCCCAGAAGCTGGCGAGGCACCCAACCTCCATCCCAACAGCCACTGCTGTGGGCTGTAAGGGAGTGAAGAATCATTGTTGCGGGTCCCAGCAGCTAGTGAAGCACCACTCATCTAAACTGCCACTGGAGGGGGCTCTGAGGGACAGTGGAACCATCGTTGCCAGTACCAGCAGCTGGTGAGGCACCATTCATTCCTACTCCCACTACTTTGGGCTCTGAGGGAGAGAAGAACCATTCCTGCCATTCCCAGCAGCTGGTGAAGCACACTCCCTCCATTCCGACTGCCAGTGGTGTGGGCTCTGAGGGAAAGAAGAAGCATCCTTCCCGGTCCCAGCAGCTGGTGGGGCATCCTTCCTCCATTCCAACTGCCACTGTTGTGGGCTCTGAGGGATGGAAGAATCATCGTTGCAGGTCCCAGCAGCTGGTGAGGCACCATTTATTGCAACTGCAACTGCTCTGGGTTCTGAGAAAGAGAAGAAGATTTGTTGCCGGTACCAGCAACTGGTGAGGCACACGCCATCCATTCCAACTGCCACTGGTGTGGGCTCTGAGGGATAGAAGAACCATTGTGGCCAGTCCCAGCAGCTGGTGAGGCACCATTAATTCCAACTTCCACTGCTGTGGGGTCGGAGGGAGAGAAGAACCAACATTGCTGGTCCCAGCAGCTGGTGAGGCACCCTCCCTCCAATCCAACTGCCATTGCTGTGGGTTCTGAGGGAAAGAGGAACCATTGTAACCAGTCCCAGCAACTGGTGAGGCACCCTCCCTCCATTCCAACTGCCACTGCTGTGGGCTCTGAGGGAGAGATGAACCACTGTTGCCAGTCCCAGCAGCTAGTGAGGCACCCTCCCTCCATTCCAACTGCCACTGGTGTGGGCTCTGACGGATAGAAGAATCATCATTGCCGGTCGCAACAGCTGTTGAGGCACCATTCATTCCAACTGCCATTGCTGTGGGCTCTTAGGGAGAGAAGAACCATTGTTGCAGTCCCAGGATCTGGTGAGGGCCCATTCATTTCAACTGCCACTGGTGTGGGCTCTGAGGGACAGTAGAACCATCGTTGCCAGTACCAGCAGCTGGAGAGGCACCATTCATTCCAACTGCCAGTGCTCTGGGCTCTGAGGGAGAGAAGAACTATTGTTGCCGGTCCCAGCAACTGGTGAGGCACCCTCCCTCCATTCCAACTGCAACTGGTGTGCGCTCTGAGGGAGAGAAGAACCATTGTTGCCGGTCCCAGCAACTGGTGTGGCACCCTCCCTCCTTTCCAACTGCCACTGGTGTGGGCTCTGAGGAAGAGAAGAACCATTGTTTCCAGTCCCAGCAGCTGGTGAGGCACCATTCATTCTAACTTCCACTGCTGTGGCGTCGGATGTAGAGAAGAACCAACGTTGATGGTCCCAGCAGGTGGTGAGGCATCCTCCCTCCATTCCAACTGCCACTGGTGTGGGCTCTGAGGGAGAGAAGAACCATTGTTGCCAGTCCCAGCACGTGGTGAGGCACCCTCCCTCCATTCCAACTGCCACTGGTGTGGGCTCTGACGGATAGAAGAATCATCGCTGCGGGTCCCAACAGCTGGTGAGGCACCATTCATCCCAAATGCCAATGCTGTGGGCTCCGAGGCCGAGAAGAACCATCCTTACCGGTCCAAGCAGCTGGTGACGCACCATTCATTGCAAGTGCCACTGCTGTGGGCTCGGAGGGAGAGAAGAAGAATTGTTGCCGGTCCCAGCAGCTGGTGATGCACCATTCATTCCAACTGCCACTGCTGTGGGCTCTGAGGGGGAGAAGAGCCATTGTTGCCGGTCCCAGCAGCTGGCGAGGCACCCTACCTCCATTCCTACAGCCACTGCTGTGGTCTGTAAGGGAGAGAAGAATCATTGTTGCGGGTACCAGGATCTGGTGAGGCACCATTCATTCCAACTGCCACTGGTGTGGGCTCTCAGGGACAGTAGAACCATTGTTGCCAGTACCAGCAGCTGATTAGGCACCATTAATTCCAACTTCCAATGCTGTGGGTTCGGAGGGAGAGAAAACCCATTGTTGCCGGTCTCAGCAGCTCGCGAGGTACCCTACCTCCATTCCAACTGCAACTGGTGTGGGCTGTAAGGGAGAGAAGAATCATTGTTCCGGGTTCCAGGAGCTGGTGAGGCACCATTCAATCCAACTGCCAGTGCTCTGGGCTCTGAGGGAGAGAAGAACCATTTTTGCCGGTCCCAGAAACTGTTGAGGCACCCTCCCTCCATTCCAACTGCTACTGGTGTGGGCTCTGAGGGAGAGAAGAACCATTGTTGCCAGTCCCAGCAGCTGGTGAGGCAACATTAAATCCAACTTCCACTGCTGTGGGATCGGAGGGAGAGAAGAATCAACATTGGTGGTCGAAGCAGCTGGTGAGGCATCCTCCCTCCATTCCAACTGCCATTGCTATGGGCTCTGAGGGAGAGAAGAACCATTCCTGCCAATCCCAGCAGCTGGTGAAGCAGACTCCCTCCATTCCAACTGCCAGTGGTGTGGGCTCTGACGGAGAGAAGAATCATCGTTGCCGGTCCCAACAGCTGTTGAGGCACCAATCATTCCAACTGCCATTGCTCTGAGGGAAAGAAGAAGCATCCTTCCCGGTCCCAGCAGCTGGTGAGGCATCCTTCCTCCATTCCAACTGCCACTGTTGTGGTCTCTGAGGGACGGAAGAATCATCGTTGCGGGTCCCAGCAGCTGGTGAGGCACCATTCATTCCAACTGCCACTGCTGTGGGCTCTGAGGGAGAAAAGAATCATCTTTGCTGGTCCCAAGAGCTGGTGAGGCACCATTCATTCCAACTGCCACTGCTGTGGGCTCTGAGGGAGAGAAGAACCATTGTTCCCGGTCCCAGCAGCTGGTGAGGCACCATTCATTCCAACTGCCACTGCTGTGGGCTCTGAGGTAGAGAAGAACCAATGTTCCCGGTCCCAGCAGCTGGTGAGGCACCATTCATTCCAACTGCCACTGCTATGGGCTCTGAGGGAGAGAAGAACCATTGTTGCCAGTCCCAGCAACTGGTGAGGCACCCTCCCTCCATTCCAACTGCCACTGATGTGGGCTGTGAGGGAGAGAAGAAGAACAGGTTGCTTACCTGTAACTGTCTTTCTTCGAGTGGTCATCTGCGAATTCACACAAATGGGTTATTCTGTGCCTGCACAGTTAGCTTCGGAACCTTCTTGGAGAGATTAAAGGCGTTTTGGCGGTAGCCCCGCCCACTCTCCAACTGCCTTTAGCTGGTTTCCCTCCTAAACCCTCAGTTCAATGGACGCCGAGTAGCAGCAGCCCAGGACCGAAGGAGAGGCAGGGCACGACTGTGTGGGGAGGATGGGCGGGTTTGTGTGAATTCGCAGATGACCACTCGAAGAAACACAGTTACAGGTAAGCAACCTGTTCTTCTTCTTCGTGGTCTCTGCGAATCACACAAATGGGTTAGACTAGCGAGCTTAGGTCAGTGGAGGTGGGAGTGCCATGCCACACAAGAAAGGCATATTGACCCCAAATAGAACCAAGGGCATGCAAACATGGGGACGAACAGTCCCACTGACATGTCGACTCTACAGAGTCGTGTGGAAATAATGAGATGTAGTGGAACAGTCACCAATGTAGGTGAAACATGCCCATTGGTAGAAAAACAGGCTTGCCAGCTAACCATAGGTTGCACAGACTGTAGGTAAACTTTGATGGCCCATAATAAATGGCAGGTGTAATCTAAGGACAGGGATACACCTTGACCTAGATAGCACACATTCCTTAGTAATGGAGATTATTGCAAGGCCACCGAATAGGTGAGTATGAAAAAGACAGTCTGTGGTCAACAATGAGATGGTTGGAAAGTGCATCCATAGAGAGAGAGCCTAATGACATCGAACTGGAGAAGAGCTCCAGCAATGATTCCAGGAACAACGATGGACACCAGAGAGGAGGAATATTACCTCATTAAATCACAACAAATTTCTGACAAGAATAGAGGAGATCGCAAGATCCATTTGTTGTGGCACACAAGACACGCTGTATCTGAGCCAAATGTTCCAGGCTATCAGCATGAAACATGCAGATTCTGGTGAAAATGAGAAAGAAAAACAACAGTGGCTGGTATGATGCCAATAAGACTAGTCACACCATTGTAAAGTGAAGGGATACCACACTGTCAGGTTGAAGAAGTCCCTGTGGGGATGGTATCCCATGACATGATGTCCTGTAGAAGCTGTATCAAGGATATTGAGAGATGGCAAGAACAGCCAGAACTGATATCAGAGCAGTGGAGCTGGAATAGACGTTAAGAGCCACAAAGTCCAATTCTAGCCAGCTGGTGCAAAACACCAGGCAATACGACAGAAATCATGATAACGCTATCCCTAATGCTTAAGAGGAACGAATCAAGCTGTAACATTAATCTACTGCAACATGTCAGAATGAGCAGAAGGGCTTGGAGACCATATAACAGTGGCTCAAACCCCCTTATCATATAGGTCTAGGGCGCATGAAAGTACACTGTGACAGTGCATAGCAATTAGGCGAAGCGCAGGACTCCCTTAGGGGAGAGATGCCTCAAGAAATTTGCAGAATGCATGGTTAGCCTTGTTAGGGTTGCAGGTGGAGGTCTGAAATATCGCCACCTCACCCAATCAATGCCTTGGACCAGAGGTTCAGGAGAAATAGGGTGGTATGACATCAGTCGGCCAAGAGAGATGGGACAGGTATGCAAATCTCGAGATCTCAAAGTATCCATGAGGTGGACAGATGTTTAAATGGAGGCTCAAAACCGAGGGATGTCCCCAGTGGGCATTCCTGCCCAGAGTGGAAATGGAAAGGAATTGTAGCAGTTGTTTGCCACCTGTTCCATGGAAAAGAGTGGATCAACTGCCTTAGGGGACACTCACATTGGGAAGTGGCAAAACCTTTCCTTATGAATGATGGTCTCTGTGCTTTGGTATCAAAGCCCCCCACTGGGGGGGGACAAGATGGTCACAATTGTGCTGGTACTGGTTGTATAATGGTAGCGTCCCTAGGTATGGAGGGAACGAACCAATTTATGAAATTTGATTGTACAGTCCTGAAGCCGTCCATATGGTGAAGGATTATCTGTACCCAGAGTGAATAGATTGTGATCCCAAATTTTACAGGGATCAACTCAGAAGTCAGACTTGAATGTTGGCATTAAGTGACATTTAGCCGTCCAGTCTGAGATGAAGGACATCGTCATAAATTGTAGTGTGTAAATGGTGATGTCTTCCCTCGTATGGAGGGAGTGCCACATCCCCCGAATCGGCTATATAGGGATAGCCGTGATATCATGTCTCGGTACAGAAGGAATATTTACACTGTACAGTAAATCTCGGTACAGAGGGAACAGCCATGGCTTACACTGTACAGTAAATCTTGGTACAGAGGGAACAGCCATGGCTTTGAATCTAAACCAGCATCATCCATACTGGCCGGTGGGAACAGGTAATTGTGGCCACAAAACGAACCCAATAGCAGCAAGGAGCATGCAACGGTATCAATAATGGCCCTCAGAAACTGGCCAGGGAGTCAGAGACCGATGCAGATCGAAGTTGGACAGCCGTCCAATTGGTCTGGCACTGGAGAGCCAGGGACCCATGAGGGTCGATGTCAGGCTGCAAGCCAATCGGTATGACTCCAGGAAGTCAGGGACCGATGAGGAGCCACATTGGGCTGCCGACCAGTCGGTATGACCCTGGAGATTCAGGGACCGACGAGGATCCATGTTGGGCTGCCATCCAGTCGGAATGACACCAGAGAGTCAGGGACCGATGAGGATCCACGCTGGGCAGCCATCCAGTCGGCATGACACCAGAGAGTCAGGGACCGATGCAGATCGAGGTTGGGCAGCCATCCAGTTGGTATGACTCCGGAGAGTCAGGGACCGATGAGGATCCATGTTGGGCTGCCATCCAGTCGGTATGACTCCAAGAGTCAGGGACCGATGAGGATCCATGTTGGGCTGCCATCCAGTTGGTATGACTCCGGAGAGTCAGGCACCGATGAGGATCCACGTTGGGCTGCCACCAGTTGGTATGACTCCAAAGAGTCAGGGACCGATGAGGATCCATGTTGGGCAGCCATCCAGTTGGTATGACTCCGGAGAGTCAGGGACCGATGAGGATCCATGTTGGGCAGCCACCAGTTGGTATGACTCCGGAGAGTCAGGGACCGATGAGGATCCATGTTGGGCAGCCATCCAGTTGGTATGACTCCGGAGAGTCAGGGACCGATGAGGATCCATGTTGGGCAGCCATCCAGTTGGTATGACTCTGGAGAGTAAGGGACCGATGAGGATCAATGTTGGGCAGCCATCCAGTTGGTATGACTCCAAGAGTCAGGGACCGATGAGGATCCATGTTGGGCTGCCATCCATTTGGTATGACTCCGGAGAGTCAGGGACCGATGAGGATCCATGTTGGGCAGCCATCCAGTTGGTATGACTCCGGAGAGTCAGGGACCGATGAGGATCCATGCTGGGCTGCCATCCAGTTGGTATGACTCCAAAGAGTCAGGGACCGATGAGGATCCATGTTGGGCTGCCATCCAGTTGGTATGACTCCAAAGAGTCAGGGACCGATGAGGATCCATGTTGGGCAGCCATCCAGTTGGTATGACTCCAAAGAGTCAGGGACCGATGAGGATCCACGTTGGGCAGCCATCCAGTTGGTATGACTCCAGAGAGTCAGGTACCGATGAGGATCTATGTTGGGCAGCCATCCAGTTGGTATGACTCCAAAGAGTCAGGGACCGATGAGGATCCACGTTGGGCAGCCATCCCGTTGGTATGACTCCAGAGAGTCAGGTACCGATGAGGATCTACGCTGGGCAGCCATCCAGTTGGTATGACTCCAAAGAGTCAGGGACCAATGAGGATCCACGTTGGGCTGCCATCCAGTTGGTATGACTGCAAAGAGTCAGGGACCGATGAGGATCCACGTTGGGCTGCCATCCAGTTGGTATGACTCCAAAGAGTCAGGGACCGATGATGATCCACGTTGGGCTGCCATCCAGTTGGTATGACTCCAAAGAGTCAGGGACCGATGAGGATCCACGTTGGGCAGCCATCCAGTTGGTATGACTCCAAAGAGTCAGGGACCGATGAGGATCCACGTTGGGCAGCCATCCAGTTGGTATGACTCCAAAGAGTCAGGGACTGATGATGATCCACGTTGGGCTGCCATCCAGTTGGTATGACTCCAAAGAGTCAGGGACCGATGATGATCCACGTTGGGCTGCCATCCAGTTGGTATGACTCCAAAGAGTCAGGGACCGATGAGGATCCACGTTGGGCTGCCATCCAGTTGGTATGACTCCAAAGAGTCAGGGACCGATGATGATCCACGTTGGGCTGCCATCCAGTTGGTATGACTCCAAAGAGTTAGGGACCGATGAGGATCCATGTTGGGCTGCCATCCAGTTGGTATGACTCCAAAGAGTTAGGGACCGATGATGATCCACGTTGGGCTGCCATCCAGTTGGTATGACTCCAAAGAGTCAGGGACCGATGAGGATCCACGTTGGGCTGCCATCCAGTTGGTATGACTCCAAAGAGTCAGGGACCGATGAGGATCCACGTTGGGCAGCCATCCAGTTGGTATGACTCCAGAGAGTCAGGGACCGATGATGATCCACGTTGGGCTGCCATCCAGTTGGTATGACTCCAAAGAGTCAGGGACCGATGAGGATCCACGTTGGGCTGCCATCCAGTTGGTATGACTCCAAAGAGTCAGGGACCGATGAGGATCCACGTTGGGCTGCCATCCAGTTGGTATGACTCCAAAGAGTCAGGGACCGATGAGGATCCACGTTGGGCTGCCATCCAGTTTTATGACTCCAAAGAGTCAGGGACCGATGAGGATCCACGTTGGGCAGCCATCCAGTTGGTATGACTCCAAAGAGTCAGGGACCGATGAGGATCCACGTTGGGCAGCCATCCAGTTGGTATGACTCCGGAGAGTCAGAGAGTTAGAAACCAGCGAGGACTGAAGTCAAGGCAGCCAGTAACAACTTCTCTTCAAGAGAATGAGACGAAGCCATGTAAATGGCCTTGAGACAGTTTGTCCGCAGCAAAAGAGCCGTGGTGAGGAAGGAAGGCTGGTGGCCATTCTATAAGTTTGTCTCAGAGATAAGAGGTGGAAATTGTGCCAGTGAGGCAGGCGCTATTTTAAAAACTTTGTTCAGGAATAATGGGGCTTTGCCAAGTGCACCAATAAGGCAAGCATTGTTTGAAAACTTTTCCTCAAGAAAAAAGGCGGGAAAAGTTCTGCCAAGCACAGCAGTTCCCTCAGAAGGGAAAGGGCCCTCAGAATTTAAATTCACATTTAAGTATGTGATTCTCTAAGAAACTGTACTACAGGCTGTTGTTAAAACAGCATAATTTCAGAGTTTAAATTCACATCTAAGAAACTGTAGTAAAGGCTGTTAAAACAGCTTTATGTCAGAGTTTAAATTCACATTTAAGTAATTGATTCTCTAAGAAATCACAGGGCAAGTTGTTGTAAAGCAACTTTACCTCAGAATTTAAATTTGTATTTAAGTAGGAATTCTTAAAGAAATCGCAGAACAGGCTGTTCTAAAACAGCATTATTTCAGAATTTAAATGCACAATAAAGTAAACTATTCTCTAAGAAATCGCAGGGCAAGTTGTTATTAAACAACTTTACCTCAGAATTTAAATTCACATTTAAGTATATGATTATCTAGAAAATCATAGCATTTGTTTTAAAATATGAACAACGAGGTTAAAAATTACCACCAAAACGCAGATTGATCCTGTCAAATCAAGTTTTTAAAAGTCTGACAGGAAAATGAATCTCTGAAGAGTTCCAAGATGCTGCTAGTGCGGCAGACAAAAGGAACTGAGGGTTTAGGAGGGAAACCGGCTAAAGGCAGTTGGAGAGTGGGCGGGGCTACCGCCAAAACGCCTTTAATCTCTCCAAGAAGGTTCCGAAGCTAACTGTGCAGGGACAGAATGATAACCCATTTGTGTGATTCGCAGAGACCACGAAGAAGAAGCATCCTTCCCGGTCCCAGCAGCTGGTGGGGCATCCTTCCTCCATTCCATTTGCCATTGCTATGGGCTCTGAGGGAGAGAAGAACCATTCCTGCCAATCCCAGCAGCTGGTGAAGCACACTCCCTCCATTCCAACTGCCAGTGGTGTGGGCTCTGACGGAGAGAAGAATCATCATTGCCGGTCCCAACAGCTGTTGAGGCACCAATCATTCCAACTGCCATTGCTGTGGGCTCTGAGGGAAAGAAGAAGCATCCTTCCCGGTCCCAGCAGCTGGTGGGGCATCCTTCCTCCATTCCAACTGCCACTGTTGTGGGCTCTTAGGGACGGAAGAATCATCGTTGCAGGTCCCAGCAGCTGGTGAGGCACCATTTATTGCAACTGCAACTGCTCTGGGTTCTGAAGGAGAAAAGAATAATCTTTGCCGGTCCCAACAGCTGGTGAGGCACCATTCATACCAAATGCCCCTGCTGTGGGTTTGGGGGAGAGAAGAAGCATGGTTGCGGGGCCCAGGATCTGGTGAGGGCCCATTCATTTCAACTGACACTGGTGTGGGCTCTGAGGGACAGTAGAACCATCGTTGCCAGTACCAGCAGCTGGAGAGGCAACATTCATTCCAACTGCCAGTGCTCTGGGCTCTGAGGGAGAGAAGAACTATTGTTGCCGGTCCCAGCAACTGGTGAGGCACCCTCCCTCCATTCCAACTGCCACTGGTGTGGTCTCTGAGGGAGAGAAGAACCATTGTTGCCAGTCCCAGCAGCTGGTGAGGCACCATTCATTCTAACTTCCACTGCTGTGGCGTCGGAGCTAGAGAAGAACCAACGTTGATGGTCCCAGCAGGTGGTGAGGCATCCTCCCTCCATTCCAACTTCCACTGGTGTGGGCTCTGAGGAAGAGAAGAACCATTGTTTCCAGTCCCAGCAGCTGGTGAGGCACCATTCATTCTAACTTCCACTGCTGTGGCGTCGGATGTAGAGAAGAACCAACGTTGATGGTCCCAGCAGGTGGTGAGGCATCCTCCCTCCATTCCAACTGCCACTGGTGTGGGCTCTGAGGGAGAGAAGAACCATTGTTGCCAGTCCCAGCACGTGGTGAGGCACCCTCCCTCCATTCCAACTGCCACTGGTGTGGGCTCTGACGGATAGAAGAATCATCGCTGCGGGTCCCAACAGCTGGTGAGGCACCATTCATCCCAAATGCCACTGCTGTGGGCTCCGAGGCCGAGAAGAACCATCCTTACCGGTCCAAGCAGCTGGTGACGCACCATTCATTGCAAGTGCCACTGCTGTGGGCTCGGAGGGAGAGAAGAAGCATTGTTGCCGGTCCCAGCAGCTGGTGAGGCACCATTCATTCCAACTGCCACTGCTGTGGGCTCTGAGGGGGAGAAGAGCCATTGTTGCCGGTCCCAGCAACTAGTGAGGCACCCTCCCTCTAATCCAACTGCCACTGGGATGGGCTCTGAGGGAGAGAAGAACCATTGTTGCCAGTCCCAGCAGCTGGTGAGGCACCATTAAATCCAACTTCCACTGCTGTGGGGTCGGAGGGAGAGAAGAACCAACGTTGGTGGTCCCAGCAGCTGGTGACGCATCCTCCATCTATGCCAACTGCCATTGCTGTGGGCTCTGAGGGAGATAAGAACTATTCTTGCCAGTCCCAGCAGCTGGTGAAGCACACACCCTCAATTTCCAACTGCCACTGGTGTGGGCTCTGACAGAGAGAAGAATCATTGTTGCCGGTCCCAGCAGCTTTTGAGGCACCATTCATTCCAACTGCCATTGCTGTGGGCTCTGAGGGAAAGAAGAAGCATCCTTGCCAGTCCCAGCAGCTGGTAAGGCATCCTTCATCCATTTCAACTGCCACTGTTGTGGGCTCTGAGGGAAGGAAGAATCATCGTTGCGGGTCCCAGCAGCTGGTGAGGCACCATTCATTCCAACTTCCACTGCTGTGGGCTCTGAGGGAGAAAAGAATCATCTTTGCCGGTCCCAACAGCTGGTAAGGCACCATTCATACCAAATGCCCCTGCTGTGGGTTCGGGGGAGAGAAGAAGCATGGTTGCCGGTCCCAGCAGCTGCTGAGGCACAATTCATTACAAGTGCCACTGCTGTGGGCTCTGAGAGACAGAAGAAGCACTGTTGCCGGTCCCAGCAGCTGGTGAGGTACCATTCATTGCAACTGCCACTGCTGTGGACTCTGAGGGGAGAAGTACCATTATTGCCGGTCCCAGAAGCTGGCGAGGCACCCAACCTCCATTCCAACAGCCACTGCTGTGGGCTGTAAGGGAGTGAAGAATCATTGTTGCGGGTCCCAGCAGCTAGTGAAGCACCACTCATTCAAACTGCCACTGGAGGGGGCTCTGAGGGACAGTGGAACCATCGTTGCCAGTACCAGCAGCTGGTGAGGCACCATTCATTCCTACTCCCACTATTTTGGGCTCTGAGGGAGAGAAGAACCATTCCTGCCATTCCCAGCAGCTGGTGAAGCACACTCCCTCCATTCCAACTGCCAGTGGTGTGGGCTCTGACGGAGACAAGAATCATTGTTGCCGGTCCCAACAGCTGTTGAGGCACCATTCATTCCAACTGCCATGGCTGTGGGCTCTGAGGGAAAGAAGAAGCATCCTTCCCGGTCCCAGCAGCTGGTGAGGCATCCTTCCTCCATTCCAACTGCCACTGTTGTGGGCTCTGAGGGACGGAAGAATCATCGTTGCAGGTCCCAGCAGCTGGTGAGGCACCATTTATTGCAACTGCAACTGCTCTGGGTTCTGAGGAAGAGAAGAAGCATTGTTGCCGGTACCAGTAACTGGTGAGGCACCCGCCATCCATTCCAACTGCCACTGGTGTGGGCTCTGAGGGAGAGAAGAACCATTGTGGCCAGTCCCAGCAGCTGGTGAGGCACCATTCATTCTAACTTCCACTGCTGTGGAGTCGGAGGGAGAGAAGAACCAACCTTGCTCGTCCCAGCAGCTGGTGAGGCAACCTCCCTCCATTCCAACTGCCATTGCTGTGGGCTCTGAGGGAGAGAAGAAGGACAGGTTGCTCACCTGTAACTGTGTTTCTTCGAGTGGTCATCTGCGAATTCACACAAATGGGTTATTTCTGCGCATGCGCAGCAAACTCGGAATCTTCTAGAATCTCTGGGCAGAAAGTCATGTAACTTTCTGCAGTCTCTTTGCAACTTTTTGGCGGTAGCCCCGCCCATCCCGTATATAAGGCCCCTCGCGGTCCGCTCTTCTTCAGTTCCGAATGAGCCGCGAACAGCGCGGCAACAAGCGATGTTAATGAGCAGACACTGAGGGGAAGGATGGGAGGGTTTGTGTGAATTCGCAGATGACCACTCGAAGAAACACAGTTACAGGTGAGCAACCTGTCCTTCTTCTTCGTGGTCTCTGCGAATCACACAAATGGGTTAGACTAGCGAGCTGTAGTCATTGGAGGAGGGAGTGTCAACTAACACAATAAATAAACAATAATATGTAAACCGAACACATGTGTTATTTAATGATACTAACACAGGTTAATGAATGGCAGAAAGTAACACTGCCCTCCCAAACGCTGCATCCTGTCTGGCCCTGGCGTCCAGCCTGTAATGTCTGATGAATGTCAATGGTTGGGACCAGACGGCAGCCTTACAAATGTCCTCGAAGGAAATTCCCGTCAAAAAGGCTGCGGATGCTGCTACCGCCCTAGTTGTATGGGCTCTAACCCGACCTGGTAAGGGCTTGTCAGCCAGCTCGTAGCAGAGGCGGATGGTGTTGACTACCCACTTGGAGAACCTCTGCGGTGACACCGGCAGCCCTTTCTTGGCTTCGGAGTAACATACGAATAGTCTCTCCGAGCGTCTGGAACCAGCTGTCCTGTCCAAGTAAAATGCCAGCGCTCTCCTAACATCTAGAGCGTGGAGCTGGCGCTCAGAGTCTGTGGTCGGATTAGGAGCCAGAGTTGGTAAAACAATGTCCTGGTTGATGTGAAAGGCAGACACTACCTTAGGCAAAAACGTAATGTCCGTACGGAGAACCACTTTGTCCTTGTGAAAACGGAGAAAGGGTTGATCCATCCTAAGGGCACGTAGTTCACCAGCCCGTCGGGCTGACGTGATAGCTACCAGGAAGGCTGTCTTCCAGGTTAAGAGTCTCAAGTCCGTGGTAGCTAATGGTTCAAAGGGCTTAGAGGCTAGATAAGCCAGGACCGTGTCCAAGCTCCATTGTGGTGGAGGGTCCACAATCGGGGATGTAGGTTGTTAAACCCCTTAAGGAACCTCTTTATGAGAGGGTTCCGAAAGAGGGAAGGTTTGTCTTGAAAGCAATAATGTGAAGAGATGGCAGACAGGTAACATTTGATAGAACTCAAGGAGAGACCTGCCTCTGTCAGTGTCATGAGAAAATCCAGGACTACCGGGATGGAAACACGGGATGGTGGAATTTCCTTGGTTCGTAGAAAGGCAAGGAATCTGTCCCACTTGTAGGCGTAGGATCTCTGGGTAGAGGGTCTTTGGGCCGCCTTGATCATATTTTGTACACTGGAAGGCAGAGAATTTAGGATTGAATCCTCCATGCCACCAATGGGAGAGACTGCATCTCGGGGTGGTGGACTTGTCCGCCGTGGAGCGAAAGCAAGTCGGGTCGGTGTTTCAAGCGAAGATGTTCTTGGGCTCGTTGTAACAGGGGAGCAAACCACGGCTGTCTGGGCCACCACGGGGTGATCAAGATCGCATCCGTGGAGTCCGTGAACATCTTTGTCAATACCCTGGTGATTAACGGAAAGGGGGGGAATGCATAGAGGAAGCCGTTTGTCCATTGAAACTGAAAGGCATTCCCCAGAGAGCCTGCTCCACGAACCCGTGAGCAGTACTTGTTCAGCTGGGCATTGCTGGGGGAGGCGAATAGATCCACCATGGGTGTGCCCCATCGTTGAAAAAGGCGGGAGACTACCTCTGGGTGTAGTCTCCATTCGTGACACGTTGTGTGGGACCTGCTGAGTTGATCTGCCAGGTCGTTTTCGTCCCCTGGAAGGTGGATGCACTGAAGCAGAATGTTGTGCTGTATGCACCAGTCCCAGATCCGGAGAGTGATGGCTAGGAGAGTACTTGATCTTGTACCTCCTTGCTTGTTGAGGTAGTACATGGTAGTGGTGTTGTCCGTGAGGAGGAGTACCACCTTGTTGGAGAGTAAGCCCTGGAAGGCCCTGAGAGCCTTCTCTACTGCCAACATCTCCAATGCATTGATGTGGAGGTTCGACTCTGTCCGTGTCCACTTGTCCTTGACTGTAAGGCCTAATACATGGGCCCCCCATCCCTGCAGGGATGCGTCTGTTGTCAGAGTTATCTCTGGCGAAGGCGGGGTAAATGGCATGCCGGAGCAGACGTTGTCTGGACGGAGCCACCATTTCAGTGAGGTTTGGACCTTCCTTGGGATAGTAAGAATCGTGTCCGGATGGTCCCTCACTGGATCGAAGGCGGACAGGAACCAAGACTGTACGGGTCTGAGGCACAGTCTTGCCCAGAGGGTAACGAAGGTTGTGGAGGCCAAATGTCCCATTGCAACTTGTACCACACGGGCTGGTAGATGTCTGTACAGTAGGCAGGCTCGTATGGCGAGCGTCAAGGTTTGAAATCTGGACCATGGAAGGTAGGCCTTGGCTGATTCTGAGTCCAGTAGTGTGCCTATAAAATTGACCTGTCTGGACGGAGTTAACTGAGACTTTTCGAGGTTGACACGAAGTCCCAAGGATGCCAGAAGGTCTTGAGCAAGGACCATCTGGAGCTGAAGGGCCTCTCTGGATGGTGCCGTGAACAGCCAGTCGTCCAGGTAGGGGAAGACTACGATCCCTTGTTGACGAAGGTAAGCTATGACAGGAGCCATACACTTCGTGAAGACCCTTGGAGCTGAAGACAGGCCGAATGGAAGGACCTTGTATTGAAAGAAATCTGGCCCAACGGCGAAAGCGAGGAATCTGCGATGGTCGTTCCGTATCGCAATGTGAAAATAGGCGTCCTTCAGGTCCAGCGTGGCGAACCAGGCGTCTTTCTGCAAGAGTGGCAGAATAGAGGCAAGAGTTATCATCCTGAAGCGTCTATAAGCTATGAATGCATTCAGGGCACGTAAGTCCAAAATCAGTCTAAGGCCCTCAGGCTTTTTGGGGACGATAAAGTATTTAGAAAAAAAGCAGTATCGGGCCTGGGAAGGATGTACAGGCTTGATAGCGCCTTTGTCCAAGAGGGAGCGCACTTCGTCGAGAAGGGTGTCCGAGGGGATGGTGGTAATGACAGCTCCGGTGGTGGGGAGCTCAGAAAACTCCAGGGCATAACCCCTTCGAACTATGTTTAGGAATCAGGAGTCTGATGAGATGGATGCCCAGGTGTTATAAAAGGGCTGTAAGCCGTCTGTCTGGGAGATGACGAAGCGCGCTAGGGGACTTCAGAATCTCTTTTTGCCCCTAGCATCCTTCTTCTTGTAACCTGATTGGTAGCGGTTCTGGGGCGGTTGGCGACGGTCTTGTTGGGAAGGAGACCTGGAGCGCCCGCCCTGGCGTGAAGCATCTTGAGGCTGGAACTGTCTTTCAGGATGGTGGAAGCGTTGCTGGCCGTGGTGGAACCAGTTTCGTTGGCCACTGTACCGTTGCTTGGTCGGTCTGGAGGAGGAGGCTGACATGCCGTGCTTCTTGGCAGCTGTTTTCATTCTATAGCGAAAACTTAACTTTTCGTCTGTCTCCTTATTAAACAGGCCAGAGTTATCAAATGGCATGTCTTCTATAGCCGCTTTGGCCTGGGGGGTCAAATCTGATGAGCGGAGCCAGGCATATCGGCGAAGAGCTACCGATCCGGAGAGGATTTTGGAAGAGCAATCAGTCGAATGTCTAGCTGATATTATCCACCGGATCGAGGGCATCATCTTCAGGGTGAGCGACCTCGAGCTTGAGGGCATCTGCCATTCTGATCACCTTATCAGAAAAGGAGCGGACATCGTCCGTTGGTGAGGGAGCATCCGGTTCCCCAAAGGCCAGTGATTGTTCCGCATATAGTTGAACAGAAGGGGAAACTGAACGAGAGCGGGAAGCGGAAGGTGATCTGCTGTCCCTGCGGCTCAACGGAGATGGGTCCCTCGTAACGGAGTGACGTGTGACTGTCTCTACAGTGTCACGGCGTTGAGGAGAGTGAGGCCTCACTCTTGTAGGACCGGGAACATTGCAACGAAGATGGTCCGCGTCTACCAGTAACAGGTATTGGCCGGTATGGTAGTCAAAGATCAAGTCCGGGTAGGTGTCAAATAATGACCTGTCCGGCTGGTAGTCCTCCATAGGGGGGCTGGAGCGGCGATCCCTGTCCAGGGCTTTGTCAGCTTCTGTCCCCAGTGTGGCTCTGTCCCTCTGAAGGGTTGGTAGTCTATCTTGTCTAGGATGGGATGGTGAGGCTCTGTCCCATCTAGGGCGGGATGGTGAGGTTCTATCCCGTCTAGAACGGGATGGTGACCGGGAGCGCTTCTGCCTCTGCGGTGATAATGGAACATCCGAGTCCGGAATTTCTCCTTCGGATTCGGACGACTCGCCGAGATTGACTATCTCCAACTCAGTATCTTGAACAGAGAGGTGCGACGAAATCAGGACTCTGGGTTCGAGAGGTGGAGCCGAAGACGAAGCAGACTCTGGAATCGGAGTCGGTACAGGACGTGAATCCGGTGGAGGCACTGAGACAGTACTCGGGGGGCCCTTGCGTCTGGTCTTAGGCGGCGGGGACACTGATCTAGCCTTCCTTATTCTAGACCATCCTTGGACGCCTTGGAGGACTTTTGTTTTTCTCCATGAGGCCTCTTTGAAGCCTTATCTTGCTTCGATTTAGATGGCTCCGAAGTCTCTGGCTGGGCCTCGGTTAGAGCAGGGCGAAAGGCCTTCTCATATAGAGACGCTTTTAGCTTCTGGTCTCTATTCTTTAAGGCTTGGGCCGTCATGGCCTTACAGTGCCTGCAGGAACCGGGGATGTGGCCTTCCCCAAGCACAGGACACATTTGTCATGTCCATCCGACATGGGTATTTTAACCCCGCAATTAGCGCATTGCTTGAAAGAAGCCATAGCGCTGCAAAAACGTTACCGGTCTGGGTCAATCCGTGAGAGTCAGACAAGGTTGAAATCGGCAAGCAAAGGGAGGTTGAAGTCTGTTCCGTTAGGTCAAATGTCCGTTTTAAGGCTTTGGTCAGAGATTCCGTACTGAACAACAGCAAGTTCCTCGAGCTGCTAACGCGGCGGAATGAAGGAACTGAAGAGGAGCGGACCGCGAGGGGCCTTTTATATGGGATGGGCGGGGCTACCGCCAAAAAGTTGCAAAGAGACTGCAGAAAGTTACATGACTTTCTGCCCAGAGATTCTAGAAGATTCCGAGTTGCTGCGCATGTGCAGAAATAACCCATTTGTGTGATTCGCAGAGACCACGAAGAAGAACCATTGTTGCCAGTCCCAGCAGCTGGTGAGGAACCATTCTTCCCAACTGCCACTTCTGTGGGCTCCGAGGCCAAGAAGAACCATCGTTACTATTCCAAGCAGCTGGTGACGCACCCTTCATTGCAAGTCATCTTTCGGCCTCTGAGGGAGAGACAGGACTGGCCTAGTACCATCGGGCTGGCCTGAAGAAAGAGGCTCCTCCCTCCCTAACTGTCATTTTTCGGCCTCTGAGGGAGAGAGAAGGCTGGCCCAGTGCCATCGGGCTAGCCTGAAGAGAGAGGCTCCTTCCTCCCTAACTGTCATCTTTCGGCCTCTGAGGGAGAGAGAGGGCTGGCCCAGTGCCATCGGGCTGGCCTGAAGAAAGAGGCTCCTCCCTCCCTAACTGTCATTTTTCGGCCTCTGAGGGAGAGAGAAGGCTGGCCCAGTGCGATCGGGCTGGCCTGAAGAAAGAGGCTCCTCCCTCCCTAACTGTCATCTTTCGGCCTCTGAGGGAGAGAGAGGGCTGGCCCAGTGCCATCGGGCTAGCCTGAAGAGAGAGGCTCCTCCCTCCCTAACTGTCATCTTTCGGCCTCTGAGGGAGAGAGAGGGCTGGCCCAGTGCCATCGGGCTGGCCTGAAGAAAGAGGCTCCTCCCTCCCTAACTGTCATTTTTCAGCCTCTGAGGGAGAGAGAAGGCTGGCCCAGTGCCATCGGGCTGGCCTGAAGAGAGAGGCTCCTCCCTCCCTAACTGTCATCTTTCAGCCTCTGAGGGAGAGAGAGGGCTGGCCCAGTACCATCGGGCTAGCCTGAAGAGAGAGGCTCCTCCCTCCCTAACTGTCATCTTTCGGCCTCTGAGGGAGAGAGAAGGCTGGCCCAGTACCATCAAGGGCTGGCCTGGAGAAAGAGGCTCCTCCCTCCCTAACTTGTCATCTTTCGGCCTCTGAGGGAGAGAGTAGGCTGGCCCAGTTCCCTCAGGGACTAGCCTGAAGAAGAAGAGCCCTCCCTCCGGTCCATCTGCCTTGGTCCAGGCCTCAGAGGGAGAGAAGAATGCTGGACCTGATCCTCTCCCCCCCTCACCATTCCCTTCTCCTTTTGTGTCGTGTCTTTAGATTGTAAGCCTGTGGGCAGGGAACTGTCTGTTATCCCCTCTATTGTAAACCGCTCGGATTCCCAGCGATTGGGCGGTATATAAATAAAACCTATTATTATTTTTTATTATTATTATTGTTGTTGTTGTTGTTGTTATTATTATTATTATTATTATTATTATTATTATTAAGTGCCGATCGCAGCAACTGGTGAGGCACCCTCCCTCCATTCCAACTGCCACTGGTGTGGGCTCTGAGGAAGAGAAGAACCATTGTTGCCAGTCCCAGCAGCTGGTGAGGCACCATTCATTCTAACTTCCACTGCTGTGGCGTCGGAGGGAGAGAAGAACCAACGTTGATGGTCCCAGCAGGTGGTGAGGCATCCTCCCTCCATTCCAACTGCCACTGGTGTGGGATCTGAGGGAGAGAAGAACCATTGTTGCCGGTCCCAGCAGCTGGTGAGGCACCCTCCTTCCATTCCAACTGCCACTGGTGTGGGCTCTGACGGATAGAAGAATCATCGTTGCCGGTCCCAGCAGCTGGTGAGGCACCATTCATCCCAACTGCCACTGCTGTGGGCTCCGAGGCCGAGAAGAACCATCCTTACCGGTCCAAGCAGCTGGTGACGCACCATTCATTGCACGTGCCTCTGCTGTGGGCTCGGAGGGAGAGAAGAAGCATTGTTGCCGGTCCCAGCAGCTGGTGATGCACCATTCATTCCAACTGCCACTGCTGTGGGCTCTGAGGGAGAGAAGAGCCATTGTTGCCGGTCCCAGCAGCTGGTGAGGCACCCTACCTCCATTCCAACAGCCACTGCTCTGGTCTGTAAGGGAGAGAAGAATCATTGTTGCGGGTACCAGGATCTGGTGAGGCACCATTCATTCCAACTGCCACTGGTGTGGGCTCTCAGGCACAGTAGAACCATCGTTGCCGGTCCCAGCAACTGGTGAGGCACCCTCCCTCCATTCCAACTGCCACTGGTGTGGGCTCTGAGGGAGAGAAGAACCATTGTTGTCAGTCCCAGCAGCTGGTGAGGCACCATTAATTCCAACTTTCACTGCTGTGGGGTCGGAGGGAGAGAAGAACCAACATTGCTGGTCCCAGCAGCTGGTGAGGCATCCTCCCTCCATTCCAACTGCCATTGCTGTGGGTTCTGAGGGAGAGAAGAACCATTGTTGCCAGTCCCAGCAGCTGGTGAGGCACCCTCCCTCCCTTCCAACTGACACTGCTGTGGGCTCTGAGGGAGAGAAGAACATCGTTGCTGGTCCCAGCAGCTGGTGAGTCACCCTCCCTCCATTCCAACTGTCACTACTGTGGGCTATGAGGGGGAGAAGAACCATCATTGCCAGTCCCAGCAGCTGGCGAGGCACCCTACCTCCATTTCAACAGCCACTGCTGTGGGCTGTAAGGGATGGAAGAATCATTGTTGCGGGTCCCAGGAGCTGGTGAGGCACCATTCATTCCAACTGCCACTGCTGTGGGCTCTGAGGGACAGTAGAACCATCGTTGCCAGTACCAGCAGCTGGTGATGTTACCCATGCTGGTTTATATAAATTTTGGAATCAATGATAACCCTTGGATGACCCCTGGCCAGACTCCTAGCCTGTCCGCCATTACTGGCAAAGCGAGAGGACATGTACACATCCCCTAAGGGAGCACCCATATTAACATCTTAGAAGGTCTGGGAAGTCGCATGAAGGGATTATCATAGGACCAGGAAGAGCAAATGTTTGCCTTGCCTGAATCTATCACCGCCTCCTCAAGTCTGTTGTCCGAACAACTTAAGTCATTGATATTATCAGATCCAGACATCCAGGTGAAAAGAAAACAATTAAACACCTTTGTTTCGGCCAAACCAGCCTCTCTGCCTCAGGCCAAATTTGGCCTATAAAAAGTCCCCACTTTTGCTGCTCAGCGCGCCATTTGCAAGGTCTACTTACTCCACGTCAGTCGGACCTCTGTTTTGGTAGCCGGCATTTCTGCTGAAACCCAGGTTGCGGAGCAGGCTAGTCTCACTGTCCATCACTCCATTCGCTTCCCGGAGGGAATCTACATTCTGGTAAGCATCTCCATTAGTAACGCCTGAAATCTGTTCCTATTTTCCAACCCTAATTTTCCTGAATCCTGAGTGTGTGTGTGAGTGTATGCACAACACATCTGTTTTTCCCCTATTTCAATAAATTAGACATCTAGTTATTAATATCCGTCACAGCTTTATTTATGGGGATCCCCTGGTCTACTCCGTATACATATCGGGAGGGCGATTTCGGTGGGCTCTTGTGGCCAGCCCCTCTTGCAATATTTGAGCTAATAACAACATAATAAAATTCCCCTACGGACCCTTGGCTACAGTGAGGCACCATTCATTACAACTGCCACTGCTCTGGGCTCTGAGGGAAAGAAGAACCATCGTTGCCGGTCCCACCACCTGGTAAGGCACCCTCCCTCCATTCCAACTGCCACTGCTGTGGGCTCTGACGGAGAGAAGAATCATCATTGCCGGTCCAAGCAGCTGGTGAGGCACCATTCTTCCCAACTGCCACTGTTGTGGGCTCCGAGGCCGAGAAGAACCATCGTTACCGGTCCAAGCAGCTGGTGACCCACCATTCATTGCAAGTGCCACTACTGTGGGGTCTGGGAGAGAAGAAGCATTGCTGCTGGTCCCAGCAGCTGGTGAGGTACCATTCATTCAAACTGCCCCTGCTGTGGGCTCTGAGGGAGAGAAGAACCATTGTTGCCGGTCCTAGCAGCTGGTGACGCACCATTCATTCGAACTGCCATTGCTGTGGGCTCTGAGGGAAAGAAGAAGCATCCTTGCCGGTTCCAGCAGCGGGTGAGGCATCCTTCCTCCATTCCAACTGCCACTGTTGTGGGCTCTCAGGGAGAGAAGAAGGATTGTTGCCGGTCCCAGCAGCTGGTGAGGTACCATTCATTCCAACTGCCACTGCTGTGGACTCTGAGGGAGAGAAGTACCATTGTTGCCAGTCCCAGCAGCTGGCGAGGCACCCTACCTCCATTCCAGCAGCCACTGCTGTGGGCTGTAAGGGAGGGAAGAATCATTGTTGCGGGTCCCAGGAGCTGGTGAGGCACCATTCATTCCAACTGCCACTGCAGTGGGCTCTGAGGAACAGTGGAACCATCGTTGCCAGTACCAGCAGCTGGTGAGGCACCATTCATTACAACTGCCACTGCTCTGGGCTTTGAGGGAGAGAAGAACCATTGTTGCCCGTCCCAGCAACTGGTGAGGCACCCTCCCTCCATACCAACTGCCACTGCTCTGGGCTCTGAGGGAGAGAAGAACCATTGTTGCCAGTCCCAGCAGCTGGTGAGGCACCATTAATTCCAACTTCCACTGCTGTGGGGTCGGAGGGAGAGAAGAACCAACATTGCTGGTCCCAGCAGCTGGTGAGGCACCCTCCCTCCAATCCAACTGCCATTGCTGTGGGTTCTGAGGGAAAGAGGAACCATTGTAACCAGTCCCAGCAACTGGTGAGGCACCCTCCCTCCATTCCAACTGCCACTGCTGTGGGCTATGAGGGAGAGAGGAACCATAAGTGCCGGTCCCAGCAGCTGGTGAGTCACCCTCCCTCCATTCCAACTGTCACTACTGTGGGCTATAAGTCGGAGAAGAACCATCATTGCCAGTACCAGCAGCTGGCGAGGCACCCTACCTCCATTCCAACAGCCACTGCTGTGGTCTCTAAGGGAGAGAAGAATCATCGTTGCGGGTCCCAGCAGCTGCTGTGGCACCATTCATCCCAACTGCCACTGCTGTGGGCTCTGAGGGAGAGAAGAAGCATTGTTGCCAGTCCCAGCAACTGGTGAGACACCCTCCCTCCATTCCAACTGACACTGCTGTGGGCTTTGAGGGAGAGAAGAATCATCGTTGCGGGACCCAGCCGCTGTTGTGGCACCATTCATTCCACCTGCCACTGCTGTGGGCTCTGAGGGAAAGAAGAACCATCCTTGCCGGTCCCAGCACCTGGTGAGGCACCCTCCCTCCATTCCAACTGCCACTGCTGTGGGTTCTGAGCGAGAGAAGAACCATCGTTGCCAGTCCCAGCAGCTGGTGAGGCACCCTCCGTCCCTTCCAACTGCCACTGCTGTGGGCTCTGAGGGAGAGAAGAACCATTGTTGCCAGTCCCAGCAGCTGGTGAGGCACCCTCCGTCCCTTCCAACTGCCACTGCTGTTCACTCTGAGAGAGAGAAGAACCATTGTTGCCGGTCCCAGCAGCTGGTGAGGCACCCTCCGCCCCTTCCAACCGCCTCTGCTGTGGGCTCTGAGGGAGAGAAGAACATCATTGCTGGTCCCAGCAGCTGGTGAAGCACCATACGTCCATTCCAACTGCCACTGCTGTGGGCTCTGAGGGAGAGAGGCACCATCATTGCCGGTCCCACAAGCTGCTGAGGCACCCTCCCTCCAGTCCAACTGCCACTGCTGTGTGCTCTGAGGGAGAGAAGAATCATCATTGCAGGTCCCAGCAGCTGGTGAGACACCCTCCCTCCATTCCAACTGCCACTGATATGGGGCTCTAAGGGCAGTCCATCAGTCTTTTTGGGGACAGTGAAATATCTGGAAAAAAAGCAGTATCGGGCCCGAGAAGGGTCTATGGGTTCAGTAGCGCCTTTTCCTAAAAGGGAGTGCACTTCTTCGAGAAGGGTGTCTGAGGGGCCGGTGGAATTGATAGCTCTGGTGGTCGGGAGCTCCAAAAACTCAAGGGCATAATCCCGTCGGACGATGTCCAGAACCCAAGAGTCTGAAGTAATGGAGGCCCAGGTGTCAAGGAAGGGTCCTAATCTATCCGGGGAGGAAGTGGCGAAGTGCGTGGGGGGGGGGCTCAAAACCTCCTCTTGCCTCTGGCATCCTTTTTCTTGTATCCCTGCTGAAACCTTGGCTGGGATGGATGACGCCGGTCCTGATGGGAAGAGGGCGATTGGGAAGGTCTACCCTGTGAGGGCCTGTCTTGAGGCTGGAAGTGACGGTCCAGTTGCTGGAAGCGCTGTTGGGTGTGTTGGTCCCAGGAGTGTTGTCCGCTATATCTCTGCCGGGGTGTCCTAGATGAGGAGGTCGACATCCCATGCTTCCTGGCAGTCGCCTTCATTCTATAATCTCTCATCGGTTTCCTTATTGAACAAGCCTGAATTGTCAAAGGGCATGTCCTCAATTGCCGACTTCGCCTGGGGAGTCAAGTCCAACGAGCGGAGCCAAGCATAACGTTGGAGGGCCACCGAGCCCGAAAGAACTTTGGAGGTACAATCTGTGGAGTGCCTGGCCGAAATTATCTGTTGGCCTCCAATGAGATGGACCTCATTACGGAGGGCTGTCATGACCCTCTTTTTGTCATCAGGCAGGTCACTGATGATGGGATCCATTTTTTCCATCAACAGTTGAACATAAGCACCCATGCAGGTGGCATAATTGGCAATCTTAATGTCCAATGCAGCCGATGTGTAAAATTTCTTGGCTAGTCCATCAATTTTCCTACTCTCCTTGTCTACCGGAGAAGAAGACAGGCGGGTGACAAAGGAGGTCTGTGACTCTTCCACAATAGCTGAGTTTGGCTTAGGGTGGTTAAAGAGCCAAGACGGGCCCAATGGCATGACTCTATACAAGTTTTCAATCTTCCGAGAGGTCAAAGAGATGGTGGCAGGAGTATCCCATGACCTCTTGGCAATCTTTTCCAGCGACGGAAGAAATGCCAGAGAAGGAGGAGCGGGAGCACAACCATGGATCCGGCGTTCTACGGGGTCAAGGGTGTCGTCGTCCAGATGGGCAACCTCCAGCTTGAAGGCATCTGCCATACGGATGACCCTATCCGAAAAAGACTTGACGTCGTCCGACGGTGATGGTGCGTCGGGCTCCCCAAAGGACAGCGGTTGATCAATGTCCATTGGTGGAGATGGAGAGCGGGAGTGAGAACGTGACCCCGAAGGAGACCTGCTAACCACACGGCTCAGATGGGATGGGTCTCTACTGGCAGGGTGTTTTCTGCCCGCTTCGTCCGTCTTGTCCAGGGTGGCCCGGTGTCGTGGAGAGTGGGGTCTCATCCTGGTCAGGCCCGGGAGGTTGCGACGCAAGTGGCCTCGGTCTACCGGTAACAGGTATTGGCTGGTGTGGTGGTCATAGATTAAATCTGGATACGTGTCTAAGAGGGCCCGGTTGGGCTGATCATGGTTGCGATCGAGATGATAGTGGTCTTGGGGATCTCCATCCAGGGCTTCATCCACCTCAGTCCCGAGGGTGGCTCTGTCCCTGCGCTGAGGGGAAACTCGACGGTGTCTGGATCGAGATGGAGATGTGGAAGCAGGTCTAGGCCTCTGGGGAGAGAGAGGAACATCAGAGTCTGGGATTTCACCCTCGGATTCTGAACTCTGGCCCAAATCCACTATCTGCAAGTCCTTGCTCGGGACCGAAAGATGAGAGGAGATCAAGATCCTTGGTTCCAAGGGTGGAGGAACGGTACCAGAGACCACCTCTGGAATTGGCATTGCAGTAGGCCTTGAGACAGGAGGGGGTACAGAGATCATACTTGGGGACCCTCTGCACTGGTCTAGGGTGGTGGAGTAGCCGACCTAGTCCGCCTGGAGTCCTGGTCATTTTTGTAGGACTTGGAAGACTTTTGCTTATCACCATGCCTCCTTTTTGAAGATTTATCAGCTTTTTCTGCCTGAGCTGATGTAGTAGAGGACTGAGCAGGCTCACTCAAGGCCCCAGCCTGAAAAACTTTCTCATACAGGGAGAGCTTCTGGTCCCGATTTTTCAAGACTTGGGAAGTCATGGCTCTACAGTGCAGACAAGCCCCAGGAATATGAGCTTCCCCAAGGCAAAAGACACACTTATCGTGGCCGTCAGAAATGGGTATCTTGACACCGCATTTAGTGCACCTTTTAAAGGAGGCCATGGAAGGGAGAAGAGGACATCCAAAGAGTAGTCTGTTAACAGTCCAAAGTGCAAACCAGTCCAAAGGGTGGAACATCCGAAGTAAAGTCCGAGAGAGTGGTCAAAAGTCAAGTCCGAAGTCAATAGCCAGAGATTCACCATCAAAAACTAGCACCAGCGAAGTTCCTCGAGCTGCTTAGTGCGGCGGAATGAAGGAACTGAAATGGAGCAGGCCACCAGGGGACTTATATAGGGCTGGGCGGAGTTACTGCCAAAAAGTTGCAGAAAGATACATTGCATTTTGCCCAGAGACTCTGGAAGTTTCCGAACTTTATTATAGATGCACAAAATAACCCATTTGTGTGATTCGCAGAGACCACTAAGAAGAACAATCATTGCTGGTCCAAGCAGCTGGTGAGGCACGCTCCCTCCATTCCAACTGCCAATGCTGTGGGATCTGAGGGTTAGAAAAACAGATAGATTAGATAGATAGATAGATAGATAGATAGATTGCAGTGAGAGAAGTAATTGCATAGATAGGTAGATGGCAGGAAGAGAGGGGTAAGTGGATAGATACATGGCAGAGAGAGAGGTGTGGATAGATAGATGTCAGAGAGATAGATAGATAGATAGATAGATAGATAGATAGATAGATAGATAGCAGAGAGAGGTATCTATCTATATAGATGGCATAGAATGAGATAAGTGGATAGATACATAGATAGATAGATAGATAGATAGATAGCCAGACACACAGACAGACAGGCAGGCAGACAGACATGGATAGATAGATAGGTAGATAGATAGATAGATAGATAGATAGATAGATAGATAGATAGATAGCAGAGAGAGGTAAGTGTACAGGCAGATGGCAGAGACAGAGAGGTAAGTGTATAGATAGGTAGATGACAGAAATAGAGTTAAGTGGATAGATAGATAGATAGATAGATAGATAGATGATAGATAGATAGATAGATAGATAGATAGATAGATGAGAGAGATAAGGAAATAGAGAGATGGCAGATAGAGAGAGGTAAGTGGATAGATAGATGGCACAGAGAGAGGTAAGTGGATAGATAGGTAGATAGATAGATAGATAGATAGATAGATAGCAGAGAGACGTAAGTGGATAGATAAACGGCAGAGAGAGAGAGTTAAATGGAGGGATAGGTAGACATACAGACAGATAGATAGACATATAGATGGATATCTGGGGAGATGGAGGCAAGGATAGATCAATAGATAGCAGAGAGAGGTAAGTGGATAGACAGATGGCAGTGAGAGAGAAGTAAGTGGATAGAGAGATAAATGGATGGATGGATAGATAGATAGATAGATAGATAGATA
Source organism: Sceloporus occidentalis (assembly GCA_023333645.1). NCBI lineage: Eukaryota > Metazoa > Chordata > Lepidosauria > Squamata > Phrynosomatidae > Sceloporus > Sceloporus occidentalis. The sequence goes on from JALMGF010000177.1 coordinate 1,108,013, forward strand.
GATAGATAGATAGATAGATAGCAGAGAGAGGTATCTATCTATATAGATGGCAGAGAATGAGGTAAGTGGATAGATAGATAGATAGATAGATAGATAGATAGATAGATAGAGCCAGACAGACAGACAGACATACAGACAGACAGACATGGATGGAGGAATTGATACACAGTTAGATAGATAGATAGATAGATAGATAGATAGATAGATAGCAGAGAGAGGTATATATATATATACAATGGCAGAGAACAAGGTAAGTGGAGAGATAGATAGATAGATAGATAGATAGATAGATAGATGACAGAGAGAGGTAAGTGGATAGACAGATGGCAGAGAGAGAGAAGTTAGTGGATTGATAGAGAGATAGATGGATGGATGAATGGATAGGTAGATAGATAGATGATAGATAGATAGATACCAGAGCATTGTAAGTGGATAGACACATGGCAGAGAGAACGAGGTAAGTGGATAGATAGATAGATAAATAGATAGATAGATTGATTGATTCATGCGTGAATCCATGGAAGAATGCATGGATAGATAGATAGATAGATAGATAGATAGCAGAGAGAGGAAAGTGGATAGACAGATGGCAGAGAGAGAGAAGTAAGTGGATAGATAGAGAGATAAATGGATGGATGACTGGATAGATAGATAGATAGATAGATAGATAGATAGATAGAAGGATAGATAGCAGAGAGAGGTATCTATCTATATAGAAGGCATAGAATGAGGTAAGTGGATAGATAGATACATAGATAGATGGAGAGATATATAGATGGATAGATAGATAGATAGATAGATAGATAGATAGATAGATAGATAGACAGATAGCAGAGAGAGGTATCTATATATACAATAGCAGAGAACAAATTAAGTGGAGAGATAGATAGATAGATAGATAGATAGATAGCAGAGAGAGGTAAGTGGATAGACAGATGGCAGAGAGAGACAAGTAAGCGGATAGATAGAGAGATAGATGGATGGATGGATGGATGGATGGATGGATGGGTAGATAGATAGATGATAGATAGATAGATAGATAGATAGATAGATAGATAGATAGATAGATAGCAGAGAGAGATATCTGTCTATATAGATGGCATAGAATGACTTAAGTGGATAGATAGATAGATAGATAGATAGATAGATAGCCAGACAGACAGACAGACAGGCAGACAGACAGACATGGATGGAGGGATAGATACACAGATAGATAGATAGATAGATAGATAGATAGATAGATAGATAGCAGAGAGAGGTATCTATATATACAATGGGCGAGAACAAGTTAAGTGGAGAGATAGATAGATAGATAGATAGATAGATAGATAGATAGCAGAGAGAGGTAAGTGATAGACAGATGGCAGAGAGAGAGAGAAGTTAGTGGATAGAGAGATAGAAGGATGGATGAATTGATACATAGATAGATAGATAGATAGATAGATAGCAGAGAGAGGTATCTATCTATACAGATGGCAGAGAACGAAGTAAATGGATAGATAGATAGATAGATAGATAGATAGATAGATAGACAGACAGACAGACATGGATAGATGGATAGATGGATAGATGATAGAAAGATACATAGATAGATAGATAGATAGATAGATAGATAGATAGATAGCAGAGAGAGATATCTGTCTATATAGATGGCAGAGAACGAGCTAAGTGATTAGATAGATAGATAGATAAATAGATAGATAGATAGATAGATAGATAGATAGATAGATAGATAGCAGAGAGAGGTAAGTGGATAGACAGATGGCAGAGAGAGAGAAGTAAGTGGATAGGTAGAGAGATAAATGGATGGATGAATGGATGGATAGATAGATAGATAGATAGATAGATAGATAGATAGATAGATAGATAGCAGAGAGAGGTATCTATCTATATAGATGGCATAGAATGAGGTAAGTGGACAGATAGATAGATAGATAGATAGATAGATAGATAGATAGATAGATAGACAGACAGACAGGCAGGCAGGCAGGCAGGCAGGCAGGCAGGCAGGCAGACAGACATGGATGTCGGGATAGATACACAGATAGATAGATAGATAGATAGATAGATAGATAGATAGATAGAAGGATAGATAGATAGCAGAGAGAGGTATCTATATATACAATGGCAGAGAACAAGGTAAGTGGAGAGATAGATAGATAGATAGATAGATAGATAAATAGATAGAAGAGAGAGGTAAGTGGATAGAAAGATGGCATTGAGAGAGAAGTAAGCGGATAGATAGAGAGATAGATGGATGGATGAATGAATGGATAGGTAGATAGAAAGATGATACATAGATAGATAGATAGATAGATAGATAGATAGATAGATAGATAGCAGGGAAAGATATTTATCTATATACATGGCATAGAAGGAGATAAGTGGATAGATAGATAGATAGATAGATAGATAGATAGATAGATAGATAGCCAGACACACAGGCAGACAGACAGACATGGATGGAGGGATAGATACACAGATAGATAGATAGATAGCAGAGAGAGGTAAGTGGATAGAGAGATGGCAGTGAGAGAGAAGTAAGTGGATAGATAGAGAGATAAATGGATGGATGAATAGATAGATAGATAGATAGATAGATAGATAGATAGATAGATAGATAGATAGTAGAGAGAGTTATCTATCTATATAGATGGCAGAGAATGAGGTAAGTGGATAGATAGATAGATAGATAGATAGATAGATAGATAGATAGATAGCAGAGAGAGGTATCTATCTACATAGATGGCAGGGACGAGGTAAGTAGATAGATAGATAGATAGATAGATAGATAGATAGCAGAGAGTGGTAAGTGGATAGACACATTGCAGAGAGATAGAGTAAATGGAAAGATAGATAGATAGATAGATAGATAGATAGATAGATAGATAAACAGCTAGCAGAGAGAAGAAAGTGGATAGATAGAAGGCAGAAAGAGAGTTAAATGGACGGATAGACACACAGAGAGATAGATAGACATATAGATGGAAATATGGGGGAATGGAGGCATGGATAGATAGATAGATAGATAGATAGATAGATAGATAGATAGATAGATAGATAGCAGAGAGAGGTATCTATCTATATAAATGGCATAGAATGAGATAAGTGGATAGGTACATAGATAGATAGATAGATAGATAGATAGATAGATAGATAGATAGCAGAGAGAGGTAAGTGTACAGGCAGATGGCAGAGATAGAGAGGTAAGTGTATAGATAGGTAGATGACAGAAATAGAGTTAAGTGGATAGATAGATAGATAGATAGATAGATAGATAGATGATAGATAGATAGATAGATAGATAGATAGATAGATAGATAGATGAGAGAGATAAGGAAATAGAGAGATGGCAGATAGAGAGAGGTAAGTGGATAGATAGATGGCACAGAGAGAGGTAAGTGGATAGATAGGTAGATAGATAGATAGATAGATAGATAGATAGATAGATAGATAGCAGAGAGACGTAAGTGGATAGATAAACGGCAGAGAGAGAGAGTTAAATGGAGGGATAGGTAGACATACAGACAGATAGATAGACATATAGATGGATATCTGGGGAGATGGAGGCAAGGATAGATCAATAGATAGCAGAGAGAGGTAAGTGGATAGACAGATGGCAGTGAGAGAGAAGTAAGTGGATAGAGAGATAAATGGATGGATGGATGAATGGATGGATGGATAGATAGACAGACAGACAGACAGACAGACAGACAGACAGACAGATAGATAGATAGCAGAGAGAGGTATCTATCTATATAGATGGCAGAGAATGAGGTAAGTGGATAGATAGATAGATAGATAGATAGATAGATAGATAGATAGATAGAGCCAGACAGACAGACAGACATACATACAGACAGACAGACATGGATGGAGGAATTGATACACAGTTAGATAGATAGATAGATAGATAGATAGATAGATAGATAGATAGCAGAGAGAGGTATATATATATATACAATGGCAGAGAACAAGGTAAGTGGAGAGATAGATAGATAGATAGATAGATAGATAGATAGATAGATGACAGAGAGAGGTAAGTGGATAGACAGATGGCAGAGAGAGAGAAGTTAGTGGATTGATAGAGAGATAGATGGATGGATGAATGGATAGGTAGATAGATAGATGATAGATAGATAGATACCAGAGCATGGTAAGTGGATAGACACATGGCAGAGAGAACGAGGTAAGTGGATAGATAGATAGATAAATAGATAGATAGATTGATTGATTCATGCGTGAATCCATGGAAGAATGCATGGATAGATAGATAGATAGATAGATAGATAGATAGCAGAGAGAGGAAAGTGGATAGACAGATGGCAGAGAGAGAGAAGTAAGTGGATAGATAGAGAGATAAATGGATGGATGACTGGATAGATAGATAGATAAATAGATAGACAGATAGATAGATAGAAGGATAGATAGCAGAGAGAGGTATCTATCTATATAGAAGGCATAGAATGAGGTAAGTGGATAGATAGATACATAGATAGATGGAGAGATATATAGATGGAGAGATAGATAGATAGATAGATAGATAGATAGATAGACAGATAGCAGAGAGAGGTATCTATATATACAATAGCAGAGAACAAATTAAGTGGAGAGATAGATAGATAGATAGATAGATAGATAGATAGATAGATAGCAGAGAGAGGTAAGTGGATAGACAGATGGCAGAGAGAGAGAAGTAAGCGGATAGATAGAGAGATAGATGGATGGATGGATGGATGGATAGGTAGATAGATAGATGATAGATAGATAGATAGATAGATAGATAGCCAGACAGACAGACAGACAGGCAGACAGACAGACATGGATGGAGCGATAGATACACAGATAGATAGATAGATAGATAGATAGATAGATAGCAGAGAGAGATATCTGTCTATATAGATGGCATAGAATGACTTAAGTGGATGGATAGATAGATAGATAGATAGATAGCCAGACAGACAGACAGACAGGCAGACAGACAGACATGGATGGAGCGATAGATACACAGATAGATAGATAGATAGATAGATAGATAGATAGATAGATAGATAGCAGAGAGAGGTATCTATATATACAATGGGCGAGAACAAGTTAAGTGGAGAGATAGATAGATAGATAGATAGATAGATAGATAGCAGAGAGAGGTAAGTGGATAGACAGATGGCAGAGAGAGAGAAGTTAGTGGATAGAGAGATAGAAGGATGGATGAATGGATAGATAGATAGATAGATAGATAGATAGATAGATAGATAGATAGATAGCAGAGAGAGGTATCTATCTATAGAGATGGCAGAGAACGAAGTAAATGGATAGATAGATAGATAGATAGATAGATAGATAGATAGATAGATAGATGATAGATAGATAGACAGACAGACAGACATGGATAGATGGATAGATGGATAGATGATAGAAAGATAGATAGATAGATAGATAGATAGATAGATAGATAGATAGCAGAGAGAGGAAAGTGGATAGACAGATGGCAGAGAGAGAGAAGTAAGTGGATAGATAGAGAGATAAATGGATGGATGACTGGATAGATAGATAGATAAATAGATAGATAGATAGATAGATAGATAGATAGATAGATAGATAGATGGATAGATAGCAGAGAGAGGTATCTATCTATATAGAAGGCATAGAATGAGGTAAGTGGATAGATAGATACATAGATAGATGGAGAGATATATAGATGGAGAGATAGATAGATAGATAGATAGATAGATAGATAGATAGATAGACAGATAGCAGAGAGAGGTATCTATATATACAATAGCAGAGAACAAATTAAGTGGAGAGATAGATAGATAGATAGATAGATAGATAGATAGATAGGAGAGAGAGGTAAGTGGATAGACAGATGGCAGAGAGAGAGAAGTAAGCGGATAGATAGAGAGATAGATGGATGGATGGATGGATGGATGGATAGGTAGATAGATAGATGATAGATAGATAGATAGATAGCCAGACAGACAGACAGACAGGCAGACAGACAGACATGGATGGAGCGATAGATACACAGATAGATAGATAGATAGATAGATAGATAGAGAGATAGAGAGATAGATAGATAGCAGAGAGAGATATCTGTCTATATAGATGGCATAGAATGACTTAAGTGGATGGATAGATAGATAGATAGATAGATAGCCAGACAGACAGACAGACAGGCAGACAGACAGACATGGATGGAGCGATAGATACACAGATAGATAGATAGATAGATAGATAGATAGATAGATAGATAGCAGAGAGAGGTATCTATATATACAATGGGCGAGAACAAGTTAAGTGGAGAGATAGATAGATAGATAGATAGATAGCAGAGAGAGGTAAGTGGATAGACAGATGGCAGAGAGAGAGAAGTTAGTGGATAGAGAGATAGAAGGATGGATGAATGGATAGATAGATAGATAGATAGATAGATAGATAGATAGCAGAGAGAGGTATCTATCTATAGAGATGGCAGAGAACGAAGTAAATGGATAGATAGATAGATAGATAGATAGATAGATAGATAGATAGATAGATAGATAGATAGATGATAGATAGATAGACAGACAGACAGACATGGATAGATGGATAGATGGATAGATGATAGAAAGATAGATAGATAGATAGATAGATAGATAGATAGATAGATAGATAGATAGCAGAGAGAGATATCTGTCTATATAGATGGCAGAGAACGAGCTAAGTGGATAGGTAGATAGATAGATAGATAGATAGATAGATAGATAGATAGCAGAGAGAGGTATCTATATATACAATGGGCGAGAACAAGTTAAGTGGAGAGATAGATAGATAGATAGATAGATAGATAGATAGATAGCAGAGAGAGGTAAGTGATAGACAGATGGCAGAGAGAGAGAGAAGTTAGTGGATAGAGAGATAGAAGGATGGATGAATTGATACATAGATAGATAGATAGATAGATAGATAGATAGATAGCAGAGAGAGGTATCTATCTATACAGATGGCAGAGAACGAAGTAAATGGATAGATAGATAGATAGATAGATAGATAGACAGACAGACAGACATGGATAGATGGATACATGGATAGATGGATAGATGATAGAAAGATACATAGATAGATAGATAGATAGATAGATAGATAGATAGATAGATAGATAGCAGAGAGAGATATCTGTCTATATAGATGGCAGAGAACGAGCTAAGTGATTAGGTAGATAGATAGATAGATAGATAGATAGATAGATAGATAGATAGCAGAGAGAGGTAAGTGGATAGACAGATGGCAGAGAGAGAGAAGTAAGTGGATAGGTAGAGAGATAAATGGATGGATGAATGGATGGATAGATAGATAGATAGATAGATAGATAGATAGATAGATAGATAGCAGAGAGAGGTATCTATCTATATAGATGGCATAGAATGAGGTAAGTGGACAGATAGATAGATAGATAGATAGATAGATAGATAGATAGATAGGCAGGCAGGCAGGCAGGCAGGCAGGCAGGCAGGCAGACAGACATGGATGTAGGGATAGATACACAGATAGATAGATAGATAGATAGATAGATAGATAGATAGATAGAAGGATAGATAGATAGCAGAGAGAGGTATCTATATATACAATGGCAGAGAACAAGGTAAGTGGAGAGATAGATAGATAGATAGATAGATAGATAGATAGATAAATAGATAGAAGAGAGAGGTAAGTGGATAGAAAGATGGCATTGAGAGAGAAGTAAGCGGATAGATAGAGAGATAGATGGATGGATGAATGAATGGATAGGTAGATAGAAAGATGATACATAGATAGATAGATAGATAGATAGATAGATAGATAGATAGCAGGGAAAGATATTTATCTATATAGATGGCATAGAAGGAGGTAAGTGGATAGATAGATAGATAGATAGATAGATAGATAGATAGATAGATAGCCAGACACACAGGCAGACAGACAGACATGGATGGAGGGATAGATACACAGATAGATAGATAGATAGATAGATAGATAGATAGATAGATAGCAGAGAGAGGTAAGTGGATAGAGAGATGGCAGTGAGAGAGAAGTAAGTGGATAGATAGAGAGATAAATGGATGGATGAATAGATAGATAGATAGATAGATATATAGATAGATAGATAGATAGATAGATAGATAGATAGTAGAGAGAGTTATCTATCTATATAGATGGCAGAGAATGAGGTAAGTGGATAGATAGATAGATAGATAGATAGATAGATAGATAGATAGATAGATAGATAGATAGCAGAGAGAGGTATCTATCTATATAGATGGCAGGGACGAGGTAAGTACATATATAGATAGATAGATAGATAGATAGATAGATAGATAGCAGAGAGTGGTAAGTGGATAGACACATTGCGGAGAGATAGAGTAAATGGAAAGATAGATAGATAGATAGATAGATAGATAGATAGATAGATAAACAGCTAGCAGAGAGAAGAAAGTGGATAGATAGAAGGCAGAAAGAGAGTTAAATGGACGGATAGACACAAAGAGAGATAGATAGACATATGGATGGAAATATGGGGGAATGGAGGCATAGATAGATAGATAGATAGATAGATAGATAGATAGATAGATAGATAGATAGCAGAGAGAGGTATCTATCTATATAGATGGCATAGAATGAGATAAGTGGATAGGTACATAGATAGATAGATAGATAGATAGATAGATAGATAGATAGATAGATAGCAGAGAGAGGTAAGTGTACAGGCAGATGGCAGAGACAGAGAGGTAAGTGTATAGATAGGTAGATGACAGAAATAGAGTTAAGTGGATAGATAGATAGATAGATAGATAGATAGATAGATAGATGATAGATAGATAGATAGATAGATAGATAGATAGATAGATGAGAGAGATAAGGAAATAGAGAGATGGCAGATAGAGAGAGGTAAGTGGATAGATAGATGGCACAGAGACAGGTAAGTGGATAGATAGGTAGATAGATAGATAGATAGATAGATAGATAGATAGATAGATAGCAGAGAGACGTAAGTGGATAGATAAACGGCAGAGAGAGAGAGTTAAATGGAGGGATAGGTAGACATACAGACAGATAGATAGACATATAGATGGATATCTGGGGAGATGGAGGCAAGGATAGATCAATAGATAGCAGAGAGAGGTAAGTGGATAGACAGATGGCAGTGAGAGAGAAGTAAGTGGATAGAGAGATAAATGGATGGATGAATGGATGGATAGATAGATAGATAGATAGATAGATAGATAGATAGATAGATAGCAGAGAGAGGTATCTATCTATATAGATGGCAGAGAATGAGGTAAGTGGATAGATAGATAGATAGATAGATAGATAGATAGATAGATAGATAGATAGAGCCAGAGAGACAGACAGACATACAGACAGACAGACAGACATGGATGGAGGAATTGATACACAGTTAGATAGATAGATAGATAGATAGATAGATAGATAGATAGATAGATAGCAGAGAGAGGTATATATATATATACAATGGCAGACAACAAGGTAAGTGGAGAGATAGATAGATAGATAGATAGATAGATAGATAGATAGATGACAGAGAGAGGTAAGTGGATAGACAGATGGCAGAGAGAGAGAAGTTAGTGGATTGATAGAGAGATAGATGGATGGATGAATGGATAGGTAGATAGATAGATGATAGATAGATAGATACCAGAGCATGGTAAGTGGATAGACACGTGGCAGAGAGAACGAGGTAAGTGGATAGATAGATAGATAAATAGATAGATAGATTGATAGATTCATGCGTGAATCCATGGAAGAATGCATGGATAGATAGATAGATAGATAGATAGATAGATAGATAGATAGCAGAGAGAGGAAAGTGGATAGACAGATGGCAGAGAGAGAGAAGTAAGTGGATAGATAGAGAGATAAATGGATGGATGACTGGATAGATAGATAGATACATAGATAGATAGATAGATAGATAGATAGATAGATAGATAGAAGGATAGATAGCAGAGAGAGGTATCTATCTATATAGAAGGCATAGAATGAGGTAAGTGGATAGATAGATACATAGATAGATGGAGAGATATATAGATGGATAGATAGATAGATAGATAGATAGATAGATAGACAGATAGCAGAGAGAGGTATCTATATATACAATAGCAGAGAACAAATTAAGTGGAGAGAAAGATAGATAGATAGATAGATAGATAGATAGATAGATAGATAGATGACAGAGAGAGGTAAGTGGATACACAGATGGCAGAGAGAGAGAAGTAAGCGGATAGATAGAGAGATAGATGGATGGATGGATGGATGGATAGGTAGATAGATAGATGATAGATAGATAGATAGATAGATAGATAGATAGCCAGAAAGACAGACAGACAGGCAGACAGACAGACATGGATGGAGGGATAGATACACAGATAGATAGATAGATAGATAGATAGATAGATAGATAGATAGATAGATAGCAGAGAGAGATATCTGTCTATATAGATGGCATAGAATGACTTAAGTGGATGGATAGATAGATAGATAGATAGATAGATAGATAGATAGATAGCCAGACAGACAGACAGACATGCAGACAGACAGACATGGATGGAGGGATAGATACACAGATAGATAGATAGATAGATAGATAGATAGATAGATAGATAGCAGAGAGAGGTAAGTGGATAGACAGATGGCAGAGAGAGAGAAGTTAGTGGATAGAGAGATAGAAGGATGGATGAATGGATAGACAGATAGATAGATAGATGGATAGATAGATAGACAGACAGACAGACAGACATGGATAGATGGATAGATGGATAGATGATAGAAAGATACATAGATAGATAGATAGATAGATAGATAGATAGATAGATAGATAGCAGAGAGAGATATCTGTCTATATAGATGGCAGAGAACGAGCTAAGTGGATAGGTAGATAGATAGATAGATAGATAGATAGATAGATAGATAGATAGCAGAGAGAGGTAAGTGGATAGACAGATGGCAGAGAGAGAGAAGTAAGTGGATAGGTAGAGAGATAAATGGATGGATGAATGGATGGATAGATAGATAGATAGATAGATAGATAGATAGATAGATAGATAGCAGAGAGAGGTATCTATCTATATAGATGGCATAGAATGAGGTAAGTGGACAGATAGATAGATAGATAGATAGATAGATAGATAGATAGATAGACAGACAGACAGACAGGCAGGCAGGCAGGCAGGCAGGCAGACATACATGGATGTAGGGATAGATACACAGATAGATAGATAGATAGATAGATAGATAGATAGATAGATAGATAGCAGAGAGAGGTATCTATATATACAATGGCAGAGAACAAGGTAAGTGGAGAGATAGATAGATAGATAGATAGATAGATAGATAGATAGAAGAGAGAGGTAAGTGGATAGAAAGATGGCATTGAGAGAGAAGTAAGCGGATAGATAGAGAGATAGATGGATGGATGAATGAATGGATAGGTAGATAGAAAGATGATACATAGATAGATAGATAGATAGATAGATAGATAGATAGATAGCAGGGAAAGATATTTATCTATATAGATGGCATAGAAGGAGGTAAGTGGATAGATAGATAGATAGATAGATAGATAGATAGATAGATAGATAGCCAGACACACAGGCAGACAGACATACATGGATGGAGGGATAGATACACAGATAGATAGATAGATAGATAGATAGATAGATAGATAGATAGCAGAGAGAGGTAAGTGGATAGAGAGATGGCAGTGAGAGAGAAGTAAGTGGATAGATAGAGAGATAAATGGATGGATGAATAGATAGATAGATAGATAGATAGATAGATAGATAGATAGATAGATAGTAGAGAGAGTTATCTATCTATATAGATGGCAGAGAATGAGGTAAGTGGATAGATAGATAGATAGATAGATAGATAGATAGATAGATAGATAGATAGATAGCAGAGAGAGGTATCTATCTACATAGATGGCAGGGACGAGGTAAGTAGATAGATAGATAGATAGATAGATAGATAGATAGATAGCAGAGAGTGGTAAGTGGATAGACACATTGCAGAGAGATAGAGTAAATGGAAAGATAGATAGATAGATAGATAGATAGATAGATAGATAGATAGATAGATAGACAGACAGATAGATAAACAGCTAGCAGAGAGAAGAAAGTGGATAGATAGAAGGCAGAAAGAGAGTTAAATGGACGGATAGACACACAGAGAGATAGATAGACATATAGATGGAAATATGGGGGAATGGAGGCATGGATAGATAGATAGATAGATAGATAGATAGATAGATAGATAGCAGAGAGAGGTAAGTGTACAGGCAGATGGCAGAGAGAGAGAGGTTAGTGTATAGATAGGTAGATGACAGAAATAGAGTTAAGTGGATAGATAGATAGATAGATAGATAGCTAGATAGATAGATAGATAGGAGTGATAAGGAGATAGAGAGATGGCAGATAGAGAGAGGTAAGTGGATATATAGATGGTACAGAGAGAGGTAAGTGGATAGATAGATAGATAGATAGATAGATAGATAGATAGATAGCAGAGAGACGTAAGTGGATAGATAAACGGCAGAGAGAGAGAGTTAAATGGAGGGATAGGTAGACAGACAGACAGACAGATAGATAGACAAATAGATGGATATCTGGGGGGATGGAGGCAAGGATAGATAGATAAATCGCAGAGAGAGGTAAGTGGATAGACAGATGGCAGTGAGAGAGAAGTGGATAGAGAGATAAATGGAGGAATGGATGAATGGATGGATAGATAGATAGATAGATAGATAGATAGATAGATAGATAGCCAGACAGACAGACAGACAGACAGACAGAAAGACAGACATGGATGGAGGGATAGATACACAGTTAGATAGATAGATAGATAGATAGATAGATAGATAGATAGATGGCAGAGAGAGAGAAGTAGTGGATAGATAGAGAGATAAATGGATGGATTAATGGATGGATAGATAGATATAGACAGACAGATAGATAGATAGATAGATAGATAGATAGATAGATAATTAGCAGAGAGAGGTATCTATATATAGAATGGCAGAGAACAAGGTAAGTGGAGAGATAGATAGACAGACAGACAGACAGACAGACAGACAGACAGACATGGATGGAGGGATATACAGAGATAGATAGATAGATAGATAGATAGATAGATAGATAGATAGCAGAGAGAGGTAAGTGGATAGACTGATGGCAGAGATAGAGAAGTTAGTGGATTGATAGAGAGATAGATGGATGGATGAATGGATAGGTAGATAGATAGATGATAGATAGATAGATACCAGAGCATGGTAAGTGGATAGACACATGGCAGAGAGAGAGAGGTAAGTGGATAGATAGATAGATAGATAGATAGATAGATAGATAGATGATAGATAGATGAGAGAGGTAAGTGGATAGATAGATGGCAAACAGAGAGGTAAGTGGATAGATAGATAGATAGATAGATAGATAGATAGATAGATAGATAGCAGAGAGACGTAAGTGGATAGATACACGGCAGAGAGAGTTAAATAGAGGGATAGCTAGACAGACAGACAGACAGACAGATAGATAGACATATAGATGGATACCTGGTGGGATGGAGGCAAAGATAGATAGATAGATGGATGGATGGATAGATAGATAGATAGATAGCAGAGAGTGGTAAGTGGATAGATGGCAGTGAGAGAGAAGTAAATGGATAGATAGAGAGATAAATGGATGGATGGATGAATAGATAGATAGATAGATAGATAGATAGATAGATAGACAGACAGACAGATAGCAGAGAGAGGTATCTCTCTATATAGATGGCAGAGAATGAGGTAATTCGATAGATAAATAGCCAGCCAGCCAGCCAGACAGACAGACAGACATGGATGGAGGGATAGATACACAGATAGATAGATAGATAGATAGATAGATAGATAGATAGATAGCAGAGAGAGGTAAGGGGATAGACAGATGGCAGTGAGAGAGAAGTAAGTGGATAGATAGAGAGATAAATGGATGGATGGATGAATAGATAGATAGATAGATAGATAGATAGATAGATAGACAGACAGACAGACAGACAGACAGACAGACAGATAGATGGATAGATAGCAGAGAGAGGTATCTCTCTATATAGATGGCAGAGAATGAGGTAATTCGATAGATAGATAGCCAGCCAGACAGACAGACAGACAGACAGACATGGATGGAGGGATAGATACACAGATAGATAGATAGATAGATAGATAGATAGATAGATAGATAGATAGCAGAGAGAGGTATCTATCTACATAGATGGCAGGGACGAGGTAAGTAGATAGATAGATAGATAGATAGATAGATAGATAGATAGCAGAGAGTGGTAAGTGGATAGAAACATTGCAGAGAGATAGAGTAAATGGAAAGATAGATAGATAGATAGATAGATAGATAGATAGATAGATAAACAGCTAGCAGAGAGAAGAAAGTGGATAGATAGAAGGCAGAAAGAGAGAGTTAAATGGACGTATAGACACACAGAGAGATAGATAGACATATAGATGGAAATATGGGGGAATGGAGGCATGGATAGATAGATAGATAGATAGATAGATAGATAGATAGATAGATAGATAGCAGAGAGAGGTAAGTGTACAGGCAGATGGCAGAGAGAGAGAGGTTAGTGTATAGATAGGTAGATGACAGAAATAGAGTTAAGTGGATAGATAGATAGATAGATAGATAGATAGATAGATAGATAAGAGTGATAAGGAGATAGAGAGATGGCAGATAGAGAGAGGTAAGTGGATATATAGATGGCACAGAGGTAAGTGGATAGATAGATAGATAGATAGATAGATAGATAGATAGATAGATAGATAGCAGAGAGACGTAAGTGGATAGATAAACGGCAGAGAGAGAGAGAGTTAAATGGAGGGATAGGTAGACAGACAGACAGACAGATAGATAGACAAATAGATGAATATCTGGGGGGATGGAGGCAAGGATAGATAGATAAATCGCAGAGAGAGGTAAGTGGATAGACAGATGGCAGTGAGAGAGAAGTAAGTGGATAGAGAGATAAATGGAGGTATGGATGAATGGATGGATAGATAGATAGATTTATAGATAGATAGATAGATAGATAGATAGATAGATAGATAGATAGCCAGCCAGACAGACAGACAGACAGACAGAAAGACAGACATGGATGGAGGGATAGATACACAGATAGATAGATAGATAGATAGATAGATAGATAGATAGATGGCAGAGAGAGAGAAGTAAGTGGATAGATAGAGAGATAAATGGATGGATGAATGGATGGATAGATAGATATAGACAGACAGACAGACAGATAGATAGATAGATAGATAGATAGATAATTAGCAGAGAGAGGTATCTATATATAGAATGGCAGAGAACAAGGTAAGTGGAGAGATAGATAGATAGATAGACAGACAGACAGACAGACAGACAGACAGACATGGATGGAGGGATAGATACACAGATAGATAGATAGATAGATAGATAGATAGATAGATAGATAGCAGAGAGAGGTAAGTGGATAGACAGATGGCAGAGATAGAGAAGTTAGTGGATTGATAGAGAGATAGATGGATGGATGAATGGATAGGTAGATAGATAGATGATAGATAGATAGATACCAGAGCATGGTAAGTGGATAGACACATGGCAGAGAGAGAGAGGTAAGTGGATAGATAGATAGATAGATAGATAGATAGATAGATAGATAGATAGATAGATGAGAGAGGTAAGTGGATAGATAGATGGCAAAGAGAGAGGTAAGTGGATAGATAGATAGATAGATAGATAGATAGATAGATAGATAGATAGCAGAGAGACGTAAGTGGATAGATACACGGCAGAGAGAGTTAAATGGAGGGATAGCTAGACAGACAGACAGACAGACAGATAGATAGACATATAGATGGATACCTGTGGGGGATGGAGGCAAAGATAGATAGATAGATGGATGGATGGATAGATAGATAGATAGCAGAGAGAGGTATGTGGATAGATGGCAGTGAGAGAGAAGTAAGTGGATAGATAGAGAGATAAATGGATGGATGAATGGATAGATAGATAGATAGATAGATAGATAGATAGATAGATAGATAGCAGAGAGAGGTATCTATCTATATAGATGTCAGAGAATGAGGTAAGTAGATAGACAGACAGACAGACAGACAGACAGACAGATAGATAGATATCCAGACAGACAGACAGACAGACATGGATGGAGGGATAGATACACAGATAGATAGATAGATAGATAGATAGATAGATAGATAGCAGAGAGAGGTAAGTGGATAGACAGATGGCAGTGAGAGAGAAGTAAGTGGATAGATAGAGAGATAAATGAATGGATGGATGAATAGATAGATAGATAGATAGATAGATAGATAGATAGATAGATAGCAGAGAGAGGTATCTATCTATATAGATGGCAGAGAATGAGCTAATTCGATAGATAGATAGATAGATAGATAGATAGATAGATAGATAGATAGATAGCCAGCCAGCCAGACATGGATGGAGGGATAGATACACAGATAGATAGATAGATAGATAGATAGATAGATAGATAGATAGATAGATAGATAGCAGAGAGAGGTATCTATCTACATAGATGGCAGGGACGAGGTAAGTGGATAGATAGATAGATAGCAGAGAGTGGTAAGTGGATAGACACATTGCAGAGAGATAGAGTAAATGGAAAGATAGATAGATAGATAGATAGATAGATAGATAGATAGATAAACAGCTGGCAGAGAGAAGAAAGTGGATAGATAGATGGCAGAAAGAGACAGTTAAATGGAGGGATAGACAGACAGAGAGATAGATAGACATATAGATGGAAATATGGGGGAATGGAGGCATAGATAGATAGATAGATAGATAGATAGATAGATAGATAGATAGCAGAGAGAGGTAAGTGTACAGGCAGATCGCAGAGAGAGAGAGGTAAGTGTATAGATAGGTAGATGACAGAAATAGAGTTAAGTGGATAGATAGATAGATAGATAGATAGATAGATAGATAGATAGATAGATGAGAGAGATAAGGAGAGAGGTGGCAGATATAGAGAGGTAAGTGGATAGATAGATGGCACAGAGAGAGGTAAGTGGATAGATAAACGGCAGAGAGAGAGAGTTAAATGGAGGGATAGGTAGACAGACAGACAGATAGATAGACATATAGATGGATATATGGGGGGATGGAGGCAAGGATAGATAGATAGATAGCAGAGAGAGGTCAGAGGATAGACAGATGGCAGTGAGGGAGAAGTAAGTGGATAGAGAGATAAATGGATGGATGGATGAATGGATGGATAGATAGATAGATAGATAGATAGATAGATAGATAGATAGCCAGACAGACAGAACGACAGACAGAAAGACAGACATGGATGGTGGGATAGATACACAGATAGATAGATAGATAGATAGATAGACAGACAGACAGACAGACAGACAGACAGACAGACAGACAGACAGACAGATAGATAGATAGATAGATAGCAGAGAGAGGTATCTATCTATATAGATGGCAGAGAATGAGCTAATTCGATAGATAGATAGATAGATAGATAGATAGATAGATAGCCAGTCAGCCAGACATGGATGGAGGGATAGATACACAGATAGATAGATAGATAGATAGATAGATAGATAGATAGATAGCAGAGAGAGGTATCTATCTACATAGATGGCAGGGACGAGGTAAGTGGATAGATAGATAGATAGCAGAGAGTGGTAAGTGGATAGACACATTGCAGAGAGATAGAGTAAATGGAAAGATAGATAGATAGATA